>JAMXBB010000002.1:91830332-91924469 GCA_024138015.1 Lumnitzera littorea | reverse complement strand
AAGGCAAAATTTCTACACAACTTCAAAATTTCATAACTTCTTCGTTTGAACTCGGAATTGAGTGAAACTTGATTCGTTTTCTTCGTTTTCGAGCCTAGAACACGTTTAAACCCTGAAATCAACATTTTACTCAATTAAATATCATTTTCTTTAAAGAAAACAAAAAATGTACGGGAAATGCTATAAAATCACCATATGAAATATGTTTAAAATCAGAGTTATCATATATATATATATATATATATATATTAACTAAGAGAAAAGTATCCTCAACTCATCATGGAGTAGGGCAATAAAATGTTGGAGTTGAACCATTATCCCTATACAAGGAGTTCACAACATTACCAAAGCTAACTATATTAACACGAGTCTTGTTCTCTTTACATAGACCAAAAGAAAACATATCAACAAAGATAAACAAAAGATAGATGGTCTAGGGAATTCAACATGATCTTGCTCTTCCTTTTGGATCTAAGTAGCCAACGCATCTACAACATTGTTCAACTATCTATATATAGTTTCAATTCTCTAATTCTAGAGGTGGAAAATTTTTTCCTTGTAAGCATATATAATATGGTAATATGCAAGTTTATAATTAGCATTATCTTGTACTAGAGAATAGGTTGATAATTAATCAAGTCTTATTTCAACATCAAGATGCCCATGACTAACGCAATAATGCAATCACCAATAAAGTCCCCATAATTTAATTGTTAAGATATCTAAATGTCCTAATTTTCTTGCAAAACCAAAGATCAATCTCCCTTTGGAATCTCTCATCACCTCTCCAATGGCTACTCCTTTTGTAGAGGTTACAATTGCGCCGTCTGTGTTGAGATTTATCCATCCTTGTCTAGGCGGAGATCGAAGTAAGTTTACTCAGTCAAGTTTGAAAAATTTCCTAGAGTGTTTAAGATAAGCGCAATATTCATGAGCCAAACTAAATGAATAAATAGGGTCTTCTAAATTTTCATTGGGGGTAAGCAACTTTTTATTTCTAAATAGCTACAATTAAGCATACAATTTGATTTCACACAAGTGAGAAAGCCATGTTCAAAGGAAGGGTCCTTACAATGGTATGTTTGCCATTGCTAAGCAATATGTGTAATGTTAAGGTAATTGAGAAGGGCATGTAGAAACGATTCAGTTCCCCCAACCTTAATGTCTTATGTTGATTTTCAAATGTTTTCGGGTTGCAGATAAATAAGAACAAATTAGGCATTCTCTTTTTCCTACAACACCTCCTTTGTCATCAAACATAGGATTTCAAAACTCATATAAAAGAAAATTTTAAGTACTTTTGGGAAATATCTTAACTACTCTTTAAATATTGGTCTAAAGCCCAAGGTAGCACAATTCACTTTCATTAATGAAAAAGCTCAGATGGTTGAAAATCTAAAACACTTAGGATGGCTATAAAGCTTATTTTAGCTAGAATAGTCTTAAAATCCCTTTTAGCTTATTACATGCAAATAGAGAAGCTTCCAAATGCCCCTACTAATAAACTCACATAACTCATAAATAACTTTCTCTGATTAAGAACTTCCCTAGGGAAAGAAATCCATTAAGTAAGTTAGGATAAAGTTTCCACACCTATAGAAGAACGAGGATTGGGTCTATTGAATCTTCATGCTTAAAATAAAACTTATGCAAGCAAAAGTTACTTTGAATTGCACTTCAAAAAGGTCTATTGACCAAATTGATGAAAGTAAAGTGCAAAATACTTATACATCAAAACCTTCTCAAAAGCTCGCAATCATTGTCTTTCATTACAAAAGAAATGAAGGATAGTAAGTCTTAACTTCAAGGCCCTCCTCATGTGTTAGTTCACAATGGAAGGAATATAAACTTTTGGTTTTGACTCCTAAGGCAAGTTAAGTGCACTTAGATCAAAATACCAAGGCCTACTAACTCCATAAAGTGAGAAGCTCACTATATTTAACTGATGGACTTTTATCTCTAAATGGGATAAATCAAAAATTAGGTTTAACATTTCAAATTATTTTTATAATCCCATAGGCCCATTTCTTTTGCATACGAATATTGAGGATCAAAAGATAATAGAAAATTCCTATAGAATTAATCCTTCTATTCAAGATTTGCATGTAGCTTTCCTTCCTCCCTCTCCTAGAGAATTTAATTAGAGCAAAATTTGGAAAAGTATCTTCCCTCTTAAGGTTAAACTCTTTTTTGGAGACTCTTTCATTAACCACTCTTGATGCAAATTTGGTAAAGAGGAGTATTAATAAAGTTGGCATATCAAACATGTAGTTTTCTTAAATAATTTCATGTTTTCCAAGAAAAAGGAACTAATTTCAAGAAGGGCCTAATGTTTTCAAATAAAATCACCAATTTCATGTTGCACAATATTACTTTCGCATTTTATTTCATAAGAATCTCTTGTTTTAACGTTCTTTAAATATCTAATATTTTCAAAAATAGTCCTAGAATATGGATTTCCTAACTTTCAAAATCAAAAAAATTTTCAAACCTCACAAATAATTGATGCTTCCAATTTTTTGAAAAATAATTAATTTTTCTAATTTTCAAACAAAAAAAGTTTAATTTATCTAAATGCTAACATTTAATCTATAAAAATTTAAATTTAAAGTAAGTTTTAAAAAGAAGGTGATTCACTAATTTATAAAAGGAATATGACTTCATTATTAATTTACCAAAAATAGCATTGTTCATTTTTTAAGAAAAATTATTTTTATTGTTATTTTAATTTCCTTAAAGAAATTAATTTCATAAAATGAATTTATGTGAACACATCTTTCATTTTTTAAAAAATAAGGTTTCCTAATTTATTTCCAAAATAAGATATTCCAATGTTAACTTTTAGCATTTTTTTTAAAAAAAAAAAAACTTTCTATATTATTTTAGAAAAAAAAATGCAAACTCTAAGTTCTATCAAAACTCACTTATTTCCCCTATTTTTTAAAGAAAAATATAGTTTTATAAAATCATTTATTTTCTAGAATTTTGAAAACTTCTACCTTTTTTTTTTCCTTAAAAATCCCCAAGTTTTTTTGTAAAAGTTCAATTTTTCTATCTAAAAAACTTTCATTTCTTTAATTTTTTATAAAATTTGTGATTTCAGAATATGCTTTATCATAAAATAAGGTCTGAGGGGAGAATATTACAAACTATTCTCCACATGCCATGTTTGTACTTTATAGACTTACTTTGACTTTTAGAATATATTTTTCCTTTTTCTATGCAATATTGTAAGTCAAGAAGTAAAATTATGGAAATAATAAAGGAAGTTTAAGTAATTAATATGAAGTTATGAGTAAAAGAAGTGAGAAGGGTATTTTAAGCATTTAAAAATTGTAATTTTATTAAGCCATAGTAAGGGTAAGTAATTATTAAGTTACCAAAATAACCTCAACTATAGTTTTTTTAGTATTACGTACTTAAGTTCCCATTAAGGAGGGTAATAGATAATTATTAAAATGACCTTAACGTATATATATATATGGACACATATATAAGTTATTAAGGACTTTTAAGTAACCAACTACGACTTTAAAATATTTTCTTACTTGAAATTGACTGAATATTTACTCCCATATCTTGTGTAAATGCAAATCTTCATTCCAAATGGCTTTTGACGATTATCTTTAACATGTAAAGAGCTACATCTTATTCCATTAGGAAGTTTAGTTGGATCATCCTCTATGACGATGGATCTCTTTTAGTCTTGTGTTAAGCCCGTCTATGGGACTGCCAAAGCCCACTTGCCTTTTCGACTCCCTTTACACACATGCGTAACAAAAAAATATCCAAGCAATGCTTGGATGAGATAAACCGTAAGTCACTTCTTCTCTCTCTCTCTATTCGTGTCTGGTACAACTCTCCCTTTCTTTATCTCTCTCATTCTTTGTTTCTTTATCTTTAATTCTACAATGATGGAAATAGGGTTTTTCTTATTTTAGATTTATTTATTAAACTAAAGAAAACAAATATTATAATTGTAATCTATTGCTTTTGATCATCCTTTTAATAGTCGTTTGAAACTAATTGGTTAAGAATTGGGTTAAGGTTTCTGTTAATGTGTTTACAAGGTACTGAAAGAAAAGAAACAAGAACAACCAAAAGGAAAGGAAATTGATGATGGTTATGAAACGAATCAGGACCTAACTTCGAGTGTCAAAGAAACTCCTTACGAGTCAAGTGTGACTATTGTTGGTTTGATGCCTTTTTTCTTCTATTTCTTGGTTGTTTTGACCTTTTCTATTGTATTATAACTATTAGTAACTACTTTAGTTAACTAGATTTGTTGTGATACTTTGTATACAAGGTCTACTTAACTTTTTGTATGCCTAAGTCTCTAGATCCATTGTGATATGTATACTTAAGTCTATTTCTGTTCGATATTTATATGGATGAATGAATACATGTACTCTATTTATTGTTATACAAAATCTTCCAATCTCGTGAGAAACTTCTTTTGCCTCTATGATCTTCTGATATTATTAGTTTTGATCATAAGGGTTATCCCATCCTGAATTGACCTTGTCCCCAACATCAAAGTTAGGAAAATCTTTAATAAACTCCTATATATCCATCCAAGTAACATCCTCAAGGTCTAGCGACTCCCATTGAATCAATACCTATTGAATAGTATAACCCTGTCTACTAAGACATCTAATATCCATAATAACCAAAGGTTTAACTATAGGGTGATTAGCCAATGCCTCTTGTGGTAGTGATCTTTGATTCCACCTTATATCCTCAGTTTTTCTCAAAATAGAAACATGAAACACTAGGCGAATTCTAGATCCTTCTGGTAAATCAAGTTTATAAGCTATTGGTCCTAATTTTTCAATCACCTGAAAAGGACCATAGTATTCCTAGCCAATTTATTAGACAACCTATTTGCAACAAAATTTTGTTTATATGGATGTAACATATGCCTAATCACTAACATGCAACTCCTTATCACTTCTTTCAAAATCTACTAAAGATTTCATGTGCTATTGCTTTCGATAGATTATGTCTCAATAATTTCAAAATCTCACCCCTATTACTAAGCTCTTGATCAACTGCTTCTACCTAACTTAAATCTTATACATAGTCAGGAAGTTGTGGTAGATCTTGGCCATAAAGAGCTTTAAAAGGGGTCATTTGAGTACTTGTGTGATAGCTTGTGTTAAAACAAAATTCAGCCCAAGATCAAAACTTAGGCCATTGCATAGGGCTATCTATGACAAATTCTCATAAATAATGTTCTTGGTACCTATTTAACACCTTTGACTAGCCATCTATTTATGGGTTGTATGCCGAACTCATCTACAATTGAGTACCACTTAGTTTGATGATCTTTTGCCAAAAACAACTAACAAATACCCTATCCTTATCACAAATAATGGTTCTTGCAATACCATGATGCTTAATCACTATATATACAAACAATCTAGCTACACTAACTACCGTGTAGTTAGAAGGCAATGGACTAAAGTGAGAATACCTAGTTAGCCTATGAATCACCACCAAAATAACTGAATAGCCCTTAGCTAATGTTAATCCAATTATATAGTCCATAGCAATATCCTCAAAAACCCTTTGAGGTGTAGGTAAAGGTTGAAGCAAGCTTGCTGGGTTTATTGTCATGTACTTGTCCTATTAACACACGTAGCACTTTTTTACAAAGTCTTCCACATCACTTTTCAATAAAATGCACTACTCAATCTCTTAAAAGTCTTAAGAATTCCCATATGGCCCCCATTAGTGTTGAGTGAAACTCCAAAATCAATATGGAAATCATAGAAAAAGATGCTGGAATAAAAATTCTATAACTCCAAAACGATAATCCATCCTTAAACACCAACTATAGTGTTAGTAACTCCCCTTTTTGGCACTTCCTCCCATATGGCCCCCTACTAGTGTTGAGTGAAATTCCAAAATCAATATGGAAATCATAGAAAAAGATGCCGGAATAAAAATTCTATGACTCCAAAATGATAATTCATCCTTAAACACCAACTATGGTGTTAGTAACTCCCCTTTTTGGCACTTCTCTTTCAACTATTGCCACTCTAAAATTCTTAGCTAATTCATCATTTAATAAGGTAAGAAAATCCACTGATGGTAATGTCATAGCTAAAAAATGAAATTTGTCTACAAATTTCCTTATAAAATGTGTACTGTCTCAAACACATCAAAGCTTTCTCCAAATGTTCTTCCCAGTTTTTGCTATACACTAATATATCATAAAAAAATACAACAATGAATTTCCTCAAATATGGCTTGAAAATGTAGTTCATTACTACTTGAAATGTTGATGGGCATTTGAAAGCCCAAAGGGCATTACGAGGAACTCATAATGTCCTAAATGTTGTTTTGTGTACATCTTAAGGAAACATTCTAATTGATGATATCCTTCTCTCAAATCCATTTTAGAAAAATATTGAGCTCCTCCCAATTCATCCAATAGCTCATCAATTGTAGGAATGGGAAATTTATCCATGATTGTTGCATGATTCAATGCCCCATAGTCTACGCAAAATCTCTATGACCCGTCTTTCTTTTTAACAAGCAATACAGGTGAAGAAAATGCCCTTATACTAGGTATAATAACCCCTAAATCAAGCATCTCTTGTACCAACTTCTCAATTTCACCTTTTTGAAAATGAGAGTAGCAGTATGGTCTAACATTAACAGCTTATTTTTCATCCTTTAAGTGAATGTGATGCTGCACTAATCTTAATGGTGGCACGGATGATGGAGTTGCAAACACGTCTTGGAATCTGCTCGATAATTCTTCAATAGAATTATTACTGGTGGTATACATAGGCAAACTACTCTTCTAAGTCACTAATTGGTACATACAACCTATGTTGCTGGATTTCACCAATTTCCTTATTTTCTTCTACTCAACGTGCTTCATCATAGGGCCTACTTGTCCTTGCAACACGATATTCTAACCATTCCACATAAAGGACATTATCATTGATGAATAATTAAAAGTAATAGGTCCTAATTTTGTCAATCATTGAATTTCTAATACCAATGTAACTCCTTGTATGTCTAAGATATAGAAATCTAAGAGAAATTCAAAATGATTCAAAATCACTGGTACTTTTCTACACAAGCTAGAACATATCAGTTTATCCCCATTGCCTACCATCACTGAAAACTGTGGTATGGCAATCACTAGTAGATTTAAACTCTTAGCAACATATGATTAGATAAAAATATGTGCGCTACTTGAATCTACCAATATTGCAACTTGTTTTCCCCTAATCATGTCGTACAATCTCAAATTTTTTTGTGCTAACACACCTAACAATGTATGGTAGCTTATTTCCACTATATCTCCATCTTCCTCATCCCTTTGTATTTGCTCTGTTACATTCATATCACTCTGATCTATTTCAATATCATCTTCTTCAATATCACTAGGTTCCACTATCATTAAAAATTTTGCTTTGCATACATGTCTTTTTATGAAACTTCTCATCACAATTGTAACAAAGGCCTTTCTCTCTTATTAATGCTAATTCAGTAGCAGTCATTCTTTTAATTAGAACTGGTTTGTTTTGGTTGTTTGTTGGTTTATTTGGTATTTGGGAAACAGGCTATTTGTTTATGTTAAAGGAATAGATTGGTTGGGACATAAAAGTAGGTAAAACAAATTTTTATGTAGATTGGCTTGGTTTGGAATATGAAAAAGATGGTTTAAAAGATGAATTTAATGAGTTTAGGTTAAGTCCTTGTAACTTTGCTTCATGAAGTTTTGCTAAGCTCATTGCCTCAAGAAGAGAGTTTGGCCTCAATGATAAAACTTCTGCTTGTATATTCAGTTCCAAACCAGATATGAAACAACTTTACAAAAAAAAATTTAGAAAGACCATGGACTTTATTCAACAACTCTTTAAATTGTCTCTAATATTCACTAACCAAATCCTTTTGCATAAGTTTAGCAAGCTTACCTTGGTAGTCCTCAAACATTGATGGATCGAATCTTAATTTGACAGCATTCATAAATGCTTTCCATGTTGATACCAACCCATTGTTGGACATATACTGAAACCAACTCAAAGTTTCCCTTTGTAATGCAAAATATGCCATCTTGACCCCATCCTCCTTTAGTACTTCATGAAAATCAAAGAATTGGGATAGCTTAAAAATCTACACCCTGCCTATCCCCCTTACCTACCCCATGTACGCGGCACAGATCTTCTCTACTGAATTTTGGAAGTTCCAACTTAATATTGTTGTAAGGAAATGCGACACCCCTAAATTCCCATGAGAAGATGATAAGTTTTCAACTGCAAATCTAGCTCTCAAAGGAGCATTTTGATTCTCACACGATCAATTTAGTGAGGCTATTAATTTTTCAATAGAACTCTCTAATTTTGACATTCTTACATTATTGTTTTCCTCCATAATCTTCATCTTGACTGTATATGCATGCAACCCTTCTTGTATTATTCGCCATTCTTGCTATATACTTACAAGATCAATGAAAGCACCAATGTTAAGCTTGTCTATGAGACAACCTAAGCCCACTTGCCTTTCTGATTCCCTTTGCACACTTGCATGACAAAAAAAATATCCAAGCAATGCTTAAATGAGATTAAACTATAAGTCACTTCTTCTCTCTCTCTATTCGTGTTAGGTACGACTCTCCCTTTCTCTATCTCTCTCGTTCTTTATTTCTTTGTCTTATGTTCTACACTGTTGGAACTGGGGTTTTTCTTATATCAAATTTATTTCTTAAACTAAAGAAAATAGATACTATAATTGCGATCTATTGCTTTGATCTTTATTTTGATAGTCTTTTGAAACTAATTGGTTAAGAATTGAGTTAGGGTTTTTGTTGATCAATGTTTGCAAGGTACTAAGCAAAAAGAAATAAGAACAAGGAAATGGAAAGGAAACTGGTGATGGTTATGAAACAATTCAAGCCCTGACTTCGAGTGTCGAAGAAACTCCTTACAAGTCAAGTGCGACTATTGTTGGTTCAATGCCTTTTTCCTTCTATTTCTTGGCTTTTTATACCTTTTCTATTGTATCATAACTACTAGTAACTACTTTAGTTAACTAGATATGTTGTGATACTTTGTATATAAGGTCTACTTAACTTTCTATATACCTAAGTCTATAAATCTATTGTGATGTGTATAATTAAGTATATTTCTATTCGATATTTATATAGATGAATGAATACATATACTATGTTTATCATTACACAAAATCTTCTAATCTCATCAGAAACTTCTTTTGCCTTTGCAATCTTCTGATATTATTGGTTTTGATCATAATATCTTGTCTCTTTTTTATTTTAATCCTCTATTTATAGTTTTCCATTAAAATATATATATCAATTACTTTCTCCTTTTAAGTAGTTTTATCTCTAACTTATGTGTCTTGTTCACATATATACATATTATACACACACACATAAATTGTGCTTAGATACAAGTTTTCGTAAGAGATCGTATAAAAGTTGCCATATTGATCGAAGATTAAGATTTGTGATAAGCTTTCTACACATTATAGAGATTACCACAAACCATGATAATGAGAATAATGATAAATGCACAAATAATGGTATGTAAAGTTGGCATATGAGGGATTTTAGTCTAGTGATGCTTGAAGGAAGCAATGAATGGAATATTAAGCAAGAAATTCTATATATATATATATATTTTGTAAACTCATGTTCTATTGACAAAGTAAGAGTAAGATTTGTATATCTTAAATTAGATAAGAATTCCATCTTCAAAGTTTTATGAATAGAGGTTTGAAGAGTATGAAAGAAAAACTACTCTCTATCTACAGAAAGTTTTTTGTTATATCAATAACCATAATTGATTAGAAAGCAATTTTTATTCCTAGTCAAATGAGAGTAAGGACTTTTCATCAGGTATCAAAGTAATTAGCCTTACCCATCATGGGCTATCCACATTAAAAATCCAATTATGACATCCACATAGTCAAGTGCTATGATTAAATAATAATTCCATAAATGATATATTAATAATGCAAAAATATTTTTTGATTATCCATTGATGCTAATCCACATAATCAAATAATTTAACACTCCCACTTAAATGGCATTAGTCAATTATCAAAAATATATAATGTATCAAGACAAAAATATCAATTATAATCAAAGCACACATCAACTAAGATTTTAACAAATATAATGCTTTCACATTGCAGAAATAATATCCGATATGGATATATATCATACTTGTTAATATGTTTATATTTCACATAAAGAATGATGGACAAGAAAAACACGATTAAGACAAATATGCAACTTAAAGAATGATCCAAGCATCTCAATAATGCTATAATAGATATGATAGTAAAATTGACATCAGCTTATATATATCTCATAATAATAATTATTAGTAAATATATGATTGCAAACTCTCACTAGCCTAAAATATCAAAAAAATTAACTAAGCTCATATGAGTCACATGGTTTTGAAAAAACCTCCAACAATTAGGCCTTTAATCAATAGATTTACTAACGTGTTCTTTGTAACAACATGCTCAATTCGAGCATCAAACTCTAGAATTTTTTCTCTAACAAACATGTATTTTATATCAAAATACTTAGAGCAAGAAGATTCTCTATTGTTTGAGAGAAATACAAAGCAGTAATATTTTCACAATACATTACAAGTGGCTTAGATATATTTTCAATAATACGAAAGCCAAAAATTAAGTTTTTTTAGTCATATGGCTTCACAAGTAGCCTCAAAACAAGAAACATACTCTACTTATGGCAAAAGTTACTGGATGTATCTATTTGACACTATTCCACAAAATAACTCCTCGTACCATTACAAAAATAAAGCTAGAAATAAACTTTCAGTCACTAAGGCAACTTACAAAATCAGAATCAGAATAGCCACTAAAGTTGATCAAACTTCTTATGGGCCAACATATAAACCTTAGTACCCTACAACTATCTCATTATCCTTTTTATGACTTTTCAATGACCCAAATATGAACTGCTGAAGTATCTCCATAAGCTACTACTAACAAAAGCAACGTCAGGTTTTAATGATTTAGTTTAGAGATTTTAACATGTTTAGTAGTGCAATCTAGGTAAAATGGTTTGAGAATATGTCACCCTAATCAAGTGCAATTTTAAAATAATTATCTTTGGTCAATGTTTAAGACAATATTATAAGAATTAACAATCAACAATGCTAAGTATCAATAATCATATCCTCCATTTCCTAAATTCATTGACATGCAAATCCGTAATTAAGCATAAACAATAGTTACAACGTACCATGGATGAACCATCAACGAGTAAAGAGTATATGTCAATGATAATGGAAAAGAATACCATATGGAGAGAGAGAGAGAGAGAGAGAGAGAGAGAGAGAGAGAGAGAGATGACTTGGCTAATATCATGGTAATAGGTGAGCCACTAATCTAGATCATTTGATGATAATAGGTGAGCTACTATTCTAGATAGCTACAGTTCAAGGGGGTAAGGATTTTTCCACTCCAAATGGTATTTTCAGCCACGCCACGCCACATCCAATCACATGAGTTAATATATGAATGTGAAACATATATGTTGACATATATTATCTATTCATGATAATGGTGAATATTTTTGAAATAAGAAAAGTTGTTCCTATGACCGTCTTGCAAATTCCACCCTTTTCAGACATGTATATGTTCATGGGTTTCCATTTTCAACCATATACCATTGGCTAAGCCGCTAAACTACTTTTGACTTTTATCTATCGTTAATTCATATATCAGACGCATCAATCAAATTTTCAAAAGGCAAACTCTTTTTTAAGAGTCCATTTCATCAAGGAGTCTTCACTGCTTAGGCATCTTCATTTGACCCTAAAACGTGGGTTTCTGGTCAAAATCGAAGCTTCTTTTACTTATGGATATAGGTCTTTTTTTTTTTTTTTTTTTGTCTCTCCTTTATGTTTTTGGCCGAATACATATATAGTGTTGACTAGTGGACAATATTGCATTATAAAACCAGCGGAGACCTTTGTTTTAATTTAACCATTTGGAGTATTAGCATTATCATTTCGGACATTGGTGCATGCATAGCCTACCAATATTATTTCAATTCTACTTGTCTTATAGTGCTAACTAGGATAAAGAATTTATTAAGCTTGTGAAGGAATATACTCTCAACTTTGTTTATATGGTTTTTGGGGTTCTATGGTGGAGTCATTTTCCTGTTATCATAAATAGTTTCAAATTACATTAAATAGGACCAGTAAAAATAAAACTATCAATAGTTTTTTATGGAAACTATCAACAACCTCCATAGAAGTTATTGACAACTTTCATAAAGATTGTCGATAATTTCTTCTACTGTTAATAAGTCTTATGTGTTGTATATCGAGTTAATTTACTATAATTGTACCATAACATTTTCCCATAATTTTCAACAAATACCAATCGTATAAACCTGTTAGGAACAAAATATATTTTAGGTTTTTAAATCTATATGGCCTACATATATTTCCCATGGATCTCATACAATATAAAGTCTCAATACAAATGTTTTATATAGACTATCACTTCTATACAAAAATTTTATCTATAATGTGACTTCAAGATTTGGTTCAAAAAGATATAATATAAATTAAGCCTAAATGTATAAAAATAAAATAATATATAAGATACAATAAAATTACACATACGGAATACTTTAAATAATAAAATTACCAAGCTGTCTTTTTTTTTCTATCTTTTTTCTTTTTGAATTATTAATTGTTTTATAAATTATCAACTCCATCATTTCTTATGTGTCATTCATGACATGCATGTTAAATTAAGAGGAATTGTTATTTACTCTCCCTTATTCCATACAAAATGGCTATCATGATAGTCAGTCTACTTAAGTTGCTATTGCACAACCTCACTCTTATGAATTACTCTGTTATATGGTATATCCATTAAGGTTGGGTGTGATTCGATTATATATTCATCCCTCTTAATCGACATGAACCTAATATATATTGCAGTTCAATTCTTCTTTCTAACCTAAATGTAATTTACGATTTAGTCCATAATTTTTTTTACTTAAAAAAAGTTTTGCACCAGTTCGGTTCATAATTTGAATCAAATGTGTCAAAAGAGTTAGCAAAAATACTCACATTATGATATAAGTTTTCTAGACCATCAATAGGAAAAGTGTTTCCAATGTAAATCCTTACCAAAAGCCAGAAGCTTTCCCCAAAGCTGACATTTTTCACTAACTATACAATTGATCAAGGCACTACACATTGGAAATAGCTATTAAATCATACTATGATTTAATTTGTATTTCAGAAGTAATATAGCATCTAAATTAACACAAACAAAATAGAAAAGAATCATCCTTCAATTATTTTCAAAACTTACAAAATATAAGCAGCATATTTAAAATAGTTGGCTTCACACTATTAATTCCCATTCTTATTTAGAGGTAAAAACACAAACATAGACAAAAAAAAAAAAATCATATTATCTAAAAATGACAATATCATGAAATTTTTACAATCAATATATTGATTATTGTAGGTTTTTTTATTTTTTCTCTTTTGCTATTTCTCATAAATCAATTCAATTCATAATTTCTTCAAACCTTAAAATAAAGTTTGATTTAGTTGATAATTTTTCTTTTGAAACGATAGATAATTCAAACCTAATTTACGCTTCGATTCAATCTAGTCATCAATTCGTAGTTCGGTTAATTTTTATACCCTACCCTAATTTCCATCATTGTATATACAAATGTCCCTATCCCTACCTTATAGATACACTAGATTCCACTACCACCAAACCCATCATCTATTGAACTCCACCAATGAAGCCAACTACCTCTAATGACCTTTAATCACTAGCAAACTCAACTACCTTTAGCAACTTTTACTCTCTCTCTCTCTCTCTCTCTCTCTCTCTCTCTCTCTTTTTGAGATATAGGAGGAAAACTGTACTTCTCAACTTTACCTACCTCTATAACTCATATGGAGACCATGATGGTTAACTTCTTCCACCTTTGGGACCCAAGTAGATTGCCTACCTTTATTGTCACATTTCCCTTATTTGACGTAACTGGAGATCTTACGACCCAAGTGATCGCAACTGATTAATGTACACTCGATCAAAATCTCATGACCTAAGTGGTTGTTGTGGCTCTACAACTATAATGAGTTATGTGGTTGCTAGAGCTTTTGTTGCATAGTGGCCACGTAATGGATTTTTTGCTTTTATTCTGGTATAATTTCTTACATCGTTTTAGTGTCAAGTAAATAATATAATAAGCATGTAATAGCTCATAACATCATATGAAACACATGCATCTTGAAGTGTTAGCCCTAATATTTATGAAACTTTTCTAAATTCCAGAATGAGAGATAAATATATAAGAAGAATGTATTGGTAATGTGAAAATGTACTCTTTGAACTTTCATCTTAAATTGCTATCTGAAAGTTTAGCAAACAGGGAACAAATCACGAACAAGAAAAATGAATGAATGTTTAATCAAGAGAGAGAAATAGTGTATCTGTGTAAGTATGTGAGTTATTTATTAAATGTATCTGTATAGCTACTTAAATACAAGTACCAAAGCTGTTGCATCTATTGAAACAAAACAAAAAGAAAAAACTAACAACTAACTTAGTTAACTTCTAACAAATTAGCCAATTGCAGTCAACTAAAAATATATATTGGTATGATAATTCCTTCCACTACTTTGTCGCACACAAAATGTAAGTCCATTTCCAAATGTTTTGTACGCTCACAAAACACTAGGTTCTTAGCAATATGCAAAGTAAACTAATTATCACAAAACAACTGAATGGGCAATTGACAATCAACACGAAACTCCTTTAGAAGAGTAACCAACCACATAACTTCACAAGTAGTTGTTGCAAGAGCTCTATATTCAGGGTCTATTGAACTCCAAGAAACTGTAGACTGTTTCTTAGACTTCTAGCTTATAAGAGAACTACCAAAGAATACACAAAAGTTAGTTGTAGACCATTAAGAATCTAAACATCTACCTTAATCTAAATCACTATATGCATGCAAAACACGATCTAATGTAATAGGAAAGAATAGACCTTATCTTAAACTCTATTTAATGTATTATAAGACCTAAGATAAAGTAGCTTGATAACTTTGTTTAAGACAATCCATAAATTAGCTTAAGACATGCATAGCATAAGCAATATCAAGCCTTGTAATGGCTAAGTACAACAACTTACCAATGTCTTCCTATATGAAGTAGGATCATCAGGTGAAGAATCATCAATTCAAGATAGCTTGTGGTTAAGAAGTACAGGAGTATTCATAGGCTTGCTACCTAAAAAGCCAATTTTGGAAAGCAATTCTAACATAAATTTGTGCAGCAAAATAATAATCCTAATGTCAAATCTTGCAACGTCTTCTACAACAGCAATGTTATTACTTACAATCACAATATCATCAACATATATCAATACAACAAGAAAAGTTATCACCACTGCCCTTAGTAAATAATGAATAATCACTGTGTGACTGAGTAAAACCATGCTCTAACAAAAAAGAAGTAAGTTTAGCACTCTATTAATGAGAAGCCTATTTTAATCCATATGAAGACTTGTTTAGCTTACAAACTAAACACCTTAAAGGAACATTAGTTGGTAATCAATTAACAAGCTTAAGTCTTGGCAACAAATCCATATAAACTTCCTTAACTAAATCTCCATTATGGAAAGTATCATGTATATTCATCTAATGTACATGCCAAGAATTCATTGCAGCCAAACAAAAGAAAAGCCTCATTGAGGTATGCTTAACAATAAGGCTAAAAGTATCAGTCTAATCAAACCCTTCCTTTTGACTATACCCCTTCACAACCTACTGGGCCTTAAATCTATCAGCAATGCCATTAGCTTTAATCTTCAACTTATAAATCCATTTGTACCCTATGGTATGCTTATCAAGTGGTAAGGATGTAATGGTCCAAGTGTTATTACTATTCAAAGCATCTAATTCTTCAACCTTTGCCTTACACCAATGTTCAAATTTCATAGCTTAAGTAAATGAATATGGTTCACGGTGTTTAGTAAGAGCAATAATAAAGGCTTAAAAAGAAGGAGACAATGAAGCATAGGACAAATGATGTTGTATAGGATATTAGACAATAGGTGGAGAAGTGGAATGATCTGCTAAGTGGGAAGTACATTGACTCCTACACAAAGGAGAAGAATTGTGTATAATAGAAGTATGTATAGCAAACTAACCATCGATAGAAGACTATTGATTATCATAAGTAGGTATATTGGACTAACCATTAGTAAAAGGATGGGTTGACATAGATTTTGTAATGTCACTTGATGAATACACTATATCAAACTGATGAAATATATCAACAAGAAAGGAAGGATTGATGGTAGAAGACAATGAACAAGAACTTATAACAAAAGTCAAATTAGTGAGCAAATCGTGAATGACAGGAATTTTGGAAGGAAAAACATGTTCTAAAATAAGTATATCTCGTGAAATAAGATTTTTATGACTGATTAGATCAAAAAGCTTATATGCTTTAACATTAGAAGGATACCCATCAAATATACAAGGATGAGTACGAAAATCAAGTTTGCTATGCTATCTCTTAAGTGTAGAAGCAAGATAAAGAGACCCAAAAACACGGAATTATGTATATGAAGGTGTTTGGTCAAACAACATAGTGTATGAAGTAGTGTTTCTCGAAAGGACAGACAAAGGAGTTTTATTAATGATGTAAGTCGTAGTGAGAATAGCATCCCTTAAAAAATAATTTAGTAATGAAGATTGAAATAAAAGGGCTTAAGCAATATTTAACAAGTGTTGATGTTTATGCTCAACAACACCATTTTGTTGAGGTGACTCTCCACAAGACAATTGATGAACTATACCATATGTAGAATAAAAGTCTACTAGATTGAACTCCTTGCCATTATTAGAATGTATGACTTAAATGCAACTATTGAATCGAGTAACAACTAGATTATAAAAAGTTAGGAATCAAGGAAGAAACTTCATGCTTCGATTTCATAAGAAATACATAAGTAACCCTAGTATAATCATCTACTACGGTTAAGAAAAATCAATGCCCATTAAGACTAAGGGCTCCACAAGGTCCCCATATATCAACATGGAGTAATTCAAAAGGACTTGAAGTAGACTTTGTATGCATTGGAAAAGAACTCCTCAACTATTTTGCCATTGGACAGACATAACAATAAAAAGAATTACATTGTGTAGTTGAATCAATGCTGTAAACAATTCTAAGTTTATCTAGTGAAGCATGTCTAAGTCTATAATGCCATACATCAAAACAACTTGGCAAACCATTGATATGAGAAGAAACAAATGAATTGGAAATAGGATTACAAGAAATTTCAAAACAATCTTGAGTAGATTTTTACTTCAAGAGGAAAAGACCACATCTAGCCTTAACTCCACCAACCACTTTCCTTGTCGAAAAGTCCCGAACATATGCAAAATATTTGGTGAATAAAACTAAATATTGATTGGTAGAAAGTAATTTGGATATAGAAATTAGATTGTATTGAAACAAGGGAACAAACAACACATCTTGTAAGATAAAATCTACACTTAAGTACATTGATCCTTTATGAGTTGCTTGAAACTTTTGCTAATTAAGAAGTTGAACAAAACAATTGTGAATGGTATTGAAAGAATGAAATAAACTCAAAGAACTAATCATATGATTTGTTGCTCCTAAGTCCATTATCCAAAGAGTAGTAAAGCAACACTTGAGACATCAGTCAAATGAATTGATTTTAATTATATATTGTCCAAAGTAGAATTTACAGATGGCTTATTCTTTAGCAAAGAGGCTTGAAAAACATAACACGGAGTAGAAGAAGAGATTGGTATATCAGAAGTTTTCAAGTTAGAATCTAAAACATTTAGTAAGGACAACTGGTCTAGACTGTAGCCAAGAACAAACAAGGTCAGTCGCTGGATGAGTCTAAGCTTACCAAAAGCTTGAAAAAGGAAGTGATGAGGAATGTGCGAAAGAACAAACACGAGTGAAAAGTAAGCAAAAACCCATGAATATCCCCAATGGATATGACATGCCAATGGAACTTCCGAAAACTCATGGCACAATTTGATATGATGCACAAATCGATCCGATGAAGGTTACTTGCCACCTAGCCTTATTCAAAGGTTAGAATAAGAGTGTTATGAATGTAAACAAAGTAATATTTACAAGAGATAAAATGTCTAGTGTATTAATGTTCAAATCTAATGATTATGGCTACAAGTATAAGGGTATTTATACCCGAGAATTTAGGGCAACATGCCTAAAATGCCTAACAAGAAAAAGATAAAAAGGGTATTACCCTAAAGAAGTAATATACAAGAATACAAAAGGGTAAAAATAAATATTCCAAAAAAGTAATAGTTAGTAGAGCAGATTCTACACAGTCCTGTATATGTGGCAATGATACATTGGCAAAGTCATTGAAGGATGTGAACAAAAGTGTATGGTCAAGTTGCTTGTCTGAGCAAGGGTGGCGTAGGACCAGTCCGGAGTCTCTCTCAGCATCTCGGCAAGATTGAAGCCGAGTAAGTAGTTGGTTTGGGAGTGAATATGAGAGAACAAGGATTGGCAATTGTCTCGACATAAAATCTCTAAGAAATAGGTAGTCATTCGGCTCGACATGTAGAACGAGTCAATAAGGAAATACTCAACTTCAGCAAAAGTCGGTTGGAGTAAAAGAATCTACCTTACCAAGTCTCCCAGTCCTCGGGCTTAGCTACGAGTCAAAAGCCTAGTAGCTTGATTCATATCAACAACAATTGAATAACCTGATCCTTTGTCAAGTTAACACTAAAACATTGGCATGACTCCTTTCATTAGTAACCAAAGTGACATTACTTATCATATTAGAACCAGCACCTAATTCATCAAAGACACTACAAAACACTTGATTCACTCTAGCAACCTTCATCTTATTGAGTTTAAAATGAGGAGGATAACCTATCAGCTTAAAACATTTATCCTTCAAATGTCCTAGCTTCTTACAATAACTATAATAAACTTCATTTCAACTCTTTGCTCTATTATCATTAACAGCAAGCATGGTAGAAACATCAGCAATATTAAGATCTTTAGGCCTAGAGGATATCTGAAACTCATCTCTTATAACTAGATTGTAAACTTCATCTAATATAGGAAATGGTTTAGAAACCAAAATTTGTGATCTAATAGTTGAAAAACTATCATTTAATCCATTGAGAAACTTAAACACATAGTCCTTTTGCATCATATCAATAAATTTATCAAAACACTTTCTATTACACTTTCGGCAAGAACAATAAGGTAAAGGCCTATAACTCCTAAGTTCTTCCCACATTGTGTTAAGTTCCATAAAATAATTATCCACAAACCAATTACCTTGTATTATGAAGCTAAGAAGATTATACAACTGACGAATCCTTAAATCATCAGGTTAAGAAAACCAAACCTTAAGCTTGTCCTAAATTTCTTTTGTTAAAGTCATTTATATTATGGTTAAAGCAATCTGAGGTGAAATGGATTGCAACAGCCACGCGACTATCAAATTGTTACACCTACTCCAGATTTGAAACAAAGAATCTAACTAACTTAGCAATGGAATAGTACCATCTACAAATCCTACTTTATTTTGTATGAATAAGGCAAGAAGAAAGGACCGGCTTCAAGTATTATAATTCAAGCCAATCAAAATAGGAGTGACACAAACAAAGTTTTGATTATTGGAATGATTTAAAAAATATGACGAAGACATGTCCTTGAATGGTGCCAGCACCATGGTTGAATTAAGAGAGCTTTAATACTATGAAAGTTTAGCAAATAGAGAACAAATCACGGACAAGAAAAATGAACAAGTGTTTAATCAAGAGAGAGAACTAGTGTGTTTGTATGAGTATGTGAGTTATTCATTAAGTGTATCTATATAGCTACTTAAATACAAGTACAAAAGCTGTTGAATCTGTTGAAACAAAACAAAAAGAAAAAGCTAACAACTAACTTAGCTAACTTCTAACAGCCAACTAACTTCTATAATTAACTAACTCTAACAGTATTCTCTTTGCATAATATTTATTTCTAAGCACAATAAAAAAAAAACATTTGAAAAGAATTCAAATAGTATGTTTGCATATGGTATTTCATATCTTTTAACTGCTATGTAATTAGCTTAAACACTAGCAGTCCATTTATTTAGAGGTAATATAAAGGAAATATAATAATCATTCTCATAATATTTCATATTACCTTACTTACTTAGAAATAGGTTTATGATTTTTTATTCCTGGTAGCGTTTTTATTCCTCTTCATAAAGAATTGTTGTTACCTCTTGAAAGATGGAATTTTTTATCTTCCCTCCACAAGAACAAAAAGTTTAAAAAATGAACAATTATGTGCTCAATTAATAAGAAAAGTTAAATGACTTTTAGTTATTTTCCAAAAGACTAATTAGGGGCATATTGGTATTTTTTTATTTAATTCTCAATTTAATACTGTAATTAATGAGTTAAAATAAATACTAAAATAATTATTCATTACAATAAATGATTACATAAAGTAGATACTAGAACTTAGCTTTCCAGCATATTTCTAATAATAGTTACTCTCAAGATATGACTTTTTACTTTTCTATATATTTTATTCTAGAAATTAAATTGGCTATCATATTGAGATAGTTAAATACAAACAACTATTACAGTCAATAATGTTATATTTACTATAATAAGAGTGAAAAATGTAGCAAGCATGCTTGGGAGAAAAACCTTTTCTATTTTTATTTATTTCTTTTTATTTTGTAACTATTAACTCCCTACAATTTAATCGCACAAGGTATGATTCCATGCAATTTCTTCTTTTTTCTTATGGCCCCTAGAGTTTAGTTGCAGCAAAAATCTCACTACAATAAGTTTTTCTATAGCGAGATGTTGCTTTTGAGAAGTGCGCCATATTATAGCGGGTGCATGCCATTACATATGTTTCTCATTTTAAAGGGTTTAGAGCAAAACTAAAGGCTAGGAGCTCTAGACTCTCTTCTTTTTTAAGCATTATTTTCCCACTTCCTATAAATTTTCCCTTTTTTTACACCATTTTTGCATGTTAAATTTTGTTTTCTTTTTCATTTTCATTTTTTTGCAGGAATATACTATTGGAGCCTTTGTATAAACACTTAATGTTTTCCTGTTGAAACTATTAATTTTCTTGATAGTTATGAAAATTAAGATGATAGGTTGATATTTATAGGTATATTTAATGGTTTTTTTTTTTATAGATATACAATTGTTAACTTCATTGAATTGAATAAGAGAGAAATAAAATTGCAATTACTAGAAAATATAATAGAGATGTTATAAGTTGTGAATAAATATTACAATATTCACTTGAATATAGTGAAATTGCTAAAATATCATTCAGTTCACATAATTTAATGAGGAAAAAGACATGAACAGAAAATAAAATACCCAAAATACACTTGTTTAATTGAATAATTAAATAAAAGAAAAAAAAAATTGAAGAAACAAAAAGAAAAAGCCTAACAAAACGTTGCATATCATCTTCCTCTCATAAGTTCGAAACTTGAAACCATAAAATTTGAGCTCACTATTACTCAATAATCGAAGGCTAACTCCACTATTTAATGTTGTAATTTATCAAGTACACGTATGTTATAGTCACACATAGGTAAATAACATAAACTAAGTATAGAACTTAAGTTTAATGGGTTTTTCCACCTATCATATTAGTCTTTTATGTTGGATTCACTCCTTAGACTTGGAACATATCATTTAGTGCTTTCGTTAAGAGGCCAACCTCATTGAAGAAACATCCTAAAGGAATAACCTGAGAGATGGCTACTTAGAAAAGAAGCAACTAGGAGAGAGCTACTTGGAAAATAGTTCTCTAGTAAAGTAGAGTGTGAGCCACCTAAAATTGGTAATTTAGAGTAAAAACTACTTAAAGTGAATAGTTTAGAATAGGCCAAAGTGGGAGTTAGTTTTCCAAAGGATGGTGATTATGTTACAATCCCACATTGGTAAGGAACATAGACTAAGTATAGCACTTAAAGTCTAAGGAGTTATCCTATCTATTTAGCTAGTCTTTTAGGTTGAACTCTCCCTTTAGACTTGGGTCATAGCAAAGGAAAGGGGAAATAAAAAGGTCACTGAAGTTTAGAGAGAGAAAATGGGAGTTTAAGGGAGGGTCATCAACAAAAGGGAAACAAAGGAGGAAATGTAAAAATAAGAAGATTATGAGAAACAAAGAAGGGAAATACTATTTATGTTCTTAGCAATTGCAGGTCTTTGAAGGAGCTTAAGAAAGGATTGTGGAAGTTTATAGAGAGCAAATAAGTAATCGAAGTTTAGAGAAAGAAAGTTTGAAAATGTTTTGAATTTGGGATGGGTAAACTAAGATGGCATAGGTGGCAATGAGTGAACTGAGCAAAGAGATGCGACGATAAGTGATTGTGTGGTGAATTGAGAATGATGATGGAGAGAGAGAGAGAGAGATAAGTGATGGAGTAAAGCAGGATGAAAAAAATGATAGTAGCTGAATTTATATAAAGGTATTTCAGGAGGAAACATAAGCATATCATTTAGGAATTAAAATTATGAGTGGAGTGTAAGAATATCCATTCTTAAATTTTAAATATCAAAACTCTCAAGAAATGGCTATTATAGAAGTAAAAAACCAACTAAACATCGTACTAGAGGCTAAATACTGATTAAGGAAAGAATGATAATTCCATTCTCCCTAAGGAATAGCCCCATATTATTGTCCTTGTGTAGTTTAAGACTTTTTTTCTAATGTTCTTTTTTTTTTTTTTTTTTATGTGTGTGTACATATATGTATTCTCATCATATGTTTATTATGATTTTATATATATTCCGATTCTAAGATATGTGTCGCAAGGTGCTCATATCGCCACATGCTCCAAGGTCCATACTATCCCCAGCTATTAGCCCCGCGATAAACAGGCACGAGGATTTCCCAGTGGAAAGTCATCATAGCTGCCTATGAGCTTTTACTATCTGCCATCGTATTGCCATCACAAAACGTCCTAATACGCTCAGATTAAATGCAACATAGCCACATTTAGATCGCCTAGACTGGTGATATCAGAAATAGGATTTGCTTATCTTTTAAAAGTTTTTATGATGATTTTGTATAAAATACTGATCATTTATATGAAATGTCGATTGGAAGTTAATTTGATATTTTTTTCACTTTCTAATTTTTACTTTTATCATTGTCTTGAATTTCTCAAATTGATATATATATTTAATTTCTAATCGATTCCCAAAATTAATCTATCGAAAAGAGATATATTTAAATAGAAGTTAATCTTCAAAAATTAATGAAAAATTGAAAATCTAAAAAATAAATAAATAAACAAATACATAACCTATTGTAGCAAGCTAACATGTTTCCAGTGTAGCGATTGTAACCACAAGTCATTGGAATAGCCTTATTCAATTGAGTGGCTTGCTATAAAGTGCTTTTATTATGAATCTTATACAGTAAATCCTTGTGGCGAGCATGCCAAAGTAGTGAATTTATGGCTTATGTGGTCAATTATGTTTGCTGCACTAGGTCGTTGTTTGAGTGATAATACATGCATCTAAGCTTAATCTGCATTCGTGTATATTTATTATTTTATTAGTACTTATAATATGTCAAACACAATTGTTCAACATCTCGAGTACATTTTCTATAAACATTCATGGTCCATAAACCATAATCGCTAACTGTATATAGTATATCGCATGATTTGGCTACTTTTCAAGCGTATTTTAGGAACGCGGTGTTGATTGATCTGAAGAACTTGAATTAAATAGATTGGACAATTTTTCAATTAATATACAATCTAATTCGGCTTCTAGATGACACATTGACTAAATGCATATTCTTAAATACCTTTTGGGTTATCTCCATTATAAAAGGCATTACGTTGGGAATTGGGATAGTCACAAGATGTGTGTCGGAAGGTCCTCGCAAGGAAGGGAATATAATGAAAGACAAAAGGAAAAGGAAATGTTTGATGGAATTGTCAACGCTCGCAAATAGATGTAAATATGGTAGAGGTTTTACTAGAGTAATGGCAGAATAAGTCAATCAATCAACTCCCATAAAGAAAATTCACCCAAAACATTCCCATTAAATTAAAGTGAAGTGGACTTCACTAAAGGGGTGTTGAAATTCTATTCTAGCAAAAATTCAAGGTGTTTTATTATATTAGATGTGGAAACGGTTCCAATTGACAAATGTTAAAATAAAAGGTATTAAAGAAGAAAAGAAAAGCGGTACAGGAAAAATGATTTAATGTGAAAAGTTCTAGTAGAAAATATACATATAAAAAGCAAAAAAAAAACACAAATGAAAAAGCACAATGAATCAATATAACGCCAATGAAATAAGAGGAGATTAAATAGAATTACAACAAATTCTCTATTTACTCGCAAAATATGGCATAAATTTTCATGACACACATGAATGTATTTCTTAGCTATTCTAAAGAATATCATACTCGGTAAACCCTTAATTGTAAGCCCTAACTCAAGAAGCAAATAACTAAAGACAAATTATAAGTACTAGGACAAACAAGGGAATCAAGTATTAGCTATGGGATCATTAAATTCAACTAAAATTCATTTAGACCGACCAATGCTATTGTTTTATTTTTGAAAGTCATTATACGTGGTACAAGATTGGTGTAACTCCAGTAAAACCACTCCTTCCTACCAATCGTTTGATTTATTGTAATGAACTGCAACGCTACGTTTTGTCCATAAACACAATTACATTTTTGTATGAAACTTTTTTTACCGCATACGAGGTGATTCAGCAATAAAACCTAATAATTCCCTTTAACGAGGGCGCAAGGAATCCTCTCAAAGCACGGGAGGCCAGTGAGGCCGTTGCAATAATTTCTACGTCTATTTCATAGGAAGTAAGAGCTGCAGATGAGACGTTTAATACCTTCAAATTTTCAATGCTAATGATTCATTAGCTTCGCTATGCCTTAGGTCTAGTTGTTCAAGGAAATTCCATGTCCAGTGTACAGTGTTTAAGTCAAGATGATACAAGCTAAGAACTTCAAGCTCGAGCTTCACTTAAAACAGCACTCATCAGATTCGAACTATTAAAAATATTTTCTTTATTTTCTTCTAATTAAAATAATGTTGACACTCTAAACTTAACTAATATTTAAGCTTAATTTAAACTCACGAACTAATGGAACTAAAATATATGAAGCTTAAGCTCGATCCAACAAACTACTTATGAGTATATTTAACTTATTTATAATCCTAACAGTGACAAGAAAATTAAAAAAAAAAAAATGATAAAGAAGGCCGAAACTTAGGAATAAAGTTATTAGTCTTATTTGAAGACATATTCGCACTATAGACTATAATCGACAACTGATGTTGGATGTTGGCATCTGATGTCATTTAGCTACTGTTTATCCTTTTCTTTTCTTTTTTTTTTTTTCTGTTCTCCTGTTAGCACAGATGGAAAGGCTCAGAAAAGAACTATTGCCTTCAGTATGGGAATAAGATTCCGAATAGTTCTGCAACTACATTTGATACGATGTTGCAAACAGTAGATTGACAACGATGAGAGTAATTTGGAACATTACTATGCCAATGGAAAAATGACGATTTCTAAGCAAGCAAATCAAATACATGGTAAACTGCCAAAAACTCCAAGATCAAGCCGCTCATGCCTGCAAAACAATAAAATGATAGCATGAATAAACATGCAACAATAACACTTAGACCTCTATTCTTACTAAGTAAGATCATATACACTTAATTCTTTATCAGGGTTTATCATGGACTGTGTTTTTGCCAGTATCTTATTGCATCAATAGGCGTGACTGGAAATAAAATCTTTTTGGGTACCGTTCACAACGGACTGCCATAGAAATGGTTCTGTAAGTAGAAAATACCTTGTTTGCAATGTTGTTCGACAGCCAGTCCAGTCCCTCGTAAAGCCCCTCACCGGAGGTGGCACATGTGCTCTGAATGTACCTGCAAACAGGCATATCCATTTCATCACTTACATCAGATGCTGAAGCACACAAATATTTGTGTACATGTGAACAGGCAGCCAGAGGTAGAGACATATGCAAGTATATTTACGTGTGGGGAGGGAAGGAAGGAGGGAGGGAGAGACAGAGAGAGAAAGAGAGAGAGTAATTTCATTACCAATGGCGCTGGCGGAGGGAGTGAAGGCCGAGCTTATCCGTTATTTCTGCTGCATTCATTGCATTTGGTAGATCCTGTTTGTTAGCAAACACTAAAAGCACAGCATCTCTCAACTCATCCTGCCAGTGCAATGTATGGGAAGTTTAATCTCAAAATGTCAACACCAGGCAATGACCATAAGAGCTTCCTAGAGAAGACAATATTCTCTCAACCTAAACATATTGATCAAATTATTGGCAATATGATAGTGGGGGGTAACTCATACCTCATTCAACATCCTGTGTAATTCATCCCTGGCTTCCACAACACGATCTCGATCATTGCTGTCGACAACAAAGATAAGGCCTTGTGTATTTTGGAAGTAGTGTCTCCACAGTGGGCGGATCTGAAGGAAGCAAGGTTAGCAGCAAACAAGTAAACAAAGGCAAACATGGGACAAACGCACTTTCCAAATACAAGTTGTCCAATGATGCGCATCAATCACCATATGATAATTGGTCAGAGAGAAAATTACTGCTGATTTACAGGCAAAATGAAGTGAAACAAATGAATTTTGCAATTTTGCAACAGTCAAAGGGGGATCAACTGCATAAACTTTACCACAAAGTGAGTGATAAAAAGTAATGGCCTTCCATTATTTCCATATATGAAGCATCTCCTTTCAAGCATTTCACAAAACCTCATGAAATTTCAACTAAAATATATACATAAGTTTTCAACAGCATTTTCTCATAATAATGTTCCGTCTCTAACAAGAAAACATGTTGCAATTGTTAGAGTACAAGTCTATAGGGATTAAACCCTGATGATTCTGATTACCATTAAAATTTTACCTATCAATCCCACAGCACAATTCATTTTAATATAATAAAATGATTAGTGGCAAGCCATGCCCAGTTTTGCTAAATCAGATGTGATCATTGAATTCCATTCCTTTTAGTTAGCTAAGCCTTTGAAGCTAATATTCAACATTAAGTTATGATACAGTTATGGTTAAAACATCGGATATATTTGCAATCAGATGTCCAATGACATCTTTGTCTACTTGATCATCGTGCAATTCTATTCTACCAGATGTAAGAGAAGTGAAATGAAAAAGATCGACATTGCCCATGATTAGTTGCATTATAATATCCATAAATTGAGATCCAAAAAAGATTGTGGGAAAGAAATAAACTATGATGTAAACAACTAAGCAGGGGAATAATAAGCAATTACGAGAGCTGCTGAAAATGTTCTTGGCATTGCTTCCGTATATGTGAAAGCGTATAAATTTGCAACCACTGAGAGAGGAAGCCTAACTCAATATGGTTTGGACATGTAAAATATTAAACCAATAATATTCAACTAAAAGGTTTGGTTGAGACATATTAAAAGGTGGAATAGGCAATCAAAGACAACTTGGGTTTTTAGTTATGAAAATATAGGAGTTCTATTTCTTAGAAAATTATGAAATACATGACAGGTCAAGAAAAATGGCATATAGAAAAGAACACAATAGACTCCACAAGAAAGGAGTAGACGTACATGGTTTTCTTCTTATCACCCCATGCCCCCATTGCTATTAACTTCATGGATTAGCACTTCATTATTTTGTTTCATGAAAAGATTTTACCTCTTTCATTACTACCAGCAAAAAACTCAACGACAAACCAAGGATCTCAAATGAAAATGCCCTTATTTACAAAAATCAAAGGGTTGGACACAGAACCTTCTCAAATGGATTAGCTAACAACTAGATATGACCCATTACCAACAAACATAAATACATGTAATGCAGGCCCAAAAAATGTATAACAGCAAGAGATTGTGTTGAACTTTTCCAAATAAGAGCAACAGATTTGTATACAATGATCGTGCACATGATTCTTTTTTTGGGCAAATATATCATGTTAGCTAACATGATTCTTGATACCATATTATAGACAAAGCAAAAGGGGTGTCCATCAACACCCTATACATACCTTGTCCTGGCCACCAACATCCCAAACTGTAAAGCTGATGTTCTTGTATTCAACAGTCTCAACGTTGAATCCTGACATCATAGCATACAACTGTTATGAATGATCGGTTACAGGAAGTAACAGACAAACCCACATGTTCATGTTCATTACATGAATAAAATCGAAACTATAAAATCTCAACAATATTGAAGCATTAACCTTACCAATTGTAGGAATGGTGGTGACAATTTCTCCCAGCTTCAGCTTGTAGAGAATAGTTGTCTTACCAGCAGCATCAAGACCCACCATGAGGATGCGCATCTCCTTCTTGGCAAACAGCCGGCTAAACAACTTAGCAAAGGACAATCCCATTTTTCAAGCCTGCAAATCCAGCAAATGAGTCCCTAAGTGATGATGACTCCATATAGCCAAATCCAGATAGCAAAGGGAAAAGGCACTGGCTACACAGTGGCTATTTGAACAAGAGATCATAAAATGATCAAATTCCAGAACGGTAAACACATTTGCAAATAGTCTGCACAAAAAAATAAATATAGCCACGCACACGCATTTCCACATTTAATTCATTGTAGCAATCATCCTTCTTTATGGAGTTTAAGGAAACCTAAATATTAAATCTTCAACTACAATTCTTCCAAGAAGTCTAAACACATATAGAGCAGAACTCATTTTGGCTAGTAAAACAGAGGACATATGGTATTAATTATAACCAATCCACTGGTCACAAGAAATTGTTCAGCTTTATGCAAGAAAGGTATGAAACTAGCGAGAATTTTTTGCCTCATGTAAAAGCAAAATGCCAGGTTACATAATGATTCAAAAATTCCTAACAAAGTTAATTGATTAAGTATGATCTCCAGTTCATATTCATCTACATCTACATAGCATCATCTCCACTTCATATTTGTCCACATCAAAATAGCCCCCTTCTAATCCAACAACAGGCTTTAGCATCTGGTTGCCACCTTCACATTTAGCTTTAGCTCACAGGTAATGCTGATCATGCCAAAAATTATACCAATTAAAAGCACAAAAGAAACAATCATTCAATTCAAATGGTCCCTCAGACACATACATACACACTACAGGTAGAACACATTGGACAGATCATTTGGCACTGAGTTCCATGGTAAATTTGAGGGAGAATTAGTCTGTTAGCAAGTATAGCTGTAATCAAGGATCAGAAAGCAGCTCTCTTCTATTTCACCAAAACCTTGCAGTAAATTGCAGTCTTGTAAATGAAGTATTTACTGGAAATCTGTCTGGATGAATATCTAATGAGTAGGACCGTTTGTTAAAAAATGCATCACCTTTCATGATATAGATCCACAGCAAAGTTTGAATTAGAAAAACTCAAAAGAGGAAAAATAGCATTCTCTTCAATGTTAACAGAATCAATTGTCGCCAAGAGGATGTACATTTTGCTATATCACCGGAAAAAGCAATAACATTGCAGATCCTTTGCACTGAGAAAGAAACAACAAGAAGGAAAAAGTCACAAATCTAAGCTACTTGTTAAAATAAAATGAGACTCATCCAAAAACTCATGGATCTCAAGAGCCAACCAAATCCTACAATGTTCCCACAAAAGGTAATGAGATCAACCCAGATTTTGTTTATCCTTTTGGATAGAAATGGAATGACCGAAATTGGACTGACTACGCATAAACGAACCACAAGACCTGAAAGCGGTAAAGTAAATCAATCCAGATCTATCAACGTTCACAAAGTCATTAAGTAATCACCGACGTTCAGTCGTTACTAGCAATTCGATTACATGCACAGAATCACGCCATTGATCGCAATCGTATCCCACACACAAAGGGGCATATAGAACTACTGTTTCCCTGGAAGAAGAGCAGACATACCCAAAGATCTCACACAACGACGAGTCATATCCAATCATTTGATAAATTACAACTAAATTATTGTACATAAGCCACAGAAAAATCACTAAAGCAGCTTTACCAGCAGAGATCTGTATGTAAGAACCTAAAAAAGTCCAATAAAAACGGTAGAGAGACAGAGAGAGACAAAGATAGAGATTATCGAATTCCATGGTTACACATATGAAGTACAGAAAACCGAATACAATTGTTCAGATCATCACTATTCAAGTATGATTAGATCTATGTATAAGTAAAAATTAAGAAATAATGAAATTTCCATTCACATTAAGCAAGATTTGATGAAATCATAATTCGATCGAGGGAGAGAGAGAGAGAGAGAGTACTTGGAGATGTGGAGAAAGGAAGAAATGTTGAAGCTTGAAAAATGAAGATTTGGCAATCAAATGAATCTTCGCATATTCAAAGGAATTGTGCGCGTATTTAAAGCTCCGACACCGAGCCCAAGCTATTGGATGTTTTCCGTTTGTTTATTTGATGGAAAATGTTTGTGTGTGTTTTAAAATGCTGGGAAATGGACGGATAAAAGCAGAAGCACCTGACCTTATAAACTCCAGTCTTTTAGTGGGATGTCGCGTTCTAAGTACTAAGGGAAAAAAAAATTGGGATAGAGTACTTCAAACATAGTAAGTTCACCAGAGATGTGTGTATGTCACCTCCTCCTCATATATACATGCAACACTTAACCTCCCTTTATTTCATTATATTTGCTCATATCACATAAGGCAAGCCAGTTTTTTCTTTTCTTATTTTCCCAAGATTGTTTCAAGTGCTTCTATACTAAAGAGTGCCAACTAACATTATTATCGTCCTTCATATAATCGAGAGGTATAACTTTTTTTATTGATTTTGGCTTACCATAACTACCATAAAAAGAGTAGCATTAGCTCCCAACCAGTTTGTTCGTAGAAGACTAATCTCACCTTGAAAGAACACTCAACCTTACAAGCAAATAACCTACCGCTATGACTCACTTCACATTAAGCTTCAAGTTGAACATCCTCACTTCTTTTTAAAACACGAACTATGACATGTTCGAGCATGCATAAGTTCATTCGTGGTCATCTAGTATAAGTACGTGAAAAAAATCTAAAAGTATAAATATGCATGAGCTTAGGCTTAAGCATACAAGTACAAACACTTTAGGCATGATAAGGTTCATGAGTTACCCAAGTATCGACACAAAGGTGTGTAGGTAGTGCCAAATGTAGAGTGTTTACCTAACTCTTATAGACGACACTTAAGTTCTCTAAGAACTCCATAATGAAACTAAGCCAATCTTCTTATCGACACAAAAACACATATAATTAGAAGAACTTAAATAAGAAATAGTACTTATATTTCTAAATGCATTGTGAATGAGGGGAGATCCTCCTTACATACAAGAGGACTTCAACTATAAACAACCCAAATCTACTTTATCTGACAATTATTATATAGTCTTAGTCAACCTACTTCACTCACCTTAAGTTTAATGTATCCCAACAATTCCCAAAATATTACTCAGAATGGAATAGGCATTGATCGTGGGTCTTACACTTAATGGATCTCGATATACAATTACAAGAAGTGAAAAAAGAGCTTACGAGATTTAACACCCAAGAAATTCAAGTGAAATATAAAATAAAAATAAAATAAAGAGAACTTATTAATAAGTCACGGTAGTATTATAATTAAATAATTTTATGTAAAGCGCGTACTAAGGATTACTAAAGGTTAAGATTGCATGGTTTAACCTAACCTTAAAATCTCTCTTTTGTCATTCACCCTTAGACATAAACTAGCAACAAAGAAAGTTTATTCCAAGTTAGCTAAGCAACTTTATGCAAAACTCTAAGGTAAGGTACGCCATATACACATCTTCCTTATTATTTCAATAGACGATTAATAGTTCTAATGTTGTTTTAGGATTTAAAACTATCATACGCTATCAAATTAGGTAGAGAAAGGAGATTCTACGATGAGAGAAGTTTCTAAGTTTGATTGTTTTGGTGATTACAGAGTGTTAACATTAGGTTTGTTCAAGATCTTGCAAGAAATTCAAGTACAATGGAATTCTTGTTTAATTAGTGATAATTGATGAAAAGTAGAAAGAACAAATTTAAAGTCTTATGAATTATGGTATTGTATCAAAATCACTGAGTCGAGGTAGAGTTTAGTGAACCAAAAATTGAAGAAAAGTGTAATTTAGGCAAAACAACAAGATTACGGTTAAGGAACATAGCCATACTTCTAACAATGATTCCTACAAAAGTGTGAGTCTCGAAGTTGGGTGTACTTTTCCAAAAGAGTTGAGGGAAGAGAGGATCATGGTTGAGATCATAAGCATGATCATGACCATGATCATTAGAGGATGATGTTTAGTGAGGATCACGGCTATGCTTCTAAGCATGATTCCTTAGAATGTTCCTTCTAAATTTCACTCCAAGTTTAGTCATCTCCAATCTAATAACCTATGACTAAATAGTTTAAGGATCTAAAGGAGAATTTACTTAAGCTCTAAGATTAGTATTTCCTTGTTGTTACAAGTTCTACTTCTTTTCATAACATTGTTTAAATCGAATCAAATTCTCCAAGTGCGTAACACTAGTTTACTGGTTATGATTGTTAAGATAGTTTATTAAAAAAAGGACTAATTAATATTGGGCTCTTAATTGTTGTGTGTTGGTTATGTTAGACTTAGCCTAAGGGCTTAATAGAAGGACCCTAGGGGGCACCTCGATGATCAATGTATGATAATGTCCCTAGTGAAGTTGTCTATTGAAATAATCTAAGGTAGATTAGGAAGTCCTAGGGTTGGAAGTGGTAGTTCCCAAGTACGGTTCTATGAGTATGTTATCTATATATTTATTTACTATTGTGTAAATAGGATCATGAGAATGCTTACATGCTACTTAAAGGACCAAAATTGAAGATAATAATATATTGTGTTTTTATTTGTCTATTACATATGTTATTGCATTATTTGTTCATATGCATGTACTTGCGTATTGCGTACTGATCCTTAACTCACTTCTTATTTTTCCTTCCAATTGCAAGTTAAGCAAATGAGTATGCTAGATATGATGACTATGGTGATGTGTATTACTACTTCTAGGATAGAGTGAGTGAAGAGTATTATTATTACTATGATGAGGACCAATCATATTAAGTTTCTATCTTTTAAGAATTAATGTTAAATGATTTATAGACTTGAATTATGGTTTTGGACTTAATAATTGTTAGACATGGCTTAAGTATGTTATTATATGGAAGACTAGTGCTAATTCTTAATCTTTTTTATTGGGAGGTGGCTTAAGCTCATCCGTGAGCTATTAATTCCTATTGTTGACAACTTATTATTATTATTTATGGCAAATATATTCTTATAGGTGAATTGGAGATTTTAGCTATGATTTTATAGCCTGATGTGTCAATAAATGACTAAAGATACTTGGTGATCTAAAGCACTCTGAGCTTGGGCGTTACAAAGAAAATGGTATTAGAGCTTGGGTTTGATCAACTTAGAAGTCTAGGTTATGATCAATCTACAAACATAAGTAATGGATCACTAAAAGAATTTGACTAATGTGAGAATGAGTTAAACATAAGGGGTTCGATTATTTGGCTAATTGTTTGATGTTTGCTTCTAAAGAGTATTTTATTCCTTACCTTTAATTGCTTATGTGTTACTTATCTTCTAGCTTACATCCTTTCCTTTTAGTTAATAACTAATATTCTATCTTCTTTTCTCTATTCAATTCTATTTATTCTTATAAAATGCCACCTAGGAGAGTTTCTTTGCTTAATGTCAACAATGGTAATGAGCAAGTTACCTTAATGGAGAGAAACTATTTAGGCCGGCAATAGGGCAAACAAATACCATAGGGTAGTTATCTTATGCAAGATGACTAAGTGCCTCATGGTAGACAAGTACCTCATGGGGTTCACAGGCAAGTAGATCATGAATAACTTGTTTAGAGTATTTGCTAGGAGACAGCATGAATAGTTCCCCCTAAACAAGTTTGCTAAGCAAGCTTCAATCTTAAGAAAGATGACTTACTTAAAGTGTACCATTGGATTGAGGATACTAAGAAAATCTTTGTAGCCTTCAACATACCTAATAGGAATCAACTTATTGAACTAGCACCAAAAGCTAAGCTTGGGGATTATTAGGACTCATTCATCACGTCCTCACTTAAGAACTAAAGGGTAAGGATTTTATCACCAATCTAGAGTTACTATACCCCATCCAATCAAAACTAAAGAACCAACATGCTAAGCTTACTAAGTTACTAAGCGGATGTGCCAACTTACCAAGCATCTAACCCCATTATCGAACCCTTACCATGATCCAAGTAACTCTTGAGTTGACCAACATCAAACCTTTGTCCAAGCCAAGCTGCTAAGCTACCTCACCTAAAGAGAATCCAAGCATCTTCAAGTATTTGAGCTCTGACCTAAATCAAACCAGGTCAGCTTTAACTACTAACCTTCCTTCGACCTCATCCGAGTTAGATTCTACAAATGCCAAGCTACCTCAAGATTTACTTCAACAAGACCAACTATGTTGTAGACCATTAGTTATTACTTAACAATTGTCTTTTAGCACAACATTCTAAAAAAATTCTTTTCCTTTTTGTATAGTATATTATTTGTCATTTTTACCCCTTTTAGGCATGTTCTAGGAATCTTTTCCTATATTATCCATTTTTGTTTTTTCCATAAATTAGTGTAACCCTAACAGAGGTCATATAAATACCTTAACTACTTATACGCGAACATCATATTGATAGCAATCAACCCTTTGAACTGATCAGGCATAGCCGAGCTAAAGGACTCTAAGGACTCGCTCAGATGATATTAGCTCTAAGCGAAAGCTAAGATAGGGATTCCTATCCTGAGTTGATCTCATGCCAACTTGACTATCATATCCTTACATGTGTTAGATTCGCCCCTATTTAGTAGCAATGCTTTATCTAGAGAGACAGCTTAAGAGTAACTGAGGCAAGCTCCCGATTTGACCACAAGCACCTAACCCCAAATCAAGCTAACTTATCTTCAAAAGAATTAACTGGACCTTAACTTGGTCTACATCAAGTTAGCTCCTAAACATAAGCATTACTCTGTTTCTGCCTATCTTGTATCATATTTCTCCCATCCAAGTGCCAAGTGATATGTATTTTCTGACTTAGTATTTTAAAATGATTCTTTCCTTTTCACACTAAATATTTTTTGTCTCTTTTATCCTTTTTAGTATGTCTTATATAACCTAGTTGTAGAATACCCTTTTGTCTTTTCATATATATAAAATAATCCTAGTAGATGAGTATATAAACCCTCACTTTCTTGTATACAATTAATCATTTCTTCAATATAGAAATTATTCATTTAAGCAACCTTAGTATTCTCGTTATCGTTTAACTTTTATATATTCCTTTTAGTAAGGAGTAGTGGCAAGTAACCCTTCGGTTCAAACTAGTACGTCATATCCTGCGGATTATAGGCTGAGTAGGATCAAGTGATGTATCATATTCATTTAATAGCTGCCTGGACTTTTCTAACCTTTTTCTTATTTGTTTGGGTTTGCTTTGTTGTGATGTCTCTCCGTGTATTCGACTTTAGAAACATATCAACTTCACTGGTATCAAAGCTAGGTTCCCTAAGGGAGTATGTGAAGTTGTAGTGAAGTTTTGGTTCACTTTACTGTTAGTGGCTACTGTGTTCCCTCCATAACTACTGCAGTATGTTTGTATAATAGCAAGTGTGGTCTCATTGTTACCCAGTTTCTACTCTATTTCTCATTGCGAAAACAAAGTAAGTTTGTTTCTATTCTATTTGAGTGGCTATCAAGTATTAAAGTTGTTAGTGAGTTGTTAATCCATTTGAGCAATACTGTACCATATTAGATTCAAGTGTTTAGGGAGTTATTGGTGACTAGAGTAGTAGTGCTCAACCTGGTCGTGGTCATAATAGTAGTAACACCATAAGGTTAGTTTATGATAAACTTAAGAGACTCACAAACCTTGTTGAGAGTCTACTCACCACAATACAAGGTAACAGACAACAACCCTAAGGTGTGTAGCAACAAAACCTATAAGAAGATGCCCTTAAGAGACACTATGGCTAAGGTAATCGGACCAATCGCCTAATCCGATTGCTATAAGCTAGAAGAGTAGCAGGCAAAGCTACTAAACGAAGACTAGAGTTAGAGGAGATTGGGAAAGATGACGAGGAGATAGATATTGAAGAGTTTAGTGAACAAGAAGTAGACTATTACCAAGCATAGAGACAAGGACACCAAATTCTTCGAGGGTTAGACAATCTTAAGGCATAAATCCCGGCCTTCGATGGAAGTGGAGATGTAGATGAATACTTGGAATGGAAAGAGAAGGTCAAGAAAGTATTTGAATGTTATGAGTATAAGGATGCGATTAAAGTTTAACTTGCTACATTGGAGTTTACTGAGTATGCCACCATATGGCGAAAGAATCTGAATGCTGTTAGAGTAAGAGATGGAAGACAAGGTGTTAGAACTTGGGATGAGATGAGAAGGTTGTTAAGAACTAGGTTTGTGCCCGAGACTTACCTCAAAGATACGTTTGCAAAGTTGCAAGAGCTTCACCAAGAAAGTTGATTTGTTGATGACTACGTAAGAGAGTTCCAGATGTTAATGATTCAAGCCAACGTGGAAGAACTAGAGGCCCGTACTATGTCAAGGTTTATTTCTAGGCTTAAGTATGAGATTTACAATGTTGTGGAAGTATAGAGGTTTTATATGTTAGAAGAGGCTATCAAGATAGCATAGAGGGTTGAAAGGCAGAGGAGAAGTGTTTCGAGCTGACCTAAGCTGACACTCTTGTGAGTCATAATACCGCGCTGACCTGTACAAGTCAAGCTAAGAAGGCTACATAGGGTCGAGGAGAGGAATGACCGATTTAAAGATAGCCGAGGAAACCAGTAAGGTCGAGTTGATCATCTAGGCTAAGCTGAGAGTAGGCCGACCCCAAGGACATATGAGAAAGGGTAAACCTCTGGATGAAAGACTAGCGAGGTGAAGTGCTTTAAATATCTAGGCTTCGAACATATGGTCGCTGAGTACTCGAACCAATGCATCATGGTGCTCCAAGGAGATGTAGTAGATAACACCAATGAGAGCAAGCCTGAGAAGGAAGAAGATATTGGAAAACTTAAGGTTGAAGAGGAAGAGGAAACTTGTGTTTATGCCGACTAGGGAAAAGTGATGACCCTAGTCTTAAGGCAAGTACTGAGTTTCTTATCAAACTCTGAAGAGGGCTAAAAGGTGTTCCATACCAAGTGTACCGTCAAAGGTCAATTATGCATAATCATAGTATATGGAGGAAGTTGTACCAATGTAATTGCATAATCCTTTATGCAGAGGTTAGGTCTACCGACCTCAAAGCATCCCTGACCTTATAAGCTACATTGACTTCATGATAAAGGTGCTTTGTATGTGATTGAACAAGTGACTGAGCCATTCAGTATCGGAAATGTATATAAGGATGAAGTAGTATGCGATGTCATCCCCATGGGAGCTTCACATCTACTACTTAGACGACCTTGGTTATTCAGTTGACGTGTTACACACGACGGGTATAAGAACACCTATGCCTTTGTTAAGGATGGAAGGAGAACAGTGTTGTAACCCCTAACCTCGTCCCAAGTAAATGAAACTCATAATTAGCTTACCCAAGCTAATAAGAAGAAAGCCCTGGTGATGAGCTATAGAGAGCTCCAATCTGCTAAGAAGGTTAATGATCTAATGTTCTCGTTGGTTAGAAGATTGATGGAGATGAAGGAATTGCAGGATGTCCTAGAAGAAATTCAAAGCTTGCTAAATAAGTTTTTCAACCTATTTCTAGAAGAACTACCTAGAAGACTGCCACCAGTCCGAAGCATAGAGTACTGTATTGATCTATAGTCAAGCGCCACCCTACCAAACCGACCTGCATATAGGATGAACCCTGAGTAAGCTGCCAACCTCCTTTACCTTGGGCCGACCTCAGTATAGACTTTTATCCTGGGGTTGCCCTGGACATTCAGAGGGAAAGATTCTATTTTTGTTGTAGTGGACTGCTTTAGTAAGACGACACACTTCATTCCGTACCATCAAATTAACGATACTATATATATTGTTGATTTGTTTTTGCAGGAGATCATCCGACTACATGGAGTACTGAAAATTATTGTCTCAGATCGAGACACAAAACTTTTTAGCTATTTTTAGAGAACTCTTTGGAGAAGACATAGAACTAAACTTGTATTTAGCTCCAATAATCACCCTCATACTGATGGCCAGACCGAAGTGGTAAATAAGACGTTAGGTAATCTACTCAGAGTTGTTGTAGGAAAGAACCTGCAGGATTGGGATCTGTGCTTACCAATTATAGAGTTTCCATATAACCAAACTGTCCATAACACTATTGGGAAGACCCCATTTGAGGTTTTCTATGGCCTTAACCTTACCATTTCCCTTAGATATGATGGGTACCCCAACAGCTACTGAAGAGAGTCAATTTAGAATGGACTGAGCCCAAGAATTGTATGAGCTACACTAGTCTGTAACTAGGAAGATCGCTAAGTTCAATTAGAGGTAACATGAAATTGGTAGCCAACGTCACCAAACTATTTCTTTCCACCCAAAAGACTTCGTATGGATACATCTTAGCTGAGAATGATTCCCTCACTTGAGACAGAACAAACTATCTCCTTGAGTTGATGGACCATTCAAGATCCTAAAGAAAATTAATTGCAACACTTACCAAATCAAGTTGCTTGATGACTATGGAGTTTCTACCACCTTCAATATATTTGATCTGATCCCTTACTAACCAACAGAAGAAGATACTATAAGCACCCCAGATGAAAGAGTAAAGACCACTCCAAATTTGAAGAGAAATCTTTTTGACCCCAAGGCAGATGATAGGAATCAACCCTTCGGATTGATCATGCACAGCCAAACTAGAGGACTCCAAGGACTCGCTCAAAGGATACTAGCTCTAAGCCATTACCGAGACAAGGATTCTTATCCCAAGTCGATCTCATGCTGACCTAATTATCAAATCCTTATATGTGTCAAATCCACGCCTATTCAACAGCAACGCTTTATCCTAAGAGATAACCTAAGAGTAGCCGAGGCAAGCTCTCGATTTGACCGCAAGCTCTTGATCTGACCATAAGCACCCCACCTTGAATCAAGCTAGCTTCTCTTCGGAAGAACTAACTAATCCTTGACCTAGTCCACATTAGGTTAGCCCTTGACCATAAGCATTACTCTGTTTCCACCTACTTTGTACCATATTTCTCTAATCCAAATGCCAAGTGATATGTGTCTTCTGACACAGTATTTAAAAATGATTCTTTCCTTTTCATACTGAATATTCTTTGTCTCTTTTACCCTTTTTAGTATGTCTTATATAACCTAATTGTAGAATACCTTTTTGTATTTTCATACATGTAAAGTAACCCTAGTGGACGGGTATATAAAGCCCTACTTTCTTGTATGCAATCAATCATCTCTTCAATGTAGAAATTATTCATTTAAGTAACTTTAGTTTTATCGTTATCGTTTAACTCTTATTTATTCCTTTTAGCAAAGAGTAGTGGCGAGTGATCCTTCAATTCGAATCGACGCATTATATCTAGCAGATTGTAGGTCGAGTAGGATCGATTGGTGCGTCATATCCATTCAATAACTACCCGAACTTTGCTAACCCTTTTCCTGTTTGTTTGGGTTTACTTCATTGTAGTGCCTCTCCATATGCTTAACCCTAGAGACGCATCATGTATACATTCCATTATTGAAATTACAAGCCTCCTTTATAAAGCAACCTCAACGTTTTCTCTTCATCTTCAACTCTTATCTATTCTCTTTAACAAGAAATAGTCACGAGTGATCCTAATTCAGCATTCGTGTGTCATATGGAGTGTTTGGATTAGGCTGAGTAGGATCAATTGGTATGTCATATCCAATTGGTAACCGCCCGAATTTGCTAACCCTTTTTTATTTTAACCGCCTGAATTTGCTAACCCTTTTTTATTTTTTCTTTTTGTTCTTACCCATTGTGATGCTTTACCGTATGTATGACCCTAGAGATGCATTAGCTTTGCTAGTATCAAGGCACAGTTCCATGAGGGAGTGTGTTAGGTTACAATGAAGTTCCTATCCGTATTAGCTGTTAGTGGTTACTGTGTTCCTTTTGTAGTTGCTGCAGTATGTTCATATAAAGTATGTTTGAACGTATTGAAGTAGGCTTTGAAGTAAGCGAGCTGAGTAGTAGTTGTTACACGAGGTAAGTGTGGTAGTTCTTATTACTTTATTCAACTTTGTCTCTTTACTATGAAAATAGAGCAAGTTTCATTTTGATATTGCACTGTGTTTTATGTGTTAGAGTGGTTAGAGCGTGTTAGTAAAATTTGGGTAGTAAGTAAAAGGTTATGTTGAGTATTGTATTGTTGAAGTTGTAAGAAAATTTACTACATGATGTTAGATTCTAGCATTCAGGGAGTCATTGGTGACTAGGACACTGGCGCTTGTGTTAGCCATGGTCAACATGAAAGTAATACCCGGGGTTTAGTCAATGATAAGCTTAACAAACTTACTAATCTTGTTGAGAGTCTTGTTACTGCTATGCAAGGCAATAGGCAACGACCAAAGGGTGTGCTCAATTACGGCTGAGTAAGAAATGTGCAAGAACGAAGATATGGCCATGTTAGCCAAGCTAATCACCTAGTTCGACCTCATTAGGCTGGATGAGTAATAGAACGAGCTACTCAACGAAAGCTAGAGTTAGAGGAAATTGAGGAGGATGACGATGAGGTAGATATAGAGGAAGAAGAAGAAGTGGAATATTATCAAGCAGAATGTTTTGAAGCAAAAGAACGAGGATGTCGAGCTCTTTAAGGACTCGAGAATGTCAAAGTCCAAATCCTAACCTTCAATGGCAATCATGATGCAGATGAGTATTTAGAGAGGGAAGAGGAGGTTGAGAAAGTGTTTAATTATTATGGGTATACTAATACCGTAAAGGTTTGACTTGCTACACTTGAATTTTTTAGATATGCTACCATGTGGTGGAAAAATCTGAATGTGGCTAGAGTGAGAGATAGTTGGGAAGAGATGAAAAGATTGTTAAGGGGAAGATTTGTACCTAAGACATATTTGCAAGACACATTCATGAAGTTGCAAGAGCTTTATCGAGGGAGCTAGTCTGTTGATGAATATGTCAGAAGATTCCAAATGCTATGAGCCCAAAGCATGTACAGTGTTAAGATACATTTCTAGACTCAAATATGAGATCCACAACATTATTGAATTAGAGAGATTCCATACCCTTAAGGAGGCCATCAAGATAGCGTAAACGGTTAAAAAGCAAAGGAGAAATACTTCGTTCAGATCTGGTCCAAGCTCTTTGAAGACAATTGCTCTCGCACCAACCTATACATGCCAAGCTGAGGAGACCCTCCAAACATGACCGACCCAATGACAGCTAAATAAGCTAGATGAGCTAAGTTGAAGATAAGCTGACCCCAAGGAAAAACCTCTAGGTGGAAGATAAGTGAAGTGAAGTACTTTAAATGCTTGGGTTATGGATACATGGCCATCGAATGTCCTAGCCGACGTGTTATGGTGCTCTAAGGAGATGTAGTGGATAGCACCGATGAGAGTAAGCCTAAAGATGGAAAGGATGCCGGAAGAGTTGAAGTCGAGGAGGAAGAGAAGACTTATGTTTATGCCGACTAAGGTAAGGTGATGACTTTAGTATTGAGATGAGTGTTAAGCTCCTTGTCGAGCTTCAAGGAAGAATAGAGAGAGAATTTGCTTCACATAAGTATACCATCAAGGGACAACTGTATACCATCATTGTCGATGGAGGGAGCTGTACCAATGTCGTCGCACAATCCTTCATGCAAAGATTAAGTTTGCTGACCACCAAGCACCCCCGACCAAACAAGCTACACTAGCTACATGATAAGGGTACTCTACATGTCATGGAACAAGTGGTTGTACCATTTAGTATTGGGAATGTGTATAGGGATGAGGTGGTGTGTAATGTCGTCCCCATAGGAGCTTTGTATCTACTACTTGGAAGACTTTAGTTATTTGATTGGCATATTACTCACAATAAATATAAAAACACTCATGCCTTTAACAAGGATGGGAAAAAGATCGTGCTGCAACCTATGACACCAAGCCAGGTGAATGAGACCCATAATCAGCTCATCTAAGCCAGTAAAAGGAAGGGCTTAGTAATGAGCCGACGAGAGCTCCAAGTTGTTGAGAAGGTTAACGAACCTATGTTTCTATTAATTAGAAGAGTATTGGAGATGAGAGATTTGGAAGATGTACTTAACGAGGTATGAAAGTTAATTGATGAATTTTCTAACCTGTTTCTAGAAGAATTACCTAAAGGATTTCCCCTAACTAGAAGCATAGAAGATTGCATTGATTTACAACTAAGCATATCCCTACCAAACAAACTTGCTTACAGAATGAATCCTGAGTAGGCTGGTAAGCTAAAAAGACAGGTGGACGAGCTCGTAAAGCTTAGTTATACGAAAGAAAGCATGAGCCCTTATGTCGTGCTTGCTTTACTCCTAAGAAGGATGGATCATGGCATATGTGCATCGATAGTCGAGTTATCAACCAAATCAATTTTAAGTATAGATACTTCATATCAAGGCTCGATGACATGTTGGATGAGCTTCATGGTGCCAAGATATTTTTACAGATTGATTTACAAAATGGCTATCATCAAATTCGCATAAGACTTGGTGATAAATGGAAAACTGCATTCAAGATGAAGCATGGTCTTTATGAGCGGTTGGTTATGCCATTCGGACTTACTAATGCACGCAGCACATTTATGAGGCTCATAAATCATGTAATGTGCCCCTTGATCAAATGATGTGTGGTCATGTACTTTGATGGCATATTAGTATATAGCACCGATCTAGCTAGCCATGTACAATATCTCTAAGCTTTCTTTGATATTCTTTATGCCAAGAAGTTGTATGGGAATTTAAAGAAGTATACATTTTGCTAAGATGAAGTCATCTTTCTTAGTTATGTAGTATCTAGAGATGCAATCTGAGTTGATGAGGAGAAAATCTAAGTTATCCTAGAGTGGCCGACGCCAAAGAGCATTACTGAAGTATGAAGCTTTCATGGCCTAACCTCCATCTATAGAAGGTTTATTAAGAATTTTAGTACCATTGCTACCCCATTGATTAAGTTCACTATGAAAAGTGAGGGATTCCATTAGAATGACCAAGTTGAGTAGAGCTTTAGTGAAATCATGAAGAAGCTTACTTTTGCTCCTGTTTTAGCCCCACCTAACTTTAACAAACCTTTTGAGATGGAGTATGACGCATTGGGAATTGGTATTGGTGCTGTACTAATGCAAAAGCGCCAACCTGTTGCTTATCATAGTGAGAAGCTCAGTAGTGCCGCACTGAATTATTCTATGTGTGAGAAAGAGTTGTACTCTCTTTTCTTAGCTCTTACTATATGGCAACATTATCTATTACCTCAAGAGTTTGTGATTTATACGAACCATAAATCCTTAAAACATCTTGAGAGGCAAAACAAACTTTTGAAAAGGCAAGTTAAGTGGTTAGAATTCATGGAGAGTTTCTCATACATGATCAAGCATAAGAAGGGAAGTGCTAATGTAGTTATTGACGCTCTATCACGTTGACAAACTTTGCTAACCACTTTGCAAACAAAATTGTTGGGTTTTTCTCTTATTATTGAATAGTATGATCAGGACCCACACTTTGGTCCTAGTTGTGAGAAGTGTAGAGAAGGAGTTGCTAATAGAGGATATTACCTAAAGGATGGCTATTTATTTAAGGAGAAGAAGCCGTGCATATCAAACTGTTCCATACGCAAACTATTGGTTAGAAAAGCTCATGATAATAGATTATCTAGTCACTTTAGAGAGACCAAAACAACTAATCTATTGAAAGAAAACTTTTATTGGCCTAGTTTGGCTAAAGATGTTCATAAGATAGTTAGATGTTGTGAAGTGTGTAAGTAGGCCAAGGGGAAGAGAGAATATATGCCCCTACCAATGCTAACAATACCTTAGGCTAACTTCAGCATAGCCTTTATCTTAGGGTTACCCCAAACATCTAGAGGAAAGGATTTAATGCTTATAGTGATGGATTGCTTCAACAAAATAGCATACTTCATTCCATACCATCGAACTAACGATATTTTATATATTGCTGATATATTTTTGCAGGAAATCCTCCAACTAAATGGAGTGCCAAGGACCATTGTTTCAGATCGGGATACAAAATTTTAAGCTATTTCTAAAAGACACTTTAGAGGATAGTCGAAACTAAACTTATGTTCAGCTCAAGTAGTCACCTTCAGACTGATGGTCAAATTGAAGTGGCGAACAAGACATTAGGTAACTTACTCTTAACTAACATGGGAAAGAATTTGAGGGATTGGGACTTATGTCTCCCAATTGTGGAATTCACATACAACCGAGTTGTCCATAGTACTAATAAGAAGACTCTTTTTGAGGTCGTTTATGACCTCAACCCTACTATTCCCCTAGATATGATCGGTACTCTCGCAACTGCCAAAGAGAGCTAATCCGGAGTTGACTAAACCCAAGGATTACAAGAGCTACACTAGTCTATGGCAAAGAAGATTGCCAAGTTCAATCAAAAATAGCAAGAGATCAGTACTCATAGTCGTCAAATTGTTTCTTTCAAGCCAAGTGACTTATTATGGATCCACTTCAGCCAAAAAAGATTTCTACACCTAAAACAAAGCAAACTATGCCTACAAGCTGATGGCCATTAAAGTCTTGAAGAAAATCAACAGCAACACCTACTAGATCAAGCTATTAGAGAACTATGGTGTTTCCTCTACCTTCATTGTATCCGACTTGATTCCACACTAATCAGATGAGATCCCAATTGAAGCCAAAGAAGAGTCGCCTTAGGAACCCCCTTTAGATTTGAGGATAAATCCTTTCGAACCCCAAGAAAATGATAGGAATCGACTCCTTGGACCAATCACTAAAGTCTAAACTCAGAGATTATAAGGACTCACCTTTCACGTCCTAACTCAAGAACTAAAGGGTGAAGATTACATCACCAACCTAGAGCTACTTTACCCCATCCGATCAAAACTGAAGAACCAACATTATAAGCTTGTTAAGTTGTTAAGCGAATGTGCCGACCTACCGAGCATCCAACCCCATTATCGAACTCTCACCATGATCTAGGTAACTCTTAAGCTGACCAACATCAGACCTCTATTCGAGCCAAGTTGCCAAGTGGGCTCACTTGAAGAGAATCCAGCCATCTTTAAGTATTCAAGCTTTGACCTGAACCAGACTAAGTTTGATGCATATTGTAGCCAAGAACAGACAAGGTCGGTAGTTGAGATGGGTTTAAACTTGCCGAAAGCTTGAAAAGGATAATGGGGAAATGCACGAGCAAACGAAAACTAATGAAAAGTAAGCAAACCAACAAACAGCTCTAAATGATATGATGTGCCAATAGAACTTCTGAGGACTCACGGTACAACTTGATATGATGTATGAGTTGGTCCGGTGAGGTTATTCATTACTTAGCCTTGCTTAAGGGTTAGGATAAGAGTGAAAAGAGAATAGACAAACAATGTTTACAAAAGGAAATATATCCAGTGTATTATTAATAATCTCTAATAATTGCAACTACATGTAGAAGGGGTATTTATACTTGAGAATTTAGGGCAACTTACCTAAAAAGGAAAAGACAAAAAGGGTATTGTCCTAAAGAAGTAATCTACAAAGTATACAAAGGGTAAAAGAGAATATTTACGGAATAAGCAATAATTAAAATAGCAAATTCTACAAGTGGTCCTGTATACATGGTAGAGATGCATTGGTGATGTTGTTGGAGGATGCAGACAAAATAGTATGAGTTGATTAGGTAGCCGAGCAAGGGTGCCAAGCAAGCATGGACTCATCCAAGTAAGAGTGGTTGAAGATTAGTTTAAGGTAGCTCTTTCGGCCACTCGACAATATTGATGCTAAGTAAGTGGTTGGCTCGGACATAACCGAGCAGGCACACGAGGTTTGGCTATTGCTAGGGCATTCTTCAAGTCAGCATACAATTTTCGAGAGATGGGCAACCATTCGGCTTGGTACATAAAATTGATCGACAGCAAGGTGTAACTCAACTTCGGTAGAAGTCGATTAGAGTAAGAGGATTTGCCTCGCCAATCCTTTTAGTCCTTAGGCTAAGCTACAAGTTAAAGTTTCAGTAGCCTAATTCCTATCATTCCCTCTAAGTTAATTTGGATTGGGGATCAAATCCCATTAGTCTCGGCTTAGTTCTTTATTAAGATGATATGGATTGAGGTAGGCAATGTTGAAGGTGTCCAAAACCCCATAATCTTCTAGAAGCTCCAATTTGTAGGCATTATCATTGATCTTCTAGAGGATTCTGAAGGGTCCTTCAGTACGTATAGACAACTTGTTCCTCCTCTTTCTCGGAAACCTTTCTTTGCTCAAGTACAACCATACTAAGTCTCATGGTTGAAATTCTTTTAATGTCTAACCCTTAGCCTTCTCATGCATACATCTAGCAGCTTGGTCAATCTGCTTAGTAACTTTGTTGTAGATATATTGTAGGGACTGTACTTGGGCTCTCACATAAGGGCCTTCTTGCCTGGATACAGGTACGGGGGTATAACTAAGGGGCAACTTAAGATTAAAACCATAGAAAACTTTGAAGGGGATTTGTTCAGTGGTGTCATGTACTGTTTGGTTGCAAGCGAATTTGACTACAAGCAAACATACGTCCCAATTAGCCAAGTTCTTGCCTACTGCAACTCGAAGCAGTGATCCTAAAGCACGATTGACTACCTTTGTTTAGCCATCCATTTGAGAGTGATAGGAAGTGCTAAATGGTAGTTTGGCCCACATCTATTGCCATAGAGTTCTCTAGAAATAGCTCAAGAACTTTGAGTCTCTATCTGATACTATACTTCTCGGTATGCCATATAATTGAATAATTTCCTATAAGAAAAGAGAAACAATAACCGAAGCATCATTAGTCTTAGAGCAAGGCACAAAGTGTACCATCTTACTAAATCTATTAATGACGACCATTATAAAATCTTTGCCTCAAGCAGTTCATGGTAATCCAAAAACAAAATCCATGCTCAACTCAGTTTACAGCCTCATCGGGATAGGCAAAGGCAATGCTTTCCCTTACTTAGCTCGACACTTAGCCTTCTTACATATAGCATAACCCTCAATAATTCGATGTACATCTTGCCTCATTCTAGGATAAAAGAAATGCCTGCTCAATAGCTCATAAGTCCTTCTCTCCCTAAAGTGTTCAGAGAGTCCTTTACTATAGGCTTCCCTAATCAACAACTCTCTCAATGAACAAGTCAGTAGATACGATTTTCCTCCTTGAAACAAGTACCCATCTTCCATATGATATTCATCCATTGTCCTTCCATCTTCACAATGCCCAAGTATAGGCCTAAAGTGTAGATCTTTAGAGTATTGTTCCTTGATACTCATGAACCTAAACAATTTAATTTGCAGTTTGGTCAAGAGCGCATGTCTCCTTAAAAGAGCATCTGCAACCATGCTACTCTTTCCCTACTTGTACTTGATGACAAAGTTAAATCCCTTAAGGAATTCAACCTACCTCACTTGCAGCTTTGAAGACTTGGTCTAACTTCGGAGATACCTCAAAGACTCATGGTTAGTATAGATGACAAATTCTCTTGGTAGTAGATAATGCTGCCATACTTAGAGTGCTCAGATGAGTGCTAAAAGTTCTTTGTCATACACAAAGTAGTTCAGTTGAGGTCCCTTGAGCTTTTCATTGTAGTAGGCAATTGGTCGACCTTCCTGCATTAAGACAATGCCTATCCTAATGCTTGATGCATCACATTCTAACTCAAATACTTTCTTGAAGTAAGGCAAAGATAGTACAGGTACAGAGGTCAATCTTTCTTTCACCTTAGCAAAGCTTCTCTATTCTTTTATTCCCCATCTAAAGTTGGTGTTCTTCTTTATCAAATTAGTAAGGGGTGCATCAAGGGTGTTGAAATTCCTTATAAATCATCTGTAAAAGGATGCTAATCTATAGAAACTTCTCACTTCGGCACAAGTAGTTAAAGTTGGCCACTCGACAATCACTTAAATCTTCTTGCCATCCACTCGTAAGCCTCCTTTATTTACTACATAGCCTAGGAACAACACTTCCTCTTAGCAAAAGCAACATTTCTTAAGATTGCCAAATAATCTCTCAGCACAAAGGATATTTAATACGACACAAAGATGCTCACAATGACTTGGTAAGTTGGCACTATATACCAGGATGTTGTCAAAGTATAACACAACACACTTTCCTATCAAATTTCTCAAGACATGGTTCATTAGTCACATGAAAGTGCTCATGGCATTCAATAAGATGAATGGCATTACCATCTACTCATAGAGTCCATATCAAGTTTTGAACGCAGTCTTCTACTCATCTCCTAGTCTCATGCTAATTTAATGGTAGCTAGATTTCAAATCAATTTTACTGAAGATCTTAGCTCTATTCAATTCATCCAGCATATCTTCTAACCTCGAAATAGGATACCTATATTTGATCGTAATCTTGTTCACGGCTTAGTTATTAACACACATTCGCCAAGTTCCATCCTATTTCAAAACTAGGAGCACCGGAGCATCACAAGGGCTAAGACTCTACCTTACATACCCTCTCTCTAGTAGCTCATTGACTTGTCGTTGTAGTTCAGAAGTCTATTCGGGACTGATCCAATAAGCTGGCTTATTCAGTAAGGCGATGTCGTATATCATGTTAATTCAACACCATGTACCTTAAATAGGGGGTAACCCTTCGGGTAACTATTCGAGAAACAAATCAGCATATTCATTCAACAACTTTCTTACTTCTAAGGGTAGTTCACCCCATTCCTTCAACTCTAATAGGTGCTTAACTAGTATGAAGGTTAGCCTATTAGCTTTAATAGCCTCTTGGAGCTTGACTCTACTCATTATCAAAGTCTTCTTCGATCTTCAAGCAAGTTTTTCCTAAAGTTTGTTAACTTGGCTTGGTGGCATCGGGTTCAATGTAATTTTCCTACCGTCCTTCTTGAACACATAAGTGTTCATGTATCTATCATGGATGACTCTTCTTTCATAGAGCCATAGTCAGCCAAGCAATACATATGATGCACACATAGGCAATACATCATAGAGAGTCTCGTCGAAATAATTTTCAATTGTGATCGGCAACAGTACTTACCAAGTGACATATAATGCTCTCTTCTCACTCAGCTAATGCAACTTGTACAGCTTCAGATACGTGATAGTCGAAAACTTTAACTTTGTGACTAAGTTAGCTGGGGCCACATTGGTGTAACTTCTACTATCCACAATTAGCGCACACAGCCAGTCATTCACCTTGCAGGTGATATGAAATAAGTTCTCCCCCTACTCTTCCTTACATAAGGGTTTTAAGCTCATTATGCGTTTAGACAATATGGATCAATTGATCTAAATCCTCGGCAAACACATCCTCTTCAATCAATTCATTCTCCTAAGTAGTCTCTTTCTTGGCAAGATTCTCTTCCTCAGGTTCCTCGTCAATACTGTCTACCTTAAGCTTTAAGATGTCTCCTTTAATGACCCTAGTCCTTCGGTTTGGACACTAAGTAACCATGTGTCCAAACCCTTAGCACTTGATCTAGCTTGTCTTCTTACCATATCCTTGTCATTTCTCATATGTCCAAGTCAGCATGTCATTATTAAGTCCGCCCTTTTGATCGGCTCGAACACTTACCTTCTTAGTCGACTCAGTACTTGACTAAGCTCGGTGACTTCCTTGAACAGGTCGGCTTGTTGATAGTCTGGTCGATGCTCGACTTCCTCTTTACCTTTCCATTCGTTGAGCTATTCATATGGCCTCATCAGTTGTGGTAAATTTTTGGAGTTTCACAATGTCTCCAATGTCACTCCTCAACCCAATTAGGAAACTAGAGACTATTTGTATTGGTGGTTCCTCCACTTTATAGCGAATCATAACCATCTGGAATTCTTAGACATACTCATCAATAGTTCAACTTCCTTATCTCAACTCTTGAACCTGAGTAAATGTATCTTGCAGATAAGTATCAGACAAAAATTTATTTTTGAGTACTCTCTTCATTTTAAGCCTGTAGACACTCAATTTTTGCCCCCTTTATTTTATTATATTTTATTTCCTTAATAGGTCTTAAATTAGGAAAAAAACACACACACAAAAAAGAAATTAAAGAAAACCCAAAAAATAAAGAAATTTAGAAAAAATAAGAATTCTAGAAAAATACAAAAAAAATAGAAAAATAATAAAATGCATAAAAAAATAAAAAATTTTTGAAAATATAAAAAAAAAAAGGAAATCTAAAAAGAAACACAAAAAATAAAAATTGAAAAAACTTTAGAAAATTAAAAAATCATAAAAAATTGAAAAAATAACAGATTTTAGGAAATAACAATTTAATAGGATAAATTCTTAATTTTAAAATAAGTTTAGAAGTTAGGCCGCCAGGTCTAGGCTTAAATTTGAATCTAGTCCAAGTTAACCTAATTTATATGTGTAATTTAATTACACATATGAACAAGACACATGTTAATGGCCTAACGATTAAATACTTAGACATATACATTAGGTTTAGATAGAGGTCTTGGGTCCGAATCTTGGTGAACACATGTAAAAGCATTTTTTATTTTTTATCACATTGGAGACTACCATGTGTTAGGATCTAATCGCGCCACGTATGTCCTGATACGTGACATCATCAAATTGGATGACATGCTGGTGTGGTGCCATGTGGAAAGTTATGTAGCATGCAACGTCAACTACCACGTGTCACGTGATGATACGTAGCAACCTGGGATTAGCTGAGTTGGCTAATGTGGCGCCACGTCAATGCCACGTTAGCACTTTCTCTCGGTTTTCCTCATTTTCTCCAAATTTTCCTCCTCTTTCCCAATTAAGAACAGCCTACCCTCTTCACTTTAGAGCCAATTTTTGCACAAATTTCACATACACACATGCGCAATCCCTTGCTTTGATTGTGTTTACCACATAGCTTACTCCGAATTGAACCCAATCACGTGTCCAAATTCAATCAAAGCAGCAATTAAATCAAGCTCCAAAATTCGGAAAAAAAAAAAAAAAAAACTAGATTTTCAAGCATTTGCATTCAAGGCCGATTCGAGCTTTCTATAGTTTTTAGGTTAAATTTGTATATAAAAGGGGTGTTAGAGGAGCTCATTAGGGGACATACAACCATTCACGAACACTCACAAGCTCTCTCTCTCTCTCGTTTTTCCAACCACTTTCTCTTTCGTTCTCCATTGATCTCTCTCTCTCTCTTCTTAGCTCCCTCTCTCCACTCAACTTCGAGCCACACCACTACCCTCACTAATATTCCCACTCTACAAGCTTCCAAACCCAACCACCCTTGACCGCTGCCGTGCCCCCTAACAACACCACTGACTAGCCACCCCCAAAACCCTAACCGCCATGTTACCCCCTCTCGAACCACCACCTCCAACCCTCTTCAACCCGAACTAAGCCCATAGCCAAGATCCCCACACTTCAAAACCCAAGACTCGACCACCAATCGAGCTCCAGTAACCACTACACTGGAGACCCTAAGGCCACCATCGATCGCCACTTCATACCACCACCCAAACCACTTCCATTAGTTGTGGCACTCTCTCTACCCTCACTAAACCTAATTAAATACACACAAATCCCCTTTTCTTTACTTGAATTACTGCATGAATTGCTTAGAATCTCCCCCACCAAGCTGCTGCTACCATTGAAACGGATTCGACCCAAGCTCCGACCCGACTATCCAACCTGTATCCTTGGTTGGCCTGACCCCCTTATTGCATTTCATTTGTTTGTTGTTATTTAATAGTTTTTTATTATTATTATTTATTATTTGTAATATGTAATCGTAAATTAAAGAAAAAAGAAAAAAATCTAAAAAAAAAAGAAAGAAAGGAAAAGAAAAAGAGAAGAAAGAAAAAAAGAGTAGTTTATTTATTTAGTATAAAATAAGTAAATAAGAAAAAATAAATAAAATAAAAATAAAAATAAGTAGGTTGATGAATGAATGCTTGTCTTATCACTTAGAAAAGCATTTTTCCAAACAAGAAAAATAAACGAATCTATATTCAAATTTAGGACATTTTAGAAATTTTCAAAAAAAAAAATAAAGATTTCTAATTTAGGACCTTTTTATAGAAATTTTCCTCAAATAAACCGAATTGAATTAAAAATGTAAATCCGGCGTATTTTCAGAATTAGAATAAACCTAACCCACTAAAGTTTTACAAAAAGAACTATGTACGTTTGATCCCAAATAACGAGTATGTATACACTTACGGGGTGATGATAAAAATAGAAAAAAATTTGATTTTCCTTTTTTCCTAGAGTACTTAAATTGTCCAATTAGAGTAATTAACAATCAAGTTTTATGAAATTAAAGGTAATTTTTAAGATAAAAGTTAAATTTGAAAAGTCAATAATACCCATAAAGGTTTAAAATTTCTAATCCCCAAATCTAGATCTTCGATTTTCAAAAGCTGTTTTAAAAATCAGTTTTATCATAGATTGGTGGCTAAGTTTTAACCAATCTACCCAATTAGTTATAACTTAACTGTTTTTCCCGACTTCGGTCGGGTGGCGACTCCGAAGTGTTTTCAAATTAAGAATCAATTTTCTTTAAACCCTAGTTGAGGGTCAGTATTAAACGAGTAGGGTTTAATACCGATTTGTTTAACGAAAACTTAATTTTAAAAACCGGGGGGGGGGTGAAAAACTAAACTTGGCAACTTAGCGACTCCACTAGGAACATCAAGAGGGTTAATCATTCGACTTTCCAAAGTTAAAATTAATCCCTAAAAACCACCTTACTGTAATTTATTTACTTAATGATTCTTTATTTGTAACTTAATTGTACTAACATCTTAGCCAATTTAGTTTTCTGTATTTAACTATTTAGGGGGAGATTTATTTCTTGCACCATGAATACATGATAGATATGATCAAACCCAACCATCTTATAACCTTAAGATAGGGAACCATTGTGTAAGTTCTAGGCATAGTAGGGAAACTGCCATTTGAGGTTGATTAGGTTACCTCATTTAAACTTTGATGTGACTAAGGAACCCTTTTGTTTTTTAAAATACGTGAGGTCACAGAGTTTAAGGACCTTTAGAACCCACTTTTCTTGCATACATTCTTTAAGATTTTTAGGGCAGCATTTTTATAAATGACAAAAACAAAAGACAAACTTGAATTCACTCTCAACTTTTGTACTATTATCTTGCATATCACATGCATTGGGATATGGGGGTAGGGTTCATTTGTTGCATCAAAGATGCAGGATAGATACGATCAAACTTAGGCCATCTTAAGACCCTAGGAGAGGGGCCATTGTGTAAACTTCAAGTGCTGTGGTGTAACCACCGCTCAAGGTTGATTCGGCTACCTTATTTAAGCTTAATATGACCAATGAAAGTGTTCTTTAACAAGTGAAGTCATACAACTTAAGGATCTTTTTAGAACTTACCTTAATTGCATTCACGAACCCTTTTCCTAAAAATCGACAGCTGACATGATGTGGCAAAACTGAAAAAAAATTGTGAAGTTTCCTGATCTTTTCTTCCTATAAATATCGGCGTACTCGCAGTGTAAATAAGATAGTTCTGATGTAATTTTCTTTTCATCATTTTTGTAAAAAATAGTTAGGTCTTCTCTTACACAAGCCTTTTCAAAGAAGTCCATATTCACGAGCCTTTAAAGCCTAAAGGGATACTTGAAAGATGGTTGCAATTCTTCGATCTAAACCACTAAAAATTCATTAAAGACAAGATTAAGCCCATCCTCTCTTTGCTGAAAGTCCAAACCAATGTCACCATGGTACGGGCTTTAGTATATTTCTAGGATCCTTAGAATTAGTCTTTTCACTTTAGCCCATGTTGACTGAGCCCAACCGTTGAAGAATACTCCTATCTGTTAAGAGTCCCCTCTATTGGAAATGGAAAATATGTCCCAAATATCACGGTTAGCCTTGCAAAGATTTTCAAAAAGCTCGTAGGCCTCCATGAATTTGAAATATGTAGAATGTAGGCAAATCCTCATAAGAGAATTATGAAGTTGGATGATCTTTTTACTTGGTTCACGACCCCGTCCAGCTACAACTAGAAGCTCTTTTGTGGTAACTTTAAAGATTAGTAGCAATATAGGATCAATGCCTATATCTTGGCAACATCTAGAGCTATTTTGTTTCCTAATGGGATGTTTCACATACATCATAGGATTACAGAGATTGTGACCTAATTTTTAGAAGGGAAATCTTATGTCCCAACCCTACTAACAGCTCAAGCCAGGTCGTTCAATCATCTATAAGAAGAGAAGAATGGAGAATTAAAGACTAATATGGCCCTACTTATGGTTTGGTTTATTAGCCATACTTGGAGCCCTAAACTTAATATCCTTCATAAACAAAGCATCCAAAAGATGAATCCCATTGATGCATTTGCTGTTGTCATTGAACTCCCCAAAGGTATTGCTACCTATTACTGGGTAAGATCCTTCCAGAAGTTCCATATAGAAGATATCTCCCAAGTTGCTAAATGGATCAAGGTAATTGAGTTGAAGAAAAGAAATAAGATTGAAGAGGAGCCAATGCTTCACAAGAAAAAGAGGATCTAAACTTTAGGGATTATTTGTAATAAATTTTTGAGGGAACTTCAAAAATGCAATAAAAATCTTTTTCTTGCAACATTGTAGTCAATTTGCCAGCCTTCCTCTTTGCATCTACATCATCCTCATATTGCATTTTTCATTAGTTTCTGTTTAGTTGTGTCCTTAAGTTTCTAAGTCCTTTTCCCTGTACCTTCTATTCTAACCCTTTCCAATTTCTTCTCCTTAGGATCTTGTTTCTTGTAAGTTTGTAAAATATTTAGGCCCCTGATCCCTTAGGACTGTTTTCTACTCCTTCCTCATAACTTGTAAATAAGTCTTATCCTTCTTAAAAAGGAGATATTTCTTTCAAAGAACTGAAAAAAAAAAAAAAGTAAAGAAAAGAAAGGTTGCTAATGAGTAAAGAATTCTTCCAATCAAGTTCACATGGTTGATGATAGATTCCCTTCCTTAGAAAGGATGATGCATCAGATGGCGTAACAATGGCACGTTTTGTTACCAATGATCACCACTCTCCAAATATCCCAAGATTCAAGCCTAGAAAAGAGACTCTCGAATCTGGAAGAAAAGGTAACCACAATATAAAAGAGCATTACAAATCTAGAAATGGCAATTGGCCCCACACTTAGAAGATTTCAACACCCAACATTCCATGCTAATCATATGTCAACAAACCTAAGTAATGAAGGAGGCCCAAGAAGAAAAAAGCCAAGGAAGAGTGAGAAAAAACAAGTCCAAGGAGACAATTCACTCAACTGAAGATCTCAATTACCCAAATCTTTCATCATTTGAAAGTAGCAAGGGTTATAACTTGTGAAGCCCTTAATCCAAATTACAAACTACGCAACTTTGACCTAGAAGCACGATGCGACTATCATATGGGTCAGAAAGGGTACTCCATTTAAAAATGCTGGAGATTGAAGAACAAGATTCAAGCCTTGATTGGTGCAATAGTCATTCAGCCAAAGCTACAACAAGTCGGTCCTTCTTTAAGTCATGGGAGTAGTTCAACTGAGTCGCCTAAAGCTCCATTCCCTTTGAGTATACCAATGCCTTTTAATAAGCTCATGGGTTATTTTAAGTAGTTAGACGCTTGTTAAGATAGGGGCAAAGAAAGTTGTTTTTCAATAAAGTCTATAACAACTGGAATAATGTTATCTTATTGCCTTTTCAATTGAGTGATTGCAATGTTATTGGAGCAAATAAATTCGCCCTTAAGAAATCGGTAACTCACTTTTAAAAGGTTTAGAATGAAAAGAGGCAAACTATTTCCCACACACTAACTTGAAACACTTTGAGAGTTGAATAACATAATGATAAGGATACTTTGGACTCATTCCTTAAAGGAGGTCTACTTTAAATGTGATACGCAAACTAAAATGAAGTTAGGTATTCATTTTCAAATTCTAAAACACAATCATCTCTTGTTCACCCTGTTGGACTCATTTGAAGAATTTTCAAATTTAAACCCTATCGAAAACCACCCCATAATGGGACAATTCAAAGGTTAAGGTCATTGATAAGGAGAGAGTACAAAAGCAACTTTTATTTTTGATAAGTTATTTTTCTTTTGAAATGAAGAGGAGCCTCATCCTTTTTAAACACCTCAAGTTTATACTTACCTCACTCGAGCTCATGGAGACAAACAATCTTGGGGCTAAAAGAAAAGAATGAGCAATAAGAGAACAATGGGGCAAACTAAAAGAAAAAAAAAAGATGAAGAAAAGAGATTGGAAAATTGGACCCAAGTGTAAGTCAAAAGCCCTAAGAGATATATCATATCCCAATAGGGGTAGCCAAATCGAATCAAAAGTTAAAGCCTACAGAGCCCCAAAGGTGCAAAGCTTTGAATCACAGTTCAAGCTCAGAAACCCAAAAGCTCTATATCCACTCTAAAGCCTCTCTTGTGCTAAATCACAATAGGCCTTCCCACCTATAATACCACCTTTACACAATAAAAGCTCTTTCGATCTTAAAAGGTAATTTATCTTTAATAAAAAGTTGTTTTTGAAACTAAGGTAAGCATATTTCTAATTTTTCCTAAGGTTCTCGACTTCTACACTCAGGATTAATATTTCTTTCAAAATATACTTCTTCATTAGTTCCTTTTGAAACCCTTAAAGCAAAAGCCTAAATTCATAATATTAAACCGAAAAGGACCTAATAGATTAATCAAGGCATATCACATGTAAAATGGACTATAATTTTGGGACTGTAGTCAAGAGTGTAATCTGGACTAAGAGTTTGCAAGGAAATCCTCTTCAACTAAATTAGTCATGAGTTGCCTTTTCCTTAAAAAAAGAAAAAAAGTATGTTTGAAATCACAAGGCCTTACTAGGCGGCTTAGCTTCAAGACTAAGGGGAACATAAGAGACCCCATGTGATTATTAAAGAAGAGCTCTTTACTTGTTAACAAACTAAAAAAAAAAAAAAGAAGAAGAAGGAAAAAAAAAAGGAGGTAATAAAAAAAAAAAGAAAAAAGAAAAAAAGAGAGAGAAAGTAGCTTTATTCCAAGTCTGAGTTAGCCTAAGTGGCTAAGTTTTCAAATTCTTCCCAAATAAAGGAAATCATTCCCAGTGTCTTTATTAACATAAGTGGTTTTTGCCAAAGGGTTAATCTATACATATTTTCTTCAAATCAGGTATTGTTTTGGACAAGTTTAATCCTAGCCAGCTCTTAAAAGGGCTATCCTGCATTCCATCCATTCAACTTTCTTCAAAGTTTTTAGCAAACCCATAAGGCATATCTGTCCACTAAGTTCTTTTAACAAGCCCATAAGGTACTTCTTTTTCAAAGTTCTTTTAGCAAGCCCATCAGATGCTTGATTTCCTTTAGTAAGCCCATATGGCCCTTTTGTTCATCAAGTTTCTCTTAGCAGCCCATAAGGCACTTGCCTTCTACATTTAGTGTTTAGCCAGCATTTAAAGGCACGATCTTAACTTTATCTCTTTTCCAATTTTTATTAACAAGCCCATATGGCACTTCCCTTCATCATTTTCTTTTAGTAAGCACCATAAGGTGTTTTTGTTCGCCAAGTTCTCTCAAGGGAGCCCATAAGGCACTTCTTTTCTTCAATTCCCTTTGGCAAGCCTATAGGGTACAGCATTAAGTCCTAACTTAAGGTTGCTAGTCCTCGAAAGACACTCCCACCTAGGGTTAGTGAGCCTAGAGAGGAACAATCAGGTTTTTTAGATTAATCCCAACTTAGGGTTGCTAGTCTTCGAAAGACGTTCCTACCTAGGTTAGTGAGCCTAGAGAGGTACTACCAAGTTCTTTAGATCAATCTCAGCTTAAGGTTACTAGTCCCTAAGAGACACTCTCGCCTAAGTTAGTGAGCTTAGAGAGGCACGACTAAGTTCTTTAGATTGATCTCAAAATTAGGGTTACTAGTCTCCGAGAGACACTCCCACCTAGGTTGGTGAGCCTAATGAGGCACGACCAAGTCCTTTAAATCAATCCTAGTTGAGAGTTACTAGTCCTCGAGAAACGCTCCTACCTAGATTAGTAAGCCTAGTGAGGCATGACCAAGTCCTTTAGATTGATTCCAATTTAGGGTTGCTAGTCCCCGAGAGACGTTCCTACCTAAGTTAGTAAGCCTAGTAAGGCACCACCAGGTCCTTTAGATCGATCTTATATTAAGGTTGTTAGTCCTTAAGAGACGCTCTTGCCTAGGTTAGTAAGCCTAGCGAGGCATGACCAAGTCCTTTAGATCGATCCCACCTTAGGATTACTAGTCCCCAAAAGACGCTCCCGCTTAGGTTAGCAAGCCTAGAAAGGCACGACCAGGTTTTAGATCAATCTTAACTTAGGGTTGCTAGTCCCGAAAGACACTTTTGCCTAGGTTAGTGAGCATAGTGAGGCACAACCAAGTTTTAAATCGATCCCCAACTTAAGGTTGCTAGTCCTTGAAAGATGCTCCCGCCTAAGTTAGTGAGGTACGACTAGGTCCTTTAGATCAATCCCATATTAAGGTTGTTAGTCCTTGAGAGATGCTCTTGCCTAAGTTAGTGAGCTTAGTGAGGCATGACCAGGTCCTTTAGATCAATCTAACCTTAGGGTTACTAGTCCCTGAGAGACGCTCCCGCCTAGGTTAGTAAGCCTAGAAAGGTACGGCCAGGTTTTAGATCTATCCCAACATAGGATTGCTAGTCCTCAAGAGACACTTTCGCCTAGGTTAGTAAGCATAGTGAGGCATGATCAAGTTTTAGATCAATCCCCAACTTAAGGTTGCTAGTCCCTGAGAGACGCTCCTGCCTAGGTTAGTAAGCTTAGTGAGGCATAACCAGGTTTTAAATTGATCCCTAACTTAGGGTTACTAGTCCCCAAGAGATGCTCCTACTTAGGTTAGTGAGCCTAATAAGGTACGACCAGGTCCTTTAGATCAATCCCATATTAGAGTTGTTAGTCCCTAAGAGACGTTCCCGCCTAAGTTAGTAAGCCTAGTGAGGTATAACTAGGTCCTTTAGATTGATCCTACCTTAAGATTGCTAGTCCTCAGGAGATGCTCTCGCCTAGGTTAGTGAACCTAGAAAGGCACGACCAGGTTTTAGATCGATCCCAACTTAAGATTATTGATCCCTAAGAGACGCTTCTGCCTAAGTTAATAAGCTTAGTGAAGCATGACTAGGTTATTTAGATCAATTCCAATGTATGATTACTTATCCCTTAGAGATACTCTCACCTAAGTTAGTGAGCATAAAGAGGCATGACCAGGTTTCATCAAATCTCCAGTAAATTGATAGTTAATCATCCTAAGGGCAAAAATAGTGTCTCTTTGTCTTTGTAGCAAAGTTTTGTTCAAACTTCGCCACAAAAAGAGGTAACTATAGACTAATTTTTTCCCCATTTATTTTATTTTATTTCCTCAATAGGTCCCAAATTAGGAAAAAGCACAAAAAAAAAGGGAAATTAAAGAAAACCCATAAAAATAAAGAAATTTATAAAAAATAAGAATTCTAGAAAAATAAGAAAATGCACATAAAAACAAGAATTTTGGAAAACTATAAAAAAAAAATAGGAATCTAGAAAGAAACACAAAAAAATAAAAATTGAAAAGATTTTAGAAAATTAAAAAATCACAAAAAATAAAAAAAAAATAAAAGATTTTAGGAAATAACAATTTAATAAGATAGGTTTTCAAATTTTAAAATAAATAAAAGTTGAACCGTTAAGCTTAGGCTTAGGCTTAGATTTAAATTTAGCCTAGGCTGACCTGGTCCATATATGTAATTTAATTGCACATATGGATAAGGCATAGGCCAATGGTAGAAGTCTTAGGTTCAAATCTTGGTGAAGACATGTAAAAGCATTTTTTATTTTTTATTACATCAAGGATTGATACGTGGTAAGAGTTGATTACATTATGTGTCTCGGTACGTAGCATCATCAAATTAGAAAACATACTGATGTGGCAAGCTACATGGCATCCTACGTGTCATGTGATGACACGTGGCAACTTGAGATTAGTCGAGTTGGCTGACGTAACGCCACATCGGCACAACATCAGCACTTTCCTTTCCTTTCTCTCGGTTTCCCTCATTTTCTCTAGATTTTCCTCTTCTTTCCCAATCAAGAATAGCCTACCCTCTTCACTTTGGAGCCAATTTTTGCACAAATTTCATACACACATTTGTAATCCATTACTCTTATTATGTTTACAACATAGCCTATTTTGAATTGAACCCAATCATGCGTTTAAATTCAGTCAAAGGAGCATTCAAATCGAGCTCCAAAATTCAGAAAAAGAACTAGATTTTCAAGCAATTGCATTTAAGGCTAATTCGAGCTTTCCATAGTTTCTAAGTTAAATTCATGCATAAAAGGGGTATTGGGGGAGCTTATTGGGGGACACACAACCATTCAAGAACACTCACAAGCTCTCTCTCTCTCTCTCTCTTTTTCAACCACTTTCTCTCTCTCTCCTTGGCTCCCTCTCTCCACTCAATTTTGAGCCACACCACCACCTTCACTAGCTTCCCCACTTCATAAGCTTTTGAGCCTAGCCATCCTTAACCGCTGCCGTAGCCCCTAGCAACACCATCGACTAGCCGCCCCCAAAACCTTAACCGCCGTATTCCCCCCTCTTAAACCACCACCTCTAAACCTCTTCAACCCAAGACCAAGCTCCCCACACTTCAAAACCCAAGACTCGACTACCAATCGAGCTCCAGTAACCACCACACTGGAGACCTCAAGACTACTGTCGACCGCTACTTCGTGCCACCACCCAAACCACCTTCATAAGCCATAGTACTCTTTTTACCCCTACTAAACCTAATTAAATACATACAAATCCCCTTTTCCCTACTTGAATTACTGCTCAAATTGCTTGGAATCTCCCCATCGAGCTGCTATTACCATTGAAGCGAATCTAACTTGACCCGAGCTTCGACCCAACTATCCAACCCCACCCGCTTCCCTGGTTGGTCCGGTCCCCTTGCTGCATTTCATTTGTTTGTTGTTGTTTTATAGTGTTATTATTATTGTTATTATTTGTAATATGTAATTGTGAATTAAAGAAAAAAGAAAAAAATCTTTATTAAAAAAAAAAAAGAAAAAGAAAGAAAGGAAAAGAAAAAAAGAGTAGTTTATTTATTTAGTATAAAATAAGTAAAGAAAAAATAAATAAAATAAAAATAAGTAGGTTCGTAAATGATTGATTGTCTTATCACTTAAGAAAGCGTTTTTCCAAATAAGAAAAATAAACCAATCCGTATTCAAATATAAGATGTTTTAGAATTTTTCGAAAAAATAAAGAATTCCAATTTATTACCTTTTTTTAGAAATTTTCCTCAAATAAACCGAATTAAATTAAAAATGTAAATCCGGCGTATTTTCAGAATTAAAAAAAAAAAACCCAACCCACTAAAATTTTATAAAAAGAACTACGTACGTCTAATCCTGAATAGTAAGTATGTAGGCACCTATAGGGCGATAATAAAAATAGAAAAAAAATCTAATTTTCGTTTTTCTTAGATTACTTAAATTGTCTAATTAGAGTAATTAACAATCGAGTTTTATAAAATTAAAGGTGATTTTTAAGATTAAGGTTAAATTTAGAAAGTCAATAGTACTTGTAAGGGTTTAAAATTTCTAATCCTCGAATCTAGATCTCCGGTTTTCAAAAGCTGTTTTACAAATTAGTTTTATTGTAGGCTAATGGCTAAGTTATAACCAATCCACTCAATCAGTTATACCTTAACTATTTTTCCTGACTTTAGTCAGGTGGCAACTGAAACGTTTTCAAATTAAGAATCGATTTTCTTTAAACCATAGTCAAGAGTTGGTATTAAATGAATAGGGTTTAATACTAGTCGGTTTAAAGAAAACTTAATTTTAAAAACCGTGGAGTGAAAACCAGGCTCGACAAGGCTAAGTATTAATCTTTTTGTATCTTTCTCGTCTCCTCATTACTTTGAAATTCTTTCACCACATAGTGGCATATCTAGAGAACTCAATAGCAACAGTCCTCACCTTCTTGTAATCTTCATATTGATAATAATAAAAAACTCGCTCCACCTTCTCCTCCTAGTCTAAGTAATCATCTACACTACCAAACCCATTGAAGCTTAGAATCTAAAGCTTTACATAGTTAGATGCTCGGGATGCTCAAGCTCATTCTTCCTCTTCATAATACTTTTCCTCTTCCTCTTCTCTCAAATCTCTTAAGCCAATTCTTCTTCTCACTCATCCACCTACTCCTCCACCTCAAATTTGTTGAACTGGGTTCTAACCTCTCGTAGGTTAGGCAGCTTGTGGAGTGTTATGCACGACTTCAGCAAGTTAATAAGCTAATGTATGAACAACGTGAATTAAATCTAGTAGAAGGTTAGCCACCTCATCAAGTCTCTCGTTAGTGCTTCAAGGGGTAACTTAAGACATGGTAGACAACATCATTGTTGTCATTCCCAGCACTAGCATTAATACTCGGGTTTGACATTTTCTTCAAGGGATTTAAATTTCAAACTCTTCGATTCAGTATAATAGCTAACACTATTTCTCCAATTCACACAATACACTTTCTTCAAACCAGATGCTTAATAACCAGCAAACATGGCAACTAAGTTAATATAGAAAGTTGCTCTATTTCACACACCTAAAACTAATGAAAAGTAAGCAAACCCACTAATAGCTCCAATGATATGACACACTAGTGGAACTTTCGATGACTCACGACACAGCTTGATATGATGCACGAGTTGGTCCAATGAGGTTACTCGTCACTTAGCCTTGCTTAAGAGTTAGGATAAAAGTGAAAAGAGAGTAAACAAACAATGTTTATAAAAGGAAATATATCTAGTATATCAATGATAATCTCTGATAATTGTGGCTACATGTACAAGGGGTATTTATATCGAATAATTTAGGGCAACCTACCTAAAAAGGAAAAGTCAAAAAGGGTATTGTCCTAAAAAAGTAATATACAAAGTATTCAAAGAGTAAAAGAGAATATTTATGGAAAAATCAATAATTAAAATAATAAATTCTACAAGTGGTCCTATACACGTAGTAGAGATACATTGGTGATGCTGTTAGAGGATGTAAACAAAATAATATGAGCTAATCAGGTAGCTACGTAGGGGTGCCGAGTAAGCATGGACTTGTTTAAGCAAGAGTGGTTGAGGATTTGTCCAAGGTAGCTCTCTCAGACACTCGACAAGAGTGATGCCGAAAAAGTGATCGGTTTGGACATGACTAAGCAAGCACGTAAGGTTTAGCTACTGTTAGGGTATTCTTCAAGTTAGCATACACTTTTTGAGAGATGGGCAGTCATTTGACTTGGTACATAAAATTGATCAGCAACAAAGAGTAACTCAACTTCAATAGAAGTTGGCTGGAGCAAGAAGACTAGCTTCACTAGTGCCTTTAGTTCTTGGGCTTGACTGTAGGTTAAAAGCCCAATAGCCTAATTCCTTTCAAGGTTAGCTCTCATTGGTAACCTTCCTCTAACCTCATCTGAGTTAGATTATGCAAATGCCGAGCTACCTCAAGATTTACTTTAACAAGACCAGTCATGCTGTAGACTGCCAATTGCTACTTAACACGTGTCTTCTGGTACAATATTCTATAAGGATTCTTTTCCTTTTCATATAATATATTATTTTTCACTTTTACCCCTTTTGGGCATGTTCTAAGAATCTTTTCTTACATTATCCATTTTTGTCTTTTCCATAAATTAGTGTAACCCTAATAGAGGTCACATAAATACCTAAACCACTTATATGTGGACATCATATATATTCCATTATTAAAATTACAAGCTTCCTTTATAGTGCAGCCTTAGTGTTCTCTCTTTATCTTTAACTCTTATTTATTTCCTTTAATAAGGAATAGTGGTGAGTGACCCTAGTTTGGCATTCATGTATCATATCGAGTGTTTGTATTAGACTGAATAGGGTTAATTGGTGTGTCATATCTGATTAGTAGCTACCTAGATTTGCTAACCCCTTTATATTTTTCCTTTTATTCTCTCCCATTATTGTGCATTATGGTGCTTCTCCGTATGTACAACCCTAAAGACGCATCAATACCAGAGGACTAAAAGGTAAGTTATGTGACCTATATGCTAAAAGGAATTATGGTTGACTAGTAGGCAAGTGAGAGCACGTTAGCTAAAGGGGAAATTAACTAGCAGAGGTTTTGAGAGTTCTTCTATGATAAGTACTTCCTGAATAATATTAGAGATGCGATTGAAGCTACATATTACAATTGTCAATAGGGCAATAGGTTAATTACTGAGTACGAAGCGGAGCTAAATTGCTTAAGTCAATTTTTACCATAGCCAATTAAGGCTAATGATTAGTCATAGGTTCATCATTTCCTCAATGGTTTGGAGCCATACCTACAGTACGAGGTAAGTTACTTTCAATTGACAGCATAGCACCATATGTTGATATAGTAGAAATGGTAGAGTTTACAGCAAAACAAAGGGCAAAGAGAAGAGCAATTTTGTAGGTTAAGAGTAGCCCGTATATTCCATACCAAGGTAAGGGCAGGAGGCCCATGGTGCAAATGCCATCTGCCATATTAGTGGCCATCTTAGTGTACCTTATCCTGTTATACTAGCTTTATTAGCTTTGTCTCTACCCTTACCCCTAACAGTAGGTGTTCGAGATGTTTTGAGCCACATGAGCTTAATTAGTGTAGCTAGCTACATGTTTCTCTTATGGCAAGACTAAGCATTTAAGAAGGAAATGTAATGAGAAGCAAATTCCCCAGACTTTCTATCATAACCACAAACAAAGGGGACATTGGGCTTTTAAATGTAGCATTAGTAGGAGTCAACTAGCAATAGTTCCGCAATCAATTGCAACTCAACCAATTGCAACGTAGTTACTAATGAGACCTACAAGTCCTAACAACTAAACCCCAAGGCCAAGATAAATAGCTCCAATCCATATTTATGCCCTACAGCAACAGCAACAATAGCACCACAACACCTATGATCAGGATACCATGGCAAGTATGCTTTCTATACACTCTGCTAGTGCTTTTATATTATTTGATACTAATGTTACTCCATGTATTGCAAATGATTTTATGCATGTGTATAGATTAAAACATGAACCATTATGTGATTCTTTAAGTGTAGATACTCCTTTGGGAGTTGGAACAATGTTAAACAAGATATGTAAAGATGCTGAGGTAGAGATCTAAAGTAAGGCTATAAACAAGTTGAGTCGAACTAACACATTGCTAAGCTCAAACTTGACTTAAATGGAAAAACTCAAAGCTCAAACTAAATCAAGCTTTAATTTAAAGAGCTTAAGCTTAACTCAAAATAAAACTTGATAAATACGAGCTTGACTTGATTAAGCTCATTTAAATTCAATAATCTTAAAAGATATTATAAATTAAATTAAAATAATAGTAATTTTAAAACTCAACTAATATTTAAACTCAACTAGAGTTTAATTAAGCTTGTAAGTTTATCGAACTCAAGCTTAACTCAATAAGCTACTCGAGTAGCTTAAGCTTAAACTCAACCTCAACCTCGCCTCGACTTTAGTTATGTCAAATTTGAGTAAATGCCAAGTCAAACTCGATTAGGTTGCGAGTAGGCATGTCTCATTTACATCCTTAATCGAAAGTCAAGTCATGCTCGCATATCTTTCGGCCTTGGAAATGTTAAACTATGATGTTACCCTAGGAGTAAATTAACCATTCAAGTACCATACTACCATCAACTATCATAACTCGATGGTTTATTTCGACACCCTAAGGGAAGAGACCTAATTAGCTTGAAGCTAGATGCATAAAGACCTAAGGGATTACCTACATATGAGTTGTGGGCTAGTAATGGATTGTTAGCGCTAATAGATTAGTTAAGCTCAAAAGTGAAGCTTAAAGAAGTACCTATGGTAAAGGAATTTGCTGAAGTATTTCCTAAAGATTTGCCTAGTTTAAACCCAACTAGGGAAATAGAATTGTAGTATTGATATAGTATTGGGTACAACACCGATTACTAAGCTAGCTTATAGGATGGCACCAGTTATGTTGGAGGAGTTGAGGGTTTAGTTAGAAGAGTTGCAAAACAAAGGTTTTATCAGACCTAATGCATCGCCATGGGAGCACTAGTTCTCTTTGTAAAGAAAAAAGATGGAAGTTTGAGATTGTGCATTGATTATAGGGAGCTAAATAAGATAACAATCAAGAACAAATACCATTTACGTAGAATCAATGATTTATTTGATCAAATATAGGGGACATAGGTATTTTCCAAGATTGACTTGGGATTAGGATATCACCAATTGAGGATTATAGCTGAAGACATTTAGAAGATTGCTTTTAAAACTCAGTATGGTTTGTTTGAGTTCTTAGTGATGCAGTTTGGCTTGATAAGTACACAAGTGACATTCATGCATTTGAAGAGGTATTTAGAGACTTCCTTGATAAATTTATAGTCGTCTTTATTGATGCTAAGAGTAAAGAAGAGCATGTGGAACATTTGAGAATGGTATTAAATAGATTACAAATTGAGAAGTTGTATGCCAAATTCAAAAAGTCTAAGTTTGAGCTGGAATAGGTATCCTTCTCAGGGCATGTTGTACATAAGGATGGTATCTTAGTTGAGTTGGGGAAAGCAAAAACTACTAGTAAATTCCTGTAGACCATAGTTAGTGATTGAGATTTGAAGTTTCTTAAGACTAGCAGGTTACTATAGATGCTTTATTGAAGACTTCTCCAAGATAGCTACACTACTTACTAAGTTAACATGAAAAGGCATGAGATTTGACTTAGATAATTAAAATGAAGCTAGTTTCTTAAGATTGATAGAGAAGCCTGCATCATACTGGTTTTGGCACTACCTTAAAGAGGCAAAAGTGTATACAATATACAGTGATGCATCAGGACAAGGATTAGGGTGTGTTTCAACGAAAGAGGGGCAAGTGATCACATATGCCTCCCATCAATTGAAGTCTTATGAATGAAATTATTTAATCCACAACTTGGAATTGGCAGCAATGGTCCTAACATTAAAGCCATAGAGGCATTACTTGTATGGTAAGAAGTGTAAGGTGTACACAGACCATAAAAAACCTAGAGTACATTTTCACACAAAGAGAGATAAATATGAGATAAAGGTAGTGGTTGGAGTTAATTAAAGGCTATGATGTCAACTTGACATTCTTTACCACCTTGAAAAAGCTAATGTTGTGGTAGAAGCTCTTAGTAGGAAGAAGAAGGAAAATATGGCTACATTCATTACCTTTAAGAGACAGTTGTTAGAGGAAATGCGCATATCAAAACTAGAAGTGACTATTCAAGAAGTTAGGGCCAAGTTGACAGCTATGCTTATTTAACCAACAATAATGGAAACAATAAGGGTTGTACAGGTTAAAGATGTTAGTATTCAAGAAATTAAGAGCAGATTGGAGCAATCCAGATTAGCTAAGCTTAATATTAATGAAGGAGGTATCCTCAATTATGGGAATAGACTATGTATGCCTAATGATGAAAGGTTGAAAAAGGAAATCCTAACAGAAGCCCATTACTCTGATTATTCAATGTACCTTGGTAACATTAAGATGTATAAGGACTTCAAAAGCCATTATTAGTGGAATAATATAAAGTGGGAGATTTCCAAGTATGCTTCTAAGTGTACAACCTATCGGATGGTAAAAATTAAACACCATAGGCTACAAGGAGAGTAGTAGCTGCTCTTTATACCAAAATGGATGTAGGAGCATATGGCGATTGACTTCGTCACACATATGCCTAGGACTAAGGAAAAATGCAATACCATATGGGTGGAGGTCGACAAGTTAACAAAGATGGCCCATTTCATACCCATTATAGATTATACATTAGAGAGGTTAACCAAGATGTATATGCATGAGATAGTGAGATTACATGTTGTACCGATGATAATTACTTTCGATGGTGATACACGGTTTGTGAGTAGTTTTTGCAACAAATTACAGAAGAGGTTGGGAACTAAGTTGCAGTTCAATACATCATTCTACCTTTGGACATATCAGCAATCCAAAAGGACTATACAAGTGATAGAAGATATGTTAAGAACTTATGTCTTGGACTTTGGTGGAAATTAGAATGAACATCTAACCTTGGTGGAGTTCGCTTACAATAATAGTGATCAGGCGTATACCACACTAACAAGCAAGTGCACTTAGCTAACTTATAGTACAGAATAAAATAGATGTGGGTCCGAGTATCAATCTCATAGGAAACCATGTGTAAGAACCTAATTACTAGCAAATTGCTCTAAAATATCCAATTATCTAACTTTACAATATGATGATTGATTGTAATAAAATAGAAGATAAGAATAAGGATTGATAAAACAAAAGAATAAATTAAATAAGAACAAATCAAATAATAAAACTAAGTAAAACTAAAACTAATAATCATCAACAAGCATAATTCAATTAAAATAAAGAAGACATAATCCTTAGTAAATTGTTATTATTTACTTTCTAGTTCCTTACAACCTTCCAATCTTAATTATTCTCTGTACTATAGAGATTTCTAATTTTATTCCTATGGAAATTGGACTCTAAATTAGCCAAATTCATGTCTCTAATTAATTCCTAACCTCGAGACCCTCTCTACTCACACCATTGCTGAATAGAGCATCATAAGATCGCATTAAGAACTTGGATTTGACTATTAGGTTTCCTTAATCTAGAAAAATTCAATACTTAATCTCTTAGTGCATTGAAACTCTTTTAATTATACTTATCTATTTACTACAAGTCTTGCAACTCTATAGCAAACTTATACATCAAATTAACAACCACATCAAATACTAAGTAATGAAATAAGCTTAATGTAATCAAATCATCAAAGAATAAAATTATATAAAGAAGGAAGAGTTGTTGCAAAGAGAATTAGATTTCAATAATAATTTAATAAGAACAATTAAAAGAGTAACATAATAAAAATAAAAGGGAAATAAATTGAGAGACCCCCAGGAATAATTTTATGCTACAATTCTATCAAAGGGTGCTCTCTTTGAAAACCTAAACCTAAGGATCTATTTATAGGGAATAGGGTTAGATTTACATAGAGAGATTTAACAAAATAGAAGATTCACTATAAAAACAAAAGGATTTGCTTATCATAAGGTGACCATGCCTTAGGTATACAGTTGTAGTGGCTCGACATGTTGTTGTTTTTCGCGTGAAAACTTCAAATTGATGTAATTACTCAATAAACGGAACGTAGGTGGAGACCATGGCCATGGACCCTAATCATGTTCCTAGACTTCGTTCTTTGCTCAATTCTCATTTGCATTTCCTTCGCTTCATTCCCTAATCAATGATTTTGCTTTTAGTACTCAAAAAATGACTAAAAACCTTCAAAACTTCATAAAATGCTTCAAAAGTCTTTGAAAATGAAATTTAAATGAATTAAGCTCAAAATAACATAAAATTCACTTGATTAACATCTAAAATAGCACAAAATAATCATAAAAAATGTATGCTATTTTTGTGTTATCAAATACCCCCAGACTTAAGCTTTTGCTTGTTCTCAAGCAAAATGATGAGAATTAAAGGAAAAATCTTCAAAGACAAGATGATTAACATAATCTTAGAAAAGTGTACCCTCAAAATTTAATAGCTTAATAAAAAATTTTCCCGGATCGCCCTTTTTCCTTGTTTTTGCCATGCATTTAGAACACTTAAGTATTAACAAATTGAGAACTACAGAATTTTAGTGATCAATCTAAATGATTCGATGTTAGCTACAATGCTTAAGTAGAAACTAAACTAGAGATTAAAACTGATATAAACTAATCAAAGAAAAAGTTATAAGGATTTCCTTACTTTAAATCAAGAGAAGAGAAATCTTCCTTAATTATTTTTAACATGAAAACTAGACTAGATGCATGTTACATCAGTTTATCGCCTAATTTTCTCTCTACTTTTATCAATTTTGATTAGCAGGTTTATCAATTCAATTTAACTTCTCTTTATTAAAACTCAATTAGCATTAGGAAAGTACCTTGCTCTTCTAATGAACTAAGGTCGATCCTTATTAACTTAACTCTTTTAATTATTTTAGTAGTAGTCAGCAGGAAAACACCTCGCTCTTTTGAAGGACCAAAGCCAATCCTTAACAACTTTTAATTATTCGATAGCGGGAAAGAGTCTTGCTCTTCTAAGTAACCAAGATCAATTTATACCAATCTTTAGGAACTTATTTATCCATTCAATTTACACCTCTAACTATTTTGATTATTAAAAAAACTTTCAAAGGACAAATCTCTTTTGCTCATCCAATCTTAAATTTTGAAAAAGAAGGATAGATAACTATCCTAAAAAATTAAGCTTAGAGATCAAAATGACTAATCCTTAACCCATTCATATGTACCCTAATCTTGAGTCTAAGTTTAAGCCTAAGAGAAGGGTAACTCTAAATTCTAAAGATTTAATTGCTCAAATTTTGTAAAGTGTTCTAAATTCATAAAGGAGCAAGCAAATTCAAAAAAATTTGCTCGCTTATGTAAGGGGTTTAAATTTCTAAAAAAATTTTAGAAAAAGTCTCTAAAGCTTTAGTGAGCTTCTAGTTTATAACATACATAAACTAATCTTTCCACCCATTCTTAAGTTATACATTGTCCCAATATACATAATACAATGGAAATCACAATTCAAAGGTGGGAAAGAAAGAAAAACAAAAAGGAACTAGAACTTCCCTAGTTTTTAGCATTGATCTTGAAAAATGTGAAGTCTGAAGCTAAGTTCTATTAACCAATTAAGCACATGAAGTTTTCTTTGCATTAAAACAAGCTAACTAGGAAAAGAAAAGTAAAAATTTAAACTAAAAAAACTATTGATTCAAGAATCTAAGTGTTAGTATCCTGCAAACATACAAAACATAAAAATAGAAATAGTTATCTAAGATAAAAGCAATAATATATACTTATTACAATAATAAAAAATAAAAACATCAAACAGAGTGTTATGAAAAATAAAAATACAAGAAACATTCACTCTTCATCTTCGTTGTCATCCTCCTCCTCAATTTCCTATTCTCCATTTGACTCCTCATCTGAGTCAAGCTATAGCATAAAAGGTGGTGATGGCGACTACATCTGCAAGCATGCCATGATCAAATTTTGCCTATTCAAGGCATAGTCTATGTTGTGAGTTAAAATTTTTTGCTTCTCAATATCATGGCATGCTTGCAAATGGCTTCTCTTTTTTATTAGTCTCCTCATCTCACTTTGTTTATTGAAGAAGAACCATGTCTCTACTACTGAGAAGATAAAGAAGAAGCCTCACCAGCTAGCTTAAGAGAGCTTCAAGTGGTGGTGGGAGTTGCATGGCCTTAATGGCATCATATGTGAGAAGGATAGTAAGGTTCAATATTGGAATGTATAGTGCATTAGGAAAGCCATGTGAACTTATCGCTAAGCAAGTGATGAAAGGACTTGCAAAAATGGACTTGGCGTGCCCATCAATAGCTTGGTTCTAAGGAACGAAGCTATCTAAACAGCCAAATTGATGGGCCTCTTGTTAATAATGCTATGTACATATACAATATCTCTTTTATCCACAACTGCTTGGCTATTTCCTTTGCCTATCAAATTCGTAGCCAACACATATCGAATTAATCTCAAAGTAAGGTCAGCCAAATTTCAAGCTTTTGACTTCTCTAAATTATAAGTTCCTCCCCCTCAATTTAAGTCACTCTACACAAACGCTTCAAGTATTCCCTGAGGTATTTTATAAGGCAATTCCATATATTTCCTCTTCTTAATAAAATTAGCTTAGAAGAGACCCATATGGATGCCTAAATCATCAATTGACATATTGACGTCATCGTTAAAACATCTAAAATGAATGGAATTTTGCCTATCTAAAGAAAGGTTATAAGCGCCTAACTTAAATATGATGAGGAATTCTAGCATTAACTCTTTATACACCGGCTCATTGATTGTCAACAACCAGTTACATGCTTCGAATTCTATCAGCAGTCTAATTTTGGCTTCATAGCCAGCCTGAGTCAATGCCTCCCAATTGAAGTGAACTCACCAAAATCTTCCTAAGACGGGTGGGAGTATCTCTTTTATTGCCATGGAAGCTGAAATTGAAGAAGTGGGTGTATAGTAATTAGGCCAACGTTCTTGTAGCATGTCTGCTTCTCTCGAGGCATTTTTTTGTGATAAAAAAGAGAAAGAATTCAATTTTGATAAAAAGAACAATTCATATGATATACACAATAGCTAATTCAAGAAACTAATAAAACTCAATTATCATCTCTATTTATTGCTAGTTTACTTACTAAGCAACATAGGCAACGATTAGATTAACATAAAGATTTGTATAATGTAATACTTATTTTACTAAAGCCATGGATTAATGCATTTTTAAGGTTGATAAATTCCTAGTTGCATGATCCTATTGATAAGAATATTAGCATTTAACATATATAAGTTCTTCAAACATTGCTTGATATCAGAGATTCTTAAGATAACAATATGTAATATATTGAAATACTAATTTCTCAAAACATGGATTAATGAAATCAATAGGTTAATAAGACATTAATTTTACATTAATTTTCAATCTCAAACCTATGATTTCATAATCTCGATTGACAATAAACATTAGCATTCAACCATTGAAATTTGTTTTTTCACAATTCAATAGTGTAATTACTAACACCAAATTTCTTGATTCTAACATGAGTTTAAGACTTGTGCTAAAGTAAAATCCATGTTAATAATTTTTAGAAATTCATGGATTTAATATTAGACAAAAATTTCATCATCAACAAGTTTCAACATTTTTAACCATGAATTATATACACAATATAACATCAACTACAATTTCTATCACTTTCCTTCACTTTCTCACACTTTCTCATCTCTTTCTTATCACTTCTGTTACTTTCCTTAACTTTCTCTCACTTTCTCATCTACAATCTTAACAAACATGCACTTTCTCATGGCGTTTTAGCAAATAATGCATGGAGAACACGTTTCATTACATTAGAACTGTGAAATCACTTCTAAAGATAAATATCTAAACACATGCATGTAAGGATGGAACCTTCATCAAAATTAAAACTTCTACACAATCTAATCACAAATCTAAGAAAATAACCAATGAAAGATGATGTATGTACCTTGATTTTGCAGTGTGCAATGTCGAATAATGATGTTTTGTGATGAATTTGGGGGTGTTAAGAGAGAGAAATAGGAGAAAGGGGTCATGTAGAGAGAGAAAAGGTGTCTTAGAATGAATACAGATTATTTTTTCTATTGTCTTTAAACTTATTCTAGACTACAAGCATGGCCGACGGCCGTATAGTTTAGCCATAGTCCGTGTCATGTTTTATTTTACATACTTAGGGAACTCCATGAGCATAATCCTTGTTGTAGTCCTCAAGTCACATTTTCCTTTGAAATTCTTCACAAAATTCTTTACGAAGGCAACACGGTCCAAATCTACGGGCATGGTCCTAGACCATGTTCTTCTCCATATCTTGAATTTGTGTAATTTTTTATTCCTTTGACTCAGTTTCTATAATGCCCTTAGGAAAACCCAATGTTAGAACAAATTTGAAACATAAAAATGGACCAAATATCAATTGAATGACCACTTTAAATCCACTATTACATCAAAGATTCAATAACTATTGTTAAATGAAGGCAAATTGTTCAAAGTAAGGCAAAACTAACTTATTCAAAACCTAATACTTGAATCGACTCATGACAATAACAAAATAAATGAAAAAACTAATGAAAATAGCTGAAAATGAAATAAACCAAACTAAAATTGGGTTACCTCCTAAAGAGCACTGTTGTTTTATGTCGTTGGCTCAATGGTTGAGCCCTTCTTAAGTGTAATTCCCTAATTAATGCCTACACACTTAACCAGTTAAAAGCAAACTAAGAAAATACTAGAAGAATTGCAAGAAAGATTATTATAAGATTGTTAAAATAATTGGAAATTAAGACTCTTACTAATTCTAACTAGGTTTCTCTTTTTAGTTTTCTAGTAATAGTGCCCAAAACTTCGTTAGGCATATATCAAACTAATAGGCAAGTGCACATAGTCAAGTTATAGTATAGAATAAAAGAGATGAGTCCGAGTGTTGATCCCAAAGGGAATCGTATATAAGAGCCTAATTACTAGCAAATTACCCTAAAATAGCCAATAATCTAACTTTACAATATCAGGATTGATCATGATTAAATAGAAGAGAAGAATCAAGATTAGTAAAATAAAACAATAAAGCAAATAAGAACAGATAAAATAATAAAACTAAATTAAAACTAAAACTAATAAACATCAACAAGCATAATTCAATTAAAATAAAGAAGGCATAATCCTTAGTAAATTGTTACTATTTACTCTTTAGTTCCTTACAACCTTCCAATCTCAATTATTCTCTGTACCGCAAAGATTCTTACTCTTAATCCTATTCCTATAGAAATCGGATTCTGAATTAACCGGACTCACATCTCTAACTAATTCCTAACCTTAAGACTTTCTCTACCCACATCATTACTGAATAAAGTATCGTAGGATCACATTAAGAACCTGGATTCCACTATTAGGTTTCCTTAATCCAAAAAAAATCTAATACCTAATCTCTTAGCGCATTAAAACTCTTTTACAACTAACTCAAACATCAAATTAACAAATAGTAATTGATGAAATAAGCTTAGTGTAATCAAATCATTAAAGAATAAAATTATATAAAGAAAGAAGAGTTATTGTAAAGAGAACTAAATTTTAATAATAATTTACTAAGAACGATTAAAAGAGTAATATAATAAAAGGAAAAGTGAAATAAATTGAGAGACCCCATGCAATTAAGCTACAATTCTACCAAAGGGGGCTCTCTCTAAAATCCTAAACCTAAGAATCTATTTATAAGGAGTAAGGCTAGGTTTACAAAGAAAGACTTAACAAAATAGAAGATTTGCTCATCATAGGGTGACTACGCCCTAAGTACACAACCATGGTGGTTGGGCATACATGTTGTAGTTCTTTGCATGAAAACTTCAAAATTGATGAAATTCCTCAACAAATGGAGCATGGGTGGGGACCATAGCTATAGATCTTGGTGGTGGTCCTTCTTATACTTCGTTCTTAGCTTGGTTCTCGTCCATACTTCCTTCGCTTCATTCCTTAATCAATGGTTTTGGTTCAAAATAACTCCAAAAATAACTAAAAACCTTCAATACTTCATAAAATGCTCCGAAAGTCCCTAAAAATGAAATTTAAACAAATTAAATTCAAAATAACATAAAATTCACTTGATTAACTTCTAAAATAGTGCAAAATAACTATAGAAAATGTATGTTAATTTTGCATTATCAAATAGCTATCAAGCAACAATACAAATGGCTCCATACAAGGCGTTATATGGAAGAAAGTATAGGTCTCTATTACATTGAGATGAAGTTGGAGAAAGACAAGTCCTAAGGCTAAAGTTAGCATAGAAGGCTATTGATAAGGTAAGAGTAATTAAGCAACGTATACAAGTGGCCCAAAGCAAACAAGAAAAGCTATGTTGACTCTAAACGATGTCCTTTAGAGTTCAAGGTGAGAGATCTGGTACTATTGAAGATATTTGCTATGATAAATGTAGTTAGATTTAGGTTAAGAGGGAACTTGAGCCCCAAGACTTTAGATTGTTTGAGGTAATAGAGAAGATTGATAAGGTTGCATACAGACTGGCTTTGCTACCTAGCCTAACAAGTGTACATGATGTTTTTCATGTGTCAATGCTAAAGAAATATGTACTTGATAAAGATCAAGAGGATGCTTAGAGTGCAACTCAAGGTAAAGTTTCAATTATGGCACTAGAATGGTTGGAGCTATAACCAAATCTATCAATAGTAGAGTGACCATAAAGATAGTAGATACTAAAGTTCATGAGCTAAGAAGAAGGAGGATACTATATGTCAAGATGTAGTAGGCAAATCACTCTAAGTGAGAAGCTATGAGGGAGTTAGAGGAAGAGATAAGAAGGAGAAACCTAGAGCTATTCCGATAAACTTTCGAGGACGAAAGTTTCCTTAAGGGGGTAAGGATGCAAAAACTAGAAAATTCAAGTGAAATATAAAATAAAGAGAATGTACTAATAAAAGTCATGACAGTATTGTAATTAAATAATTTTTAAGTAGAGGGTATACTAAGAATTACAAAAGGTTTAGGTTACATGGTTTAACCTAGCCTTAAAAGCTCTCATTTGTCATTTACACCTAGACACAAACTGGCAATAGAGAGAGCTTATTCCTAAATTAGCTGAGTAACCCCATACAAAACTTTGAGGTAATGTACGTTATCTGCATGCCTTCTTTATGATTTCAATAGGTGATTAAGAGTTCTAACGTTGTTTTTGAATTTAGAATTATCATACCCTGTCAAATTGAGTGGATAAAGGAGATTATATAGTGGGATAAGGATCTAAGGTTGATTGTTTTGGCAATTGGTGGAGTGGTGACATAAGTTTTGTGCAAGATCTCACAAGAAATTTGAGTAAGTACAATGGAATTCTTGTTTAATTAGTGATAATTGATGAAAAGGAGAAAGAACAAATTTAAAACGTATGAACTGTAATATTGAATTTGAATCACTAAGTTAAGGTGGAGTTTAGTAGATTAAAAATTGGAGAAAAGTGGAGTTTAGAGAAAGTAATATGATCACGATCAAGAAACATAGTCGTACTTCTTACCATGATTCCTATGAAAATGCAAGTCACAAAGTTGGGCGTGATTTTGGAGAGGAGTTGAAGGTAGAGAGGATCATGGTCTAGATCATGGACGTGATCATGACTATGATCACTAGAGGGTGATGTCAAGTAAGGAACACAACTAAGGATCATGGTTGTGCTCCTATGTATGATTCCTTAAAACATTCCTTCAAAATTTCACTCCAAGTTTAATCATCTCCAATATAATAACCTATGATTAAACTATTTAATGATCGACAGGGAGAATTTACTTAGGCTTTAAGATTACTGTTTCCTTGCTATTACATGTTTTACTTCTTTTAATAGCATTATTCAAACTAAATCAAATTCTCTAAGTATGCAATACATGTTTGTTGGTTGTGATGGTTAGGATAGTTAATTTAAAACGGATTAATTAACATTAGACTCTTAATTGTTATATGTTAGCTGTGCTTATCTCAGCCTAGAGGCTAGTAGTGGCAGGACCTTAAGGGGTACCTCAATGATCAATGCATTGCGATGTCCCTAGTGGAATTAGCCATTGAATTGATCTAAGGTAGATTAAGGAATCCTAGGGTTAGAGGTCGTAGTTGTAATACCCTAGATTTGAAGCTGATACAATTACCTTAAGATTTGAGCCCCTAAATTTAGGATGCCAAGCTAAGATATCAATTTAATTTCCAACTTTATAGTAAGGTTAGAAAAGTTAGATGAAGTTATTCAAGTAAAGTCAATTTTTTAAAATAATCTATATAAAAATATCAATTTAAGAAAACGTTAATTTATCGCTAAAGTCAATAAATATCGAAAACGTAAAATTCGAGCATTTAGATATAACGGGATATTAGAGATAAGGTATTTAACTTATAAAAATAATAAATGAAGTTGAATTATACGTGTATTAACATAGAACATGCGTTATTTGTATTAAATACACATATATAATAAGAAATTATTATTTAAATAAGGTAAATTAATATAAAAAATTAGAAAATTAATAAAAAATGTAAGGATGAGTCATTATACCTATGTGATAGCTTAGGATTATTTTGGATGATGAGTCAAAAGTAAAGAAATGAGGAAATAACACCTCATGCATTGAAAATCCACAAAAATAACATGTATAAGCCATATGTCTAATTTTTAGAAATTCTTATCCATTTGGAAAATATAAATGGGGCTTGTAAACTTCAAAAACAACATTTTGCAAGTTTGAAAATAAAATAAAAACACTTTAGAAATTTTCGAAACAAATTAGAAAAAAAAAATTGAGCAAAAACAAGGCATGGAATCTAATTAAGTCAGTTCAATAAGCTATTAGTGTCCAGTTGTGGTGGCTATTTAAGGTCAAGGAAAGCACTACCAAAGGAGATGTTCCGATAAGGTTGGGTGCTCGGCCGCCAGTTCAGGTGAACCAAATTTCCGGCCGAAACTTTGTAATTTTTTTTAAAAATAGTAAATGATATTATTTAATTAGGAAACTTGGTTTTTTGGAGTTATTTTATGTGCATAATAATTTATTAATTTTATTTTAGTAAAATAATTATTTGAAATATAAGGTCCTTAAGAAATAGCTCTATTTAGACAAAAATTGAATTAAATTGTAGAAATAGTAAATAATGTCCTTTTAAGTTGAAAATTTATACGTGACATACTCAATATATGTATTTAATTGCAATAACAATAATTTTTCAAAATAATTATGTTTACTATTTATTGTAATTATTTTGGATGAAACTAGCAATTTTGTTGTTTTAGTGAATTAATTATTTTTTAACAAAATCAAAGTATGAGCCTTATGTATTATGTTTTCTAGATGTTCATAATGACATTTGAGACACTTCAATTTTATCTTGTGATTAAATTCACTTGTTCACTTAATTTTTGCTAATTTTGAGATTAAAATCACTATTTTCATAAAAATATATAATAGCTATTTTAGTATAATTCATGATCAATAATTAAACTATATATTTTTGTGAGTCTATAGGATTTTTCATGGAATGAATTGGGCTCGTATACTATTTATTATGTATTTTCATAATATAAACCTATATATTAACTTAATATATGATATAGTAATTAGTACTAATGTGATATTTATAAAATATGAAAAGGATTAGTATTTTAGAATATATAATAAATGCTAACCAGCTCGGGGAATGAGGAATTTTATTACTTTTAATTTAGATTTAGGATTTAATTGAGTTAACTATGAGATTATAATAGCATATGGTCAAATCCATGACACAAAAGGGTATTTTTGGATATTTGAAAATATTCGTTAATTATGATTCTTAAGATATCTTAATAATACTCAAAAAAACGATCATGACAATATAAGGTTTACTAAAATCAGATAAGAAATGAATAAGATACAATCGAATTAAGCTTGAAAACGCAATAGCAAAAACACATAAGACCTTAGTATTGACTCGATAGTTGACTTGGGGTTTGTGTGTATTTTTCTAAGTGTGATAGGTAAGGAACAACCACATCGTGAAGTTTAAGATTTTACACTACTGTCGAGCTTGGGTAAGTAAATATTTCTATTTTTGTATAAGTAGACCTATGTCTACTTAACTTAGAGTCAGTTATGTTATGAATTGTAATTACATGTTGGATTGATTGAATACTTGATTTAGTTGAATGTGTGTTGAAAAAGTGAAATGTTTCCTTTTGTATAACTGATTCATTAATATGTATCTATTTTGAAAACTTGGAAACTAAACTATTCTTTAAGGTGTTCACTCAAGCGAGCCCTATGTAAAGGAATGTAATATAAAGCTAAGAAACAAAACCAAACTTGAGATAGTTGAATTAGTCATAACATGGAACTTGAGATTTGTGCCTGATACTGGACTATTGTACTATTCACTACATTCATGGCATGGCATGAAAAGACATACAGGTCAAGTTTCTAAAAGCTTAAAAACTACTGTGTTGGCTTTTGAGCATATAGACTGCATTGCTCAACTTATTCTAGCCACATTGTATGACCGACTATGTATTAGATTTTCAAACCACAGTGGGTGGTTTTTGTTGAGGGTCTTACTCCTAGGCAACTCCTTGTTGCCCTAAGTTCTTGGACATGTATCTAAATGTCTAGATATGTCGACTAACCAAATGAGAAATTGGAAAAGTATAAGATATCGGTACCGATGCATATCACATGCATGAGCATAACACGGATTTTCTGTATAAACAGTTTGTATTGATAACTTGGGTTATGAGATTGAATGTCTTTTAATATTGACCTTTATGAAGGTATGTTATGTATGTTCTATGTTTTGTTTTATCCACTCTCACTGAGCTCGTAGAGAGCTAAAGGGATGCTTACGTATCCTCAGGTTATAAAGAGAACCGACGAAGTAGCATCAATTGGGGGCAAAAGTCTTTTGAGAGTGCATAAGATGGAGTCAGCCACTTTTAAAGAAGTTTGAGAGTGCATAATACGAAGTCAGCCACTTTTAAAGAATTTTTGTTGTATTTTGCTCTTAGTTCTATAAAGGATCTATACAAATAAAAAAAAAGGTACTATATTTTTTGTTTGGTTAAGTTTGTCAAATGTAATCTTTTGCATAAACAGGTGTTAAGCTGAACTCCGTTGAGGTATTCTTTTGTTATAAATATAACTTGTGTTAAGTATAAACAGGTATTCTTATGTGATGATACATCCTGTGCTATGCCTGGATGGGACAATAGTTCTTGGGTACGATTCTATGAGTAATGTTATATTTATTTACTATTGTGTAGACGAGGTCATGAGGACCCTTGTGTGTTGCCTAAAGGATTAAAATTGAAGATAATAATCTGTTAACTGTTATGTGTTTATTTTTCTACTACATGTCCCGTATGTGTTATTACAATGTTTGTTTATGCATATGTGCTTACATATTATGTACTAAGCATCAACATACTTCTTATTTTTTCTTATAGTTGTAAGTCAGTTAGATGAGTATACCGGATATGATGACTATAGTGATGTGTATTACTACTTCTAGGATGGGGAGAGTGGTGAATATTATTATAAACTATTATGATGACCAATCCTATTAAATTTCTGTCTTTTGAGAATTAATGTTAAATGATTTGTAGACTTAGTTTATGGTTTTTGACTTAATAATTGTTAGACATGGCTTAAGGATGCTATTATTTGAAAGACTAGTGCTAATTCTAAATCTGTTTTATTGGGAGATTTGTAAAGACTCAATCGTGAGCTATTAATTCCTATTATTGAGGATTTATTGTTATTATTTATAGTGAATGTAGTCTTATAAGTGAATCGAAGATTTTAGCTATGATTTTATAGCATGACATGTCATTAGAAGATTAGGGATACATGGAGATTTGTGGCTCTCTAAGCATAGGGGGTTATAAGGATAGCTTGTCACATTCTCCAAACTTAAATCGGTGATGCCCCACTTGCCTTACTCTCCTTGAAGAACTTCTCTACTAAATCTTCAAAAAGTGCATAAGCCATAGCATTCTCCTAGGTTGCTTCACTTGGAGGTAAATCTATCTACTACACTAGATACTCCAAGCAAGACAACTAGCTTAGACACCACATCAAATGTCCTTATAGGATCTTCTCTACCTCCCCTCAATCTTGTTGTCATGAACCTATAAAGATTCTATTTCTAAGCTATTAGTGTCTCCTCCCTCTCTATATGGCATAACAAACAAGCATCAATAAATGCTTTTATGTCCATTGACATATTTGACCAATGAAACTTGTCATCTGCCTTAACTAATGTTTCATAGACATCTAGATATTTTAGCTCCTTTGGGTTGTAGAACCACTTAATGATCTTTGTTTGAAGATCCTCATCAACCTGGATGTGTACCTTTTACTTCTCTTTGTAAAACATCCCATCCTCTATCCAATTTCTTAGTATGTCCTCCTTGCTCTAGCTCTAACTTGGCCTAAAGATATTAGGCTAAGCCTTTCTTAATCAACTCCAATACTTCCTTATGCTCCAAATCCCTTACCCCATAGGCAGAAGTACCTCATTTACCACTCTAGACTCTTCTCTCTTTTGTTCTACCTCCTTTTTAGGTGATTTGGCTTAAGAATCTCCTTGGACCTCTCTTCCTGTATATTGCCCTAGTCTTAGGATGTTATATATACACATATAAGAATGAATTATTATAGATGAAAGTTAATTAGGTATGCTTTTTAAACTTATTAAATTACCAAAATGTCCTTAAAATTTTAAATTATGTTTTTAGGATAAGGGTCTTTGAGTAACTTTACATAGTTTCTTTCTAATTCTCCTCAACATGGTGGGAAATGCTTTTTGTGGGGTCTATAGAAAAATTTAGTTAAAAAGCTCCTTCTCTTTATCTTCTCTTACTTTCTAAACATGGGGAAGGAATTAAGGAGGAATTGTTTTCCCTTATAATTCCTTCCTTCCCTTTTCTTTCCTTCAATTCAAATATAGTGTAAAATAAAAAAGTAAGAAAGAGGAGAAAAATCAGAAGTGGGAAAGGGGGAGGCTCTATAGAGGGTAAGGGGGAGAGAGAGAGACAGAGAGATATGAGGAAGATTTATTATGAAAAATTCAAATAGAAAATTTGAAGAAAAAAAATCTAAATAAATGAGGTGTGATTATTCAATATAACCAAAACAACAAAAATTAAATTAAGAAAAGGGGTAGGATATTAAAATTACGATAATTCTCTATTCACACACAAAACATCACATAAAATCTCATGAGATACTCAAATGTGCTTCTTAGCTAATTTAAAATGATATGGTACTTAGTAAACCCTTATGGCATGTTTGCTTCATTAGAATTAAATAAGCCTATAATAGATATTACTTTATCCATTGGAAAAACAAGATATATGTGGAATAGATCTGTAATGGGAATCAAATGGCAATATTACCCACCATCTTCTGCATCCTTTTTCCTCTTCCTTTCTGTAAGAACAAACTAGTCTCTTATAAAGACATAATTTTGATTAGTATGGCAAATTCACACCTACATAAAAATCCATCATTTCTTGTTTCTTTCTCTCTTGAAAAGAAAAAAAAAATTATCCCACCTATTCTCTTCGTTATCTAGCAAAAAATTATTATTTCCGACTTCCAAAGCCCCTAATTTCGACTTAAATACTTTTAAGCTCGATTTTCTTCACACATTCCCCATTCTTCTCCATCTCCGGCTTCTCCTACAATTTGATACCCAAAATATCTAAAACCTCAAAGAGACATCCCTGAAGCCATCTAAACACCCATCATCACATCATCCTCAACGGCAATCACTGTGGCTATAGAAAAGAAACACAAAGCCAGGATTTTCTCTGGCATTAGTTTCCCCAAGTAAGGATCCGTAAAGAAGCATAAGGTGTTATCTTCCTTGACTAATGTTTGTACAATGGTGGACTAAGTAAATTTGATCCGATCTGATCTATCTATGATCATGATGACTCTATATTGTTTGATGTTATACTATAGTGAGGGTAGTGTGGTGGTGATGTACAATGGTGATGGTAATCAATAGTTGGTGGTGCTCGATGGTCAGTGGCAATTAATGTCACCAGCCTTATAAGAAATATTGGTGGTGAAAAATTAGGATGTAATTTTGAGAAAAAATTATTCATATTATTCTAAGGTTAAATTAAGGTATTCGTATCATCAAATATAAACATGATAATAAGGGAATAAGAGGAAGATGATTATTCCATTTCTCTCAAATGGATGGTTGTTAATCATAAACCCTAAATGGAGAAATTCCTATACAGAATTTCTTAATATAATGGAGGGAACAAAAACACCTCTATTACAGTAATAAGCTATTTATCTACTCGCTACATTAATATCATCGAGTGAATACATCATCATATCATCATAACTAAATTTTTGCAACAATCAAATTTATGCCTTTACATATTATCTTAGGTTGTGAAACATTGATATTGGTTAGCTTTTAGGCAATAGTTAGTCGTAACACTAGAATAAGGGCCATAAGCAAACGAGAGTGATAATTTGCTATAGCAAAAAAAAATAGGTGAGTACTCTTGAATTGCAAAGATTCTCTAATTACTCACAAATCCTCATACAATCAGAAAAATTAGTAACAAATAGAATACAATAAGAAACCATGCATGATAATTTTTATCAATCACTCATGAAAACTATTACGAATTAGTAAGAAGTTGAAATTTATTCATATCCATTGCTTGTTAGCCCATGTTGCATATCACTATCAACAAATATTTTTTTTTACCGCCTTCAATGATTTTAGATAAACAACATAAATATGAGGTGAGACTTATGAAATGATAAAACATGATAGTTTGGCCTAATTAAAGCATTCAAGACAAAATAACTAACTTGCAACAAATCTTAACTAATTCTAAATGATTGAGAATATATTATCTACATGATAGAGAAAGTTTTCCTTTCTCCAAATAGTATCCCCAATCATATCCTACCTAACCATACATTACCATGCATTGTAATTTGATGCAAACATTATATTGTAATTCTTTTTTCTAAATGTGGCACCGTATGATTAACGGAGACACATAAGGGCACCATTTAAAAATAAAGAAATTACATCCTTAAAAATTAATGAGAAGGAACTGCCTAGTCTCCAGGATCATGCAAACAAAATAGAAATTTATCAAAAATCTTCTACTACATTTTAGAAGTCATAGATTTTTTTCATCCAACTATATTCTAAATTCAGACAACCCAAATCTCTCAAGGATTATTTAATTGAAAGAGTAGATACTTAGGCACGAGTCAACTTCAAACCATGACCTAGCCTAAAACTGCCCTTTCGGGTTTATGACTGGCCTAGACCTGGCCATACGGGTTAGATCCGTGGGGCCAACCAGCCAAGTTAATGGGTCTAAGTCAAGTCAACCTCTTAGACCCATGGATCTGGTATTTTTTGAATTGCTGACTAAAAAAAAAAAAAGAAAAGAAAAGAATAACAAATGGTGAAATAAAATAATTTTAAAAATAAATAATAATGAAAACTAAAAATTTTAATTAATTCCATATAAATAAGAAAATAATTATTTTCCATTAACAATATTTAATGCATTACTATTCATAAAAATATAATAAATATAATTTAAAAAACTTGTGTGATTTAATATATATAGACCTTAACTAAAAGCTTCTTAACAATGTAAAACTAACTTTTGTTTTTTAAACTTCTTTATATCTTTTGTCCCATATTATTAATATAATAATTGAGTTGAATATGACTATATATAAATAACTACATATCCTAAAATAACTATTTTGTAAAATGAGCTAAAGATAACATTTGTCTTATATTCAAATAATTTTAATTTAAAGTCTAAAATTTAGTTTATTTTTTTTATTTTTTTAAATTAATTTTTTATAAAAACCAATTTATGGTTCCTTGAACCGCCAATTAAATTGATGGGTCGAAGGAATCGGCCCGTGAACCGATCCTACGGTTCTAAGGTCAGTTCTCTATTTTAGGAATCGGGAATGGGTGCGTCCGGGTCCTGTTCGGAACTATTCCTAGATCTAAAAGAGTATACAAATGCTAAGGGCATCCTTGAAAATCAATTGTTAGCTATGGGATCAATATATTCAACTAAAACTCATTTAGACTGACCAATGCTATTATTTTATTTGAAAGTCATTATACGTAGTTTAAGACTAGTGAGCTCGAGTAAAAGAGTTTTATACGAATACGGTATTTTTTCTAAAAAATATTATGGAAAAAGGCCGGTTTAAAAAAAATTACGAATATAATATATTAAAGGTACATCAACTTAATGCACATTCAATGTGTCATGATTTTTACATTGAAGGCACACCCACTGTATGCGCCTTCAATATAATTTATTATAACTATATGCACCTTCAGTTATGCAGTAGATGTGTTTTCAATATACCACCTATATAAAGCCCAATTTGTGTGATCAGAGCTCATTATTACCTATACTAGTTTCTAAAATTTTTAAAACACAAAGAAAAATCAAAGCTATAATTAAAATACCGAACCATTTCCTAACACGAGTACACATCATTTATGGGTAACAATCTATAACTTATGTGAATTTTATTTATTTAATTTTTTTTTGTTATCTTAGTAATAATCGACATTATTTAATATTTTGTTATATAAAAAAATTTATTAGTTAATGACGTAAATTTCATAATTATAGATATACCATAAATTTTGTAAATTATTAATATTTGATGAAAATATATTTTATATTGTCTAAATTTAGGAATTTTTTATGTTACGGTACATAAGTTATACGAATATAGATTTCACAATTATATATGTACCATAAATTGAGTAAATTATTAATAATTGATGAAAATATATTTTATTTTGTCTAAATTTAGGAATTTTTTGTATTACAGTACATAAGTTATACGAATATAGATTTCGTAAATATAGATGTACCACAAATTGTGTAAATTATGTGTAAATTTAAGAGTTTTTTGTGTTACGGTACATAAGTTATATGAATATAGATTTTGTAATTATAGATATACCGTAAATTGTGTAAATTATTAATAATTGATGAAAATATATTTTATGTTATATAAAATTAGGAATTTTTTTTGTATTGCGGTATTATCTTTGGCATTTTTTTTTATGTTGGGTCGAATTAAAAAGTCAATGTTAGATATTTGTATTGGCAACACAGCTTAACAAGATAACTAAGTGTATTTTGTAAAGTTGTCGCTTGATGTGTATATGACGTTTGTTATTTTATCTAAATATTCGGTTCATCGTGACATTACTAGCGTGCAAATGGTAAATTACATGAAAGTAAATATTTATGCGAACGGAAATATAGTGATGGGTAGTTAGTGTACTAAACTTATTAATATGTGATCGCAGGATAGATGGAGCTAGGACCGATTGATCCACGTGTACTTACGAGGCAGGTTAGTCACTGTTCACAAGCCATCTAGGAGGGCAGGGTACGTAATGTCATTATCATTTATAACCAATTCCCTTATTAACGATGTGTTACTTATTAACTTAACTGAATGTTTGTTTAGGAGGTAGCATATGCACTACGAATGCGGCATAGTGAGATGTCAATATGCAAGGATGAGTAGGATATCCCTATTCATCTTAGGATAGAGCCATATATACAAGAGGTTAGGTTTTGGAGAGTTGCACAGCTCCCATTTATTATGTTGGATTGACATTAGATTACAAAACTTGTCGAGAGATGGAGGCTTGAGACACATACGTTCCACCTACCCACTAGAGACGTGACCATCACACTACAGGATGTTGAAGTCCAGCTTGGACTTCTAGTTGAGGGGTTCGCATTAGTGGGGTGAACAAAGATGGATGATGAGAAGAGCTGGGTTGATGTAGGAGAGAGGTTGCTGGGCATGAGGCTTACTTGGATGAGGGGTACTTGCATATCTCTGACGTAATTATGAGAGCACTTTTGAATACTTCCTCATAGGGCGAACGAAGAGACAGTTCGATAGTACGCGCGTACGTACATACTCAGGTTGATGGGAGGATTTATATTTGCGAATAAATCCTCCAACCTTATCCACCTAATGTTCTTGCCATTATTAGAGGACTTCTCACTAGCTGGGCAGTTTAATTGGGGCAGCGCATGCTTGGCACAGTTGTACCGACAATTGTGTTATACCTCCTCATCCGATATGCATGAGTTAAGAGGGGCCACGATTCTACTATAAGTCTAAGCTTGGGATAGATTCCTACATGTAGCCTCTCTTAGTCGATATGGGTTTATTATCGATAGGGATAGGCCATTGGTAACCAAATGGAGGGTAGTGCCGGATACGACTCAACATCCGATGCATATCGTAGATGCATATCGTACAGCTTTTGACATGCAGATGATGCAGCAGGTATGATAAGTTATACTCTTTGCTATATTTGTCTTGACCATAAATGATAACCATCGTTGTTTGACTAGTTTTTTTTTTTTTCTTTGTCTTCTGCCCTTTAGGTTGTTTGGGAGCCTTATACAAAGGAATTACTACAATTGCTACCTCAGTATTGTATTGTTGGGCAATACATTTGGATTACCCGAGTACTACTCATATGTTTTCACATCATTGAGTGATGCTTTTCGGACCGTGTAGTCCGACAGTTTGGAAGATATTGGTACATTCCATAGGAGGTCGACAACTTAGAGCAACTCTACCAACTAGACCTTCGGGTTAAGACGGATGTTGATTGGATCAACATGCACTCTTCCTACATGTAGCCTTAGGACAGATATATGGATTCTTAGCATACATCCAGGGTCCTCGAAGGGTCGATAAGAGCTATTGGCCGTGGTATAGATAGATAACTCGGCGTTATATTATACACCACGGAGCTATCATTGGTCGATTGGTATATACATCTAAAATCGTCCATTATTTTATTTTTCACTCGTTTATACTTACTATCATATATACCAACATCTATTTTCTTAACTTATTTTAGGTAGACTCGCTTAGGAGTGTCAGATTAGTACCTAACTATCCTACAGTGCTAGGTATTGCAAATGGAGTACTTGGCTTCATTGAGCAATACAGTGGCCTTATCCTCTACTAACAGTAATGGGGCATACATGAGCTACCCCATATAGACTACGGTAGGGATTAGGGACCACCTGCTGACGAGGAGATGCCAGCTCCTCGTGTACCACCTAGGGGTAGAGCTAGAGTTCAAGGAGGTAAGGCTTGAGTGGTACGTCGTCGAGCAGACCTCAGTGACGATATCTCACCACATGCCCGTCATTCTGTAGACCTAGGGCATATCAGTGGGGGATATAGCACACAACTTGGGTTAGGTGTTACCTCCACTTTGGGAGTCGAATCTAACTTCAGGCCTGGATCTAACGCATACATGACTCCCGAGTTCCAACACCATCTTGACCTCATTAATCCACCGGCTCCTCAAAAGTGATGTTCTATCCCTATACAGTCATCCATGAGTAAGGGCGTCACTCAGCTACATCCGGATCATCCAGCCGACCCAATTCCTCCTAAGGAACTTGAGCTCAACGATCCACTAGCTAAGCTTACTCAAACACATGATAGATGAAGGCGTTCACTTATTTCCCATGCCATGAAGACTTTTACACAACATAGGCGTCAGTAGATATATTTAGTCAATTGTTTTTGTTTTCTTGTTTGTTTTTTCATTGTACTAATGTTGTCATTAACTGATTACAAATTTTGTGTATATACTAATTATTCGAAATATATTTCACTTTTCATTATATTTTACATTCAATGTATTGTTTATTTATCCTAATTTTACAATTTACAATTACTTTTTCTTCTATTCAACTCGTATGGTCATTGGATGATCATCCTATGCGCTTATTCCTTCTTCACTTGCCATATTTGTTGAGGTGTTCCACTAATTGTGATTTTCTATGAGGCTTTCTTTACTTCTCCACTTGCCTTTAGTAGACTATTATAGTAGAATTTGAACTGAAGGAACATCGAGTATATGTACCTTTAGTATAAATATTTACACTGAAGACGCATATATTTGATGGACCTTCAGTATCACAATTTGAACTGAAGGAAAACTAATTACAAATTGTAAAATTATGATAAATAAACAATGCATTGAATTGCAATATATGATGAAAAGTGAATTGTATTTCGAATAATCAGTATATACACAAAATTTGTAATCAGTCAATGACAACATCAATACAATGGAAAAATAAACAAGAAAACAAAAACAATAAACTAAACATATCTACCGACGCCTATACTGTGTAAAGGTCCTCACAGCACGGGAAAGAAGTGAACGCCCCTTCGCAAGTATACGTGGATCAATTGGTCCTGGCTCCATCTATCCTATGACTACATACAAACATGTTTGGTAGAAAAAAATTAAAAAATAAAAGATTGTCAATCATTACACTTATGCATATATTACAATGTAATGCTTAGATAAAAAGGGAATATGTACCAGTCCTATTAATATCCGGATACCTCCTCCAATTATGTCTTTCCCACCCACATGCGTTGCATCTAGTTTTGTTAGACCACTCACGAATGTCCATCTCCATGTGATATCGCTTATGCCTAAGTTTTCCTTCTTCTTCTTTTTTGTAGTAAGTCAATATTCAAGTGAAGATAAGGGAAGCTAACTTGTGACCAATTCAGCTTGTCACTAATTGAGTAGAAATGAGTTCGGTAACAATCTATCCAGTTTATCCACTTATACCATAGCCTTATTGTCGATTTACTGTCTACCCTTATACTTGCTGCAGCAGCACATACATAGGAGCAAGGGATCCTATATATTTGCTACTTGTGACAAGTGCAAGTGTGGCCCCTGAAGTCAACTGTATGTGTCCTTCCTCCTCCCTTCAATCCTGTTGTCGTCATTCAACTACCAGTCAAAAACTCGAAAATATAATTCTGCAAGCTAAATGAAATGACTCTATGTGTACTTGCCTGCTCGCTCCAAGTTTCATACATCTTTACAGCGTAATTAGTATAGGTCTTGCCAGAATTGATTGTCTCCTTAGCGTCCTTATGCCCCTCCTGCCAATAGATGACACAGTTGTAAAATATCTTCTTCACTAATGTAGTGATAAGCAATCCACGCACTGATTTCAAAACGGAGTTATAACTCTCAACAATGTTTGATATCATGTATCTAAAATGGTAACATTCATCATATGCAAGAGTCAACTTATTTAAATCAATATTGTCAAACCATGCAGGAGCGTCCTCCTTAGCCTGAGCTAACTTCTGCGTGAAACATTTGAATTTCCTCTGTTGTACCTAAACACCTGCAAACCATACAAGTTTCTTGCATAACTGGTTTTTGTGGATTGTGTTGAAGTTACTAGTAACATGTTGCAAATAATATCTCTAAACTTCAAACGATGGCTGCCAGCCTACTGATGGTTCCTTATACACAAAGTCAATATCGGATGCCTTGTTGGATACAAGACATAAAGTTTCCCACTTCTGGCCACCTACATGCACTTTAAGCTTCCATAAGAACCATCACCAAGTTTCTATCAATTATGTATCAACAAGAGCAAACGCCAATGGAACAATTGAATTGTCTCCATCCATGCTACAAACTATTAACAACTTATGCCTGTACTTTTCATATAAGAATGTGCCATTGACACATACAATAGGTCGATAATATTTGAAGGCTTCAACACATGGCTTAAATATCCAAAAAAAACCCACTTGAACTAGGATTGACCTTGCTTTAGTGAACTACTCCAACCCCAATCCACTTATGTCCTCAGGTTGCTTAACTTCATTGCATTTAATAATCTCGGCAACTCATTATACGACTTCTTCCAATTACCGTATACCATCTCAACAGCCTTTCGCTTAGCTTCGAAAACACTTTTATTGCTTATTGTGTACCCATACATAATTTGCACATTAATTGCAAGATCAGGTATCTTAACATCGGGGTTGTTACGTACACTATTGATGAATAATGTAGCCATTATGTTGCCGTCGAGTTGAGGATGACCCTGATTCATCATTAGGTTTACACAAGTATATGGATCCTCTATAATTGTTATTTTGAAAAGACCCTTTACTTTCTTCAAACAAGCTCATAGTCTCCACTTACAACCCTGTTCTTTCTTTTTACAGTAGACAACGTATACATTCAGTTTTAGAATGTCTACATGAAAATTATAGTGGTTCTTTAGGTGGAATGACTTTACTACATTTATGAGATCCTTCTTTGTGTTGAAACGCATACCAACACTCAAGTCATCAGAGTTGATGACATTACTGCACATTTCATTAACATCTCTCTTGAATGCTACGTAACCGTTGCCATCGTACTGGCTATTGTGAAATGAGACATGATCTCTGATAAGCCTGTCAATAGGTTTGTTTATTTGCAAAAAGTCTTCAAACTACCTATTTGACAATACTTCACCAGTTCAATGGTATGGCTTACTCGGGCTATCGCCGCGAAGTGTCTAAACTAATACACTGCTTCCGCCAACATATGATCTTACCTAAGCCTCTCTTAAATCCTCAGCATGGTCATCTTTGAAGCTAACATTATTTTTATCTTCATCACCATCCCCATCATCCTTATCACCATCCACATCTGTCGCATTTTCCCCATCATTGACATTTATATCCATGTGCATTCTCTCTACATACGAATCATAACACTCTTCATGTTCGATAATGAAACCTAATGCTTCGTCAAGCTACTCTTCTGTGATATTCACGTGCTCGTACTAAGATAAATCTATGTATGATTCATTTGATTGATCCACATTTGTTTGCTCCACATCGGTCATTATTGAATGCACATTAGGATCTGGAAGAATTGGATTGTCTAGCTCATGTATTTCATGCTTATTCCGGACACTCGATTCCTTAATATGCCTTACGTACACTTCTTGAATACTTTGTCCCCCAAAAGACTTTACCATCTCAATAAAATTCTCAACATCCTTATTATCTCTAATGACCATTAACTTGTAGACAACTCTAGTATCATGAAAAAAGGGATGTCTATACATAAGTTCAACACCACTCAAGTCAACTTTAGCGCATCCACAAATTCTCCGATTAAAATGAGAGAAATTTAAATCCTTCCTAATTTTCAACTTCTTAACGGGCTCCTTATCATATTTTGACCCTCAGCTACCCATCACTATATTTCTATTCATATATACAATAACTTTCACATAATCTATCATTTTCACCCTAGTAATACCATAATGAACTAAATATTTAGATAACATTATAAACTTTATATACATACCAAATAATAACTTTACGAAATGCATTTAATCATCTCTATAAGCTGTATCGTCAACACAACTACTCAACTTTAACTTTCTAACTCGACTCAACACAATAAAAAACACAATATAATATATATATTTATATATACACAATAATTTTCACTTACATTCCAACATTATTCATACTTACATTCATATAACTTATCTACCGCAATACAAAATAATCCTAAATTTATACAACATACAATAAATTTTTATAAAATATTAATAATTTATATAACTTACGGTACATCTATAATTATAAAATCTACATAATAACGTAACAAATTTTTTTCTAAAAATAATAATTACATAATGTTGATTATTAATATAATAAAATAAATAAATAACATACCTATAAGTTATAAATTGTTATCTATTTTAAAAGTTCACTTGCGTAAAGAAATGATCTAATACTTCTAATACTTCAACTATGAGTTTTCTCAACTTTTCTCTATGTTTTAGAAATTTCAAAAACTATGGTAGCACGAATTGAAGTATTTATTTTTGACCAACTAGAGGCGCATATAACTAATTACACTAACAGCATATACTATGAATGTATCTTCGGTATAATTCAAAAGACACATTCAATACATACGCCATTAGTTATAATGAATTATACTAAAAACGTATTTATCACATATACTTTCAATATAAAAAACATATGTAATTAAAAGTGTATTCACTTAATATACCTTCAATATATTATATTTATAATTTTTTTTAAACAAATCCTTTTCCGTAATATTTTTCAGAAAAAAAGCCCATATTCGTATAAAACTCCAAATAAAATCACTTCTACCTTCCAATTGGATTTATTGTAATGAACTGCAAGGCTTGTCCGTAAACACAGTTACACTTTTGCACGAAACAATTTTTGTCGCAAAAATATTAGCTATCAACAAATTCAAACATGATTCAGTTAAAATCATTAAAGCTTAATTTTACCAAAAAAGAAAGTATTTTTCTGATTAAAATAACATTGAATATCTAAACTTGACTTAAATAGGCACAATTGAAGCTCACGAACTAGTGGAGCAAAAAATTCTAAAGTACAGCTTGATCCAATAAACAATTCAAATAACCCAAGAGTATATTTGACTTGCTCGGTAGAAGAAAAAAATAAAAAATAAAAACAGAAATAATTAAGAAAACCACAACTGAGGAATCAAGTTATTAGACTCGTTTGAAGGCTTATTCGCACTACAATCGACAAATGATGTTGGATTTTGGCATCAGATGTAAATTTGCCTACTTTTTATCCTTTCCTACCGTTCTCCTGTTAGCACAGATGGAAAGGCTCAGAAAGGAACTATTGCCTTCAGTAAGGGAATAAGATTCC
>JAMXBB010000002.1:91745788-91826501 GCA_024138015.1 Lumnitzera littorea | reverse complement strand
AGGAGGGGGGGGGGGGGGGGGGGGGGGGGGGGGGGGGGGAGGGGGGGGGGAAGAATAGGGAATCAAAGACAAACTGGGTTTTAGTTATTAAAATACAGGAGTCTGATTCAGAGAAAATTATGAAATACATGACAGGTGAAGAAAAATGGCATATATATATATATATATAGCACATTATTGACAACACGAGAAAGGAGATGACTACATAGTTTTCTTCTTATCGCGCCATGCCACCCATTGCTATTAACTTCTTGGATTAGTACTTAATTATTTTGTTCATGAAAAACACAGATGATTTTACCTCAATTACTGTCAGCAAAATACCTGACAACAAACCAAGGATCTCAATTGAAAATGTCCTTATTTACAAAAAACCGAAGGGTTGGACACAGAACCTTCTCAAATTGATTAATTAACAACTAAATATGACCCATTACCAATTAACATAAATAGATGTAATGCAGGCCCAGAAAAATGTATAACAGTGAGGGATTATGTTGAATTTTTCCAAATAAAAGCAACAGATTTGTATACAATGATCATGCAACTAACACAATTCTTGATGCTATATTATAGACAAGGCAAAAGGGCTGTCCATCAATATCCTATACACACCTTGTCCTGGCCACCAACATCCCAAACTGTAAAGCTGATGTTCTTGTATTCAACAGTCTCAACGTTGAATCCTGACATCATAGCATACTACTGTTATGAATGGTCAATTACAGGAAGTAAAAGATAAATCCACATGTTCACGTTCATTACATGAATAAAATCGAAACATATAAAATTTCAACAGTATTGAAGAATTAACCTTACCAATTGTAGGAATGGTGGTGACAATTTCTCCCAGCTTCAGCTTGTAGAGAATAGTTGTCTTACCAGCAGCATCAAGACCTACCATGAGGATGCGCATCTCCTTCTTGGCAAACAGCCGGCTAAATAGCTTAGCAAAGGACAATCCCATTTTTCAAGCCTGCCAATCCAGCAAAGAAGTACCTAAGTGATGATGACTCCACATAGCTGAAGCCAGATAGCAAAGGTACTACCTACACAGTGACTATTTGAACAAGAGATCATAAATTGACTAAATTCCAGAATGATAAACACATTTGCACATAGCTGGCACATAAAAATAAATACACACACACACACGCAAACACACACCATTTCCACATTGAATTTATTGTACCAATCATCTTTATGGAGTTTAAGGAAACCTAAATTATATCTTCAGCTACTATCCTTCCAAGAAGTCTAAACACATATAAAGCAGAACTCATTTTGGCTAGTAAAATAGAGAAAATATGGTCTAATTATAACCAATCAATTGGCAACAAGAAATTGTTCAGCTTTATGCCGGAAGGGTATCAAACTAGCAAGAATTTTTTGCCTCATGTAAAGCAAGATTTTAGGTTATATAATGCTTCATAAATTCCTAATTGATTAAGAAAATGCAATCTCCAGTTCATATTCATCTACATCTAAATACCATCATCTCCACTTCATATTTTTCCACATGAAATTAGCCACAGTCAAATCCAACAACTGGCTTTAGCATCCGGTCCACCACCTTCACATTTAGCTTTAGCTCACAGGTCATTGGGGTCATGCCAAAAATTATTCCAAATAAAAGCACAAAAGAAACAATTGTTCAATTCAAAGGGAGACACATATGTACACACGATGGGTAGAACATATCAGACAGACCATTTGACACTGAGGTCCATGTTAGATTTGTGAGAGAATTGGCAATTCTGTTAGCAAGTAGTTTTAGCTGCAATCAAGAATCAGAAAGCAGCTCCCTTTTATTTCATCAAAACCTTGCAGTCCCACTCTGTAAATGAAGTATTTACTGGAAATCTGTCTGGATGAATATCTAATGAATAGGACCATATATGTTAAGAAATGCATCATGTTTCATCATATAGATCCACAACACAGAACGGATTAGATTAACTTCAAAAAAGAAAAATGGCATTCCCTTCAGTGTTGACAGAATCAGTTGGTGCCAGGAGGACAATTACAATGTAAATTTTGCTATATCACCTGAAAAACTCAATAACATTCAGAGCCTGCGCACTGTGAAGGAAATGAGAAGAAGGAAAAAGTCATAAATTGAAGCAACTTGATAAAAATGAGACTTATACATAACTCATCCAAAAAGTCATCGATCTCAAGAGCCACCCACATCCTACAATGTGCCCATAAAAGGTGATGAGATCAACCCAGATTTCGTTTATCCTTTTGGATATATATGGCATGACCTGAATTGGACTGACTACTGCATAAACGAACTACAATACCCGTGCAGCTGTAAAGTATAAATCAATCCAGATCTATTCACATTCCCAAAGTTATTAAGTAATCACCAACGTTCAGTCGTTATTAGCAATTCGATTACATGCACAGAATCACGCCATTGATCGCAATCATATCCGACATACACGCAAACAAAACGGAAAAAAAAAAAAAAGAAAAGAAAAAACAAAACAAGGCATATAGATCCACTGTTTCCCAAGCACAAGAACAGATATACCCAAAGATCTCACACAACGACAAGTCATATCCAATATTTTGAAAAATTATAACCAAATTATTGTACACAAACCATAAAAAAAAAAAAAAAAATCACCAAAGCAGCTTTACAAGCAGAGATCTGTACGTAAGAACCTAAAAAATTCAATTTAAAAAGGGAAAGAGACAGAGAGACAAAGATAGAGATCATCGAATTCCATGGTTACGGATATTAAGTACAGAAAACCGAATGCAATTGCTCGGATCAACACTAATCAAGTATGATCTGATCTTTGTATAAGTACGAATTGAGAAATAATGAAATTTCTATTCACATTAAGCAAGATTTCATGAAATCATAATTTGATCGAGAGAGAGAGAGAGAGAGAGAGAGAGTACTTGGAAACGTGGAGAGAGGACGAAACGATATAGCTTGAAAAATGAAGATTTGGCAATGGAATGAACCTCTACAGATTCAAGTACTTGTGCGTGTATTTATACCAAGCTATTGGATGTTTTAAAATAAATTAAAGGGATCGCAATTTGTTTATTTGATGAAAAATGTTTATCATTTCTTGAAATGTTGGGAAGTGGGATAAAAGCCAAATGAGCTAGTATTATGGAAATGTATCTTTTAGGGGACGGATTGGATTTAAATAACTTTATCTTTCATCATAAACAATAAAAAAAAAATTTGATGGATAAAATGCTTTAAACATATTAAGTTCACCAAACATGTAAGTATTGCAGGTGTACCTTCTCCAAACACTCCTGTATGGCATTTTGCTCTCTTGACCTCACTAAAAACGGTTAAGTTTAACTTAAAGAACACACATACAAAATTTAGAGAGAGAAAGTAAATAGAAAAACCTTTAAATAAGAGTAGATCTACAAAATACTTGGATGATTATAAAGGAAGAGATCATGCCTATATATATAAAAAGGCTTACAAAAATGAATAGTCGAGATTACATCAATCTAATGGTTACAAATTATTTTTACTTACTATTATATTAATTACACTTCACCTATGATATCTACTAAAGTACAATAAATCTAGACATATATGAATTCTTCTAAAACATTCTTTGTTTTGGAATCTTCCCTTAACTTAAACTATGGCTTCCTGCATTAATGAACCTAAAGCATAAGTGAGCTTGGAAGAACCTCTTGAATCTGGCCTCCCTTAGAGGTTTATGACATTCTCCTTCACTTTATCAAGTAACACCTTTGTCGTACTTTCTTCGTAAGACTTCTTAATTTTATATTGGAACTATCATAATGCTTTACATATCGATCAACCACTTCCAAACAATCATATACTCATGTTTAGGTAACTAGTGCCAATGTCTCACATATCGATCAACCAAGATCTCTTATATCCATTTATCATATGAGTATTGAGCTCTTAGTGGAGCCCTTTGAGACTCCACCCTTGATGGATATTCCTTATTTCTATGGCAAAGTTTTAACATACTCATATGAAATACAAGGTGAAACTTTAACCTTCTAAATTTGTCCCACATGCTTCACAATTGAAAATGGACCTTCATATCTTCACATTGGTCCTTTATGAAGTTACCCCTTAATACATTGGATTAAGTGTAACTTGATAAGTACTTAGTCTCCTACTAGGTAATTTACTAGTATCTGCTTCTTGTTAGCATATTTCTTCATTCTCTTGATAACTTAACTCAAGTGAGCTTGCGCTAAGTTCGGACTTACCTACCACTTTTTTGCAAACTTGTAAATTGGCCAATTGGACCTAGTATACCTTGAAGTAACTATATTTGAGTGTAAGGGGTTACCTCCTTAGGGTAATCTCAAAGGCGCTCTAACTAGTAAATTCATTCTTCTATAGCTTAAAAGAGAATTGAGCCACATCTAATAGCTTAACCCAATCTCATTGATTGGCACCTACGAAGACTCCTACCAATGCATTTACTCACTCTATTTGCCCTTTTGTTTGAAGGTGAAGATTGGTGGAGAGTTCAACTCAAAACCGAAGAGCTTAAACAACTCTATCTAAAATTTTCCCATAAAGCGCTTACCTTGTTCACTTATTATAGACAAACACTTTTTGCCCCATGTAATTTTAGAGCAAGTTTATTTTTTTTTTCTCTCTCTTTTGATTTGAGTGTGTTTTCAAAATTATTTATTTTCTTAGCACGTACATAATTTTTAGTTAAACCTAGACTTAGTATTATTTCATTTTATTTTCAAAAACAAGAAGAAAAAGAAAAAGAAAAAAAAATAAACTGGACCTAATTCATGTGCTTCAAAATAAATCAGAGCTGAAGCCTTGATATGGGTTTGAACCTTAAGTAGATTGGCACATTTTGCACCTTTTCTCCTTCTTTTTCCTTTTTTAATTTAACACCTACAACTTTGCAATTTCTAAAAAATAAAAGAGAAGTTTCCCTATTCAAACCCCTTAATTCCAACTTATGTTCCAACTCTATATCTTAGAATATTCGCCTGAATTTTATATTTGTGGAAATTACACATAACATACTTCAAATGAGGACAAAAAATACATCATAATTTTCCTAAATTGTGGGTTAATTTGGACTTAAAAAAGGAAAAAAAAATATATCAACACACTTGAATGAAATTTGCAAAATCTTATTTTTTAGGCAATTTCCTTTGAGTCCAAAATGAAAACATTGTTTATTAATATGTTCTTACCTATTTTCATCACTCAAACCAATGCTTTCTTTAAAATTTGAAGATGGATCAAGCAAAAACATCTTAGGCCCCCATACCCACAATCTTCCATTTTTGCACTTTCTGAAATTAAATCTAAGCTTCACTACTAAAAATAGGATGCTCCACTTTACATTGAGCATAGATTATGATTTGAAACTCACTTAAACACACTCAATGATTATGATTTGAAACTCACTTAAACACACTCAAATCAAGTTTTCTCTAAAGTATGAATTTTCTCTCTCTAAAGATAGCATTACCTTGCCGAAAACCACCCAAAAACTCACTAAACTAGTCATTAGTTCATCATTGTGTGAGGTAAACTCCTAGACTTATTCTTATTTTCTTTGTATGTTTATTGTGTACTAAATAATTAAGAAATCGAGTTTTTAGAAATGTAAAACACTTGTTTGATGAAATTTTTGTAATATAGTTAATAGGATTTGTTGTTTCTATATATAATGACCATGTGGTGTTCATGGTTCATGATTATTTAGATTTATTATTTTGACCATTTATCATTAATCATGTTTGAATATGTGATTATGCGATTGATCTTGATTATTTTAATTGAACTAGACATTTTGATTAATAAATCATAGAGTATGTACCAAAAATCATGTTTACGTAATATAGAATAGATGTTTGAACATGTAAATTATAAAATAGATGTTTAAACATGTAAATTATAGAAAGATGTTTGAGCATGTAAATTATAGAAAGATGTTTGAACATGTAAATTATAGAATAGATGTCCGAACATGGAAATTATTGAATCAATATCTAACATGTAATTATGAAATTAGTTATTTTGATGAATCATGTTAATGCAACATAGAATGGATGTCAAGATTCAAAATTTCATTGTGATCACAAACAATTTGTTGTATATAAATAATAAACATGCCATATTTGTGATTATATAAATATTGTATGAATTTTTATTTAAGTATTTTCTGTGACTTATTTAACATATGTATCTTTAATGGGTTTATTTTTTATAATTTAAAAAAAATGTTTTTCTTAAATAAAAATCCAAATGGACTTGCTTTCAAAGAACCAAGGATTTCTCTTTTTTTTTTAAAAAAAATTGAGTAGAAAATGAAATATATTTTTATGAACTAATTAACATGTAAATACTTAAAATGGAATGCTTTTCAAAATAAAATAAACTAACCCACTAAAATTTTATTAAAATGAATTACGGTAGTCTAATCCCGATTAGTAAGTACATAAGTACTTACAGGGCGACTTAAAATATATATAAAAAAATATTTTTCCCCCTTTTGTAAATAACTTTTCATTTTTTCTCTTTCATAATTAAATGTAATTTCATTTACTATTTGTGAACAAATTTTGTTCTTAGACAAGTAATTTGAAAAATAAATTTAAATTCGAAAGGTTAAAATATTAAAATAGTACTCATTTGGATTTATTAGGATAGCCCTTAAGCCTAAGAAAATTTGGTTTCTTGATTTTATTTTATTTTTAATTTTTAAAATGCAGATTAGTAGCTAAATTAGAATTAATCCACCTAATTAGTTTTAATTTAATCACCTATTCTCAGTTTTACTAGGTGGCAACTCCAAGTTTTTTTTTTAAAAGAAAGTAATAAGAAACCAGGTTTTCTTAATTTTAGTTGAGGGTTTAAACTAAATAGACATAGGGTTTAATTTAAATCAAAGTAAGGAAAACGAAAATTTTAGTCTCAACAATTTCGCAACTCCATTAAAGACTTCAAGAGGGTTAACCACTTGAACCTTCTAAAATTAGAATTGTTTTTCAAAATACCCTTTCTATGTTGTATTTCTTTTTTGTAAATATATTTTATTTATTTGTATATATCTATACTAACCCATGCAAGTATACTAAGGGCATGTTGGGGGTTGGGTGGGGTTTGTTACATCATATTTGTATGGTATATACAGTTAGAACCGAGCCGTCTTTGGATTCTAGGAGGAAAGCCATTGTGTAAGCTTTGGATGTAGTGGGAAACTACCTTTTGGGGACCATTAGGTTACTCTACTTAAGCTTCGATGTGACTAATGAATTGTTTCTTAAAAACGTATAAGGTTACAAAGCTTAAGAACTTTTAGAACTTATCTTAATTACATACACAACTTTTAGACCGACGAATAAATAGTAATGGGGCATATCATCAATCAGAGGTGCAATTTCCTTGTAAATATAGAAATTTCGTATAAATGACATTCTTATATAATAATTCAATTTCCATGTATTGTAATAATAGAATTTTGATAAAGTCCTAATCCCAAATCCTTTTATTACCATATTGTTATTTAGTTGCTGGCCCATTACATTTGCATTCGCGTGCCTTCATTCGTATGTAAATATTAGCCCTTGTTTACTTAAGCTTGTAAATAATCTTATCAGGTACCCTTAACATAAAAATTGCATTGCCTTTCAAATCAAAAGGTTTTCTTATATATTGTAAAATGATTTTCCTCTTGCCACTAGTTAAGCGACTATTTTAGAATAGAATAAGACCATTATCCTTTAAGACATACTCGTAGATTATTTTAACTAGCCTTTATAATATTTAAACTTGTAAATAGTCTTTGCAAATTAAAATGAAAAGAATTAGACTTAATAAAATTTTTTCCCTCTTTGTAAAATTATAGAATTCATCACTTTATGGATTATCATAGGTTTTTATAAAATTTGTAAATCCTTATCAACTTATCTATGTCCCTTCCCCTTCTCAAATTCATAAATCTAAAAAAAAAAAAATTCATCTATGTAAAATCTTGCAATTGTAAAATATTTGTCTCCTTAAGTTTTCATTTTGGAATAGATCATTTCTACTAGATTTTTCTTATTGTTCTTTTCATTAGTTCCTATGTACCCATTCTTCTCTAAATATGTAATGCCTTACTTTCTAAGTGATTGCTTAAAAATTTTTCTTAAACTCTTGGTACCAAAAGACGGTTCATTACTGTAATCCTTGAGTTAAAAATAAGACATAACTTATATTCTAAACTGCTTTTTTATTTTATAAACAACTACTTTCAAATAATTTCTCATTTAATATGACAAACAATAGTGAAAGCTTTTATATTAGTGTGCCACACTTAGAGTATCACAGTTATACACTTCTATACAACATAGTAATTTTTTTTTACAAATACACATTTTTGGATTACCACAACTATACTAAACCTTTGGTGAAGTAATACTTACTATTTTCTTGAAAAGCTATCTTCATGTACTTTAGCCATATTTTATAGTCAACAACTTCTCTCAAGAGCTCATCTTCAATCAGAGTTTTGGAGTCTCCTTATCACTTTGATCCATTCTTCTGTTTATTCATTCGTAACTCAAGGATAAGAGAAACTTATCCCCTTAGCTATTACGAGCTAAGTGAGAGTGGATAAATACACAACAACAAGCATAACAAAACAGGCACATCATTCCAGTAGTAAGTTCAACCACATTATCTTATAGTTTCCAAACCAATCAATCAATGTAAATGCCATAAGCGTGTGTCATGCTCATTCAGGTGATATGCATCGATACCGATATCTTAACCCAACCTAACAACTCATCCGATTTGGTTGACTTAAATCAAGCATTTGGATTACATAGCTAAGAACCTAGCAAATATTTCAATCTAGCAATAACCACATAGAGTGGTTAGAACATCCAACGTATAGTTGGCCTAGTAGATACAATGCAGCTTTATATGCTTATAAATCTAGCTTTTACAAATCATGTATTTCACTTGATAAATATAGCTTTTCATGTGGAAATCAACCTAGCAATACCTCGATTTTGAGAAAACTTGACTTGTAGGTCTTTTTTGTGCCATGCCATGAATACATTAGGTCATACGCTAAGCAAAACTCGACAAATCTAAGTAAACTTATTCATCACTTATTATCCAACTTTTACTTTGTAGTTTAGTCAGTTCTAAGATCTCGATATTGGGTTCACTTAAGTGAACGCCTGAGGAGATAGAGTTAGTCTATAGATTCTTTTTCAAGATAACACAGTCCCTAACAAATATCACATATGCATTTATTAGCACCAACATAATAACCAAGTTTAATATCATGTCACCATTTAATCAACAACAATTATAATAGGTAGCTCCATGTGGTTCATTAACTTGAAATTAAGTTTAGCCAAGCCAAAACATCACAGAGCATACAAAGTTAGGAGTAGACATAAGTTTACTCAAGTACACACGAACATCCACTTACCTAGACCTCAGTTTCTCGCTAATTAAGCCGGCTAACTTGTCCTTGTTGATGGTCCCTTGATATTTATCTTGATGTAGTACTTTATTCTGCATATAAATTATGAAATATTGCTAATTTACTATTGTACATAAGAATCAAGTTGGTTAGTTGTTAGGTTATTACTTTATGCCTGAAGTATTAGAAATTTAGAATGGTGATATAAGTTTATTTTACCTCTATTACCTTTTGAGCTATTCCTTGAGTCGATATACCATTATAGTATTTAATTGTAGAAGCTTCTAAGCTACTCTCTGAACCATATGGGTATTGAATTTTAGCATCAATTTAGCCTTTAAGCCAATCTCTAAGGTTGATCAATATCCAAGATTGTTCAATAAATACCCTCTAAGCTAATTTTTTAGTTAAGTCACCCTTAAAGTTCTTAAATTGGAAGCTTCTGAGTTATCCCTTAAGCCATATCAATGTTAAGGTTTTAACAAGATTATCCTTTGAATCATCTTCTAAGTCTAATAATTACCCAAGATTTCTTATGAATTACCTATTGAAACAACTTCTGAATGCTCGCACTCATATAGTTTCACTTTAAGTACCCTCTACGTTACCTTTTGAATCAACCATGTAGTCTACTCAACTTTTAGATCTTTTGGTAGAGTACCCTTTGAGACCAGTATCTTTGAAGTTCTTAAGAATATTCCTTTGATGTAGTCTCTAAGATTCCCTTGTTTTACCACTTATTCATAATCTTGCCTTTGATTTAACTTCGAAGTGCATATTTTGTAGAACATTTTCCCTCAACTTTCTCTAAGTTATCATCTGCCTTCATTCAATATCCTTACAATTAATTCATTGGTCCATTTTCTTCTAACTTTAATTAAGATTAAATAAAGTAACACTTTAGTCCATATTTCTTAGCTTCATTACATATAGATTCTTTATATCACACATCACCAATCACCGATTACTTAAATTTACACTATCCTAAACTATACATTTAAAGGTACATTGTTGATTTCCTATACTCCTCCCTTCAACATCCAATCTAATAGCGCCAGTATATAATAAATACTCCACAAATCTGCTAAACTCAGAATCCAAGTGAGGTCCTTAGGAATAATATGTTAATTTTTACCAAAAACACCATTTTAATCATAATTTAGGGCTCAAAAATCAAAGAAAAATTTAAAAAATAGTTTTGTGAGAAATCTCTTCATAGTAATTCAATATTAATATAGGGTAGTTTATTGAAAAATTTTGAAGGAAAAACTACGTTGTTAGACCTATTTATTTCAATATTGAAAATTGCTTAGTTTTTTTAGATTTCTTAAGGACTTATATGATAGCTAATGAATCTATACAAAATACTATTTTTCTTAGATTCTACACATAAAACTATGTAGGAATAATTTTTGCAAAATTTTCTATATTAAACTAATATATTTAATAAATATTTGAAAATTGGCTTGAAATTGTACCTTACCGGAATTGGAAGCTTTAGCTACTAGTGGTGGCTACCACCTTATCAATATGGCTGAGTAGTGGTTTCTACCTCTTGTGGTGGTGGTGGCCTTTGGTTTCCAACAACTTTTTAAGTTCATGAATACTCTTAAGCTCAAATTGCGTACCAATTTTGAAGTTTTTCTCTAATTTCCTTCTTTGATCCTTTTAATCCACTCTAATTTTTCTTAGATCCTGATTTGCATGTATAATTTTCTATAGAGAAGTTTTTTATTTTTCAAAGTTGATGAAGAATGAATTTTCCTTTCACTCTCTTCATGCACAATTCCTCTAAATCTAAAGCTTAATGTGCATGATAACTTGTTTTTGTCCTTAAACACTTGTCCCTTGACAAAGCCATACTGCGTTGTCTAATGGCTCTGTGCCAAGTGTCCTCATGTGATACATGGCAGCTGATGTTGCATACCCTATGGTGCCACATCAACTTTAGCCAATCTGAGGCTGCCATGTGTCAAGACACGTAGCACAACGAAACCTTAATGGTAGTGTATCATTTGAAAAAATAAAAAGGCTTTCTATGCCTTTGCCAAGATTCAAACCCCTAACCTTTAAGTTATACTCAATGCCATGCTCAAGTGTTTTACCGTTAAACCGTTAACTTATGCCTTATCTAAATTATACACATGGACTAGGTTAGCTTGCATTAGATTCAAATCTAAGCTTAAGTCTAATGGTCCTTTCCTTAAATTTATTTAAATTAAAAAATCTATTCCATTAAACTGCTTAAAAATTTATTATTTTCTAAATTCCATAAATATTTTTGTATTTTTTTCTAAACTTTATATTTTTTGTGACTTTTTTTCTAAATTTATTATTTTTTTCTTAATTTTTTATTTTTCTAAATTTCTTTTTCTTTTTGTTTTCTTGATTTTCTTTTTTTTTTTTTTGTATTTTTCTAAATATAGGACCAATTCTAAAAATTTTGAAAAATAAAAAGGAGCAAAAATGGGGTATCTATAGCTACCCCTCTTTATAGTGAAGTTTAAACAAAACTTTGCTATAAAGACAAAAGAGACACTATTTTTGCCCTAAGGATAGATTTTATCCTAAGATATACTACAACTAGTTAGCTATCTTAGGTCCGGTTTATTAGGGATTTGATGAAAAGTTTAAAGAGAGAAGAGGCGCTCTAAGAGCTGAAAAGAACACTTGAAGCCTGGTTGTACCCTTCTAAGCTCACTAATCTAAACGGGAGTGTATCTCTAGGGGATTAGCAACTTTAATTTGGAAAACTTGATCGTGCCCTTTTGGACTCACCAACCTAAACGGGAGCTTTTCTCAAGGATTAGCAACCCTAAGTTAGAATCGATTTACTAAACCTAGTCATGCCCTTCTAGGCTTACTAACCTAGGCAGGAACGTCTTAAGGACTAGCAACCTTAAGTCGGAATTGATTTGGAAAACCAAGTTGTACCCTTCCGGGTTCACTAACCTAGGCGGGAGTGTCTCTCGAAGATTAGCAACCTTAAGTTGGAATTGATTTGGGAAACCTAATCGTGCCCTTTTAGGCTCACTAACCTAGGTGGAAATGTCTCTTAGGGACTAACAATCCTAAGTTGGAATCGATTAAATGCCCTATGGGCTCGTTTGAGAATATTGGTAAAAGAAAGTGCCCAATAGGCTTATTAAGAGAACTTAGTGAACAGAAGCACCCCATGGGCTTGCTAAAGGAAATTTATGAGGAGAAGCATCTTATGGGCTCACTTGATAGAACTTGGTGAACAAAAGCACACTATGGGCTCGCTAAAAGAAATTGAAGAGGAGAAGCGCCCTATAGGCTCACTTGAGAGAACTTAGTGAACAGAAGTGCATTATAGGCTTGCTAAAAGAAATCAAGGAGGAGAAGCGCCTTATGGGCTTAATTGAGAGAACTTGGTGAATAGAAGCACCCTATGGGCTCGCTTGAGGGAACTTGGTGAACAGAAGCGCCTTATGGGCTCGCTAAAAGAAATTGAGGAGGAGAAGCGCCCTATGGGCTCGCTTAAGAGAACTTGGTGAACACAAGCACCCTATAGACTCGCTAAAAGAAATTGAGGAGGAGAAGCGCTCTATGGGCTTGATTAAGAGAACTTGGTGAACAGAAGTGCCCTATGGGCTCGCTAAAAGAAATTGAGGAGGATAAGTACCATATGGGCTCACTTAAGAGAACTTGGTGAATAGAAGCACCCTATGAGCTCACTAAAAGAAATTGAGGAGGAGAAGTGCCCTATGGGCTTACTTAAGAGAACTTGGTGAACAGAAGCGCCCTATGAGCTTGCTAAAAGAAATTAAAGAGGAGAAGCGCTTTATGGGCTTGCTAAAAGAAATTGAGGAGGGGAAGCGCCCTATGGGCTTGCTAAAAAAAAACGAAAAGAGATTGAGTTAAGATCGTACCTTCAAAGGCTGACTAAGTACCAAATGCAGAAGGTGAGTGCCTTATAGGTTGGCTTAAAAGACTGTTAGGAGTAAAAACTAGTTATAGTCTAAATGCAAATGCAATGTTTAGAAACCATTACGCTAACATCGTATGGAAATACTTACTTGATCTTGTTGATAGTACCTAAACTGTTAAACCTTTTTTGGAAAGTCTCGTCAAAACTGACCAATTCCTTCTTTGATCCTTTATTGCCAACCTAACGGTTTTTGATATGGAACCTCTAATACTCTGTTAGCTCTTTTAGAGAAATCACAAAAATGCCACCTAATGTTTTGGTCTTTCCAAAACCTTTATGAATTGAAGCCCTTATTTCTTAACTAATAAATATTTGCTATGAGGTGATTGCTCATATGGATTTTGCATTTCCCTGAAAAATAGACAATAAAACTCCTCGTTAGGGGGGATTAATCTATAATAAAGTATTTTAAAGAGTTTTGTCAATTTCCAATGTCTTAGATCTCACTTCTCAACTTTTCTCATGTTTTTAGTGTATGGGTTCGATTAAATGAAGTAAGAGGAGTTGGACCTTTCAATGGCGAGGATGATTATTCCAATGGAGACAACTGCCAAGGATACCAACTTTTCTTACAAATAATGAAAATTAGACCATAATAACATTCAAAATGACTAGCATTTTCATGTTACGAGTAAAAATTTCCATTGACTTCTCATAGGTAGTACAACTTTATAACGTTAGCATTAACAAGGTCTTTAAATTCTGGACCATCCATTTGAGACAAAATTAAAGCCTCTCTTGGGAATACTTGCTTCACAATGCAAGGGCCTTTGTAATTGGGATCAAATTTCCCTCTAAAGTCTTATACATTAGGAAGAGCCTTTCTTAACACCATGTTACCCTCTTTAAAGTTTTGGGGTTGTACCCTTTTGATGAAAGCTCAAGCCATTCTTTGTTAATAACACTAATTATGACACAGGGCTATCAATCTCCTCTCTCAATTAGATTCAATTGCTTGATGCATTTTTTTACCTAATTAACTTCATGTAATCGGGTTTCTAATAGTACTCTAAGTGACCAGATTTCAACCTCTATCGATAACACTACTTCAGTATCGTATACCAAATAGTAGGGTATTGCCCCAATTGACATTTTGATGGAAGTTTGATAGGCCATAAGTGCAAATGGCAACATCTCATGCCAATCTTTATATGTAATAGCCATTTTCTTGATGATTCTTTTAAGGTTCTTATTGGCTGCTTCAACAACTCCATTCATTCAAGGTCAATAAGGGGTAGAGTTTTTATGAATGATCCTAAACTGATGGTACAACTTTAACACAAGTTTATTGTTAAGATATTTGGAGCCTCATATGGAGTTAAGATATCTCTTTTGATGAACTTAACTACAATCCCTTTAGTAACACTCGAGTAGTTTGAGGCCTTAACCCATTTGCTAAAGTAATTGATGGCGACTAGTATAAAGCGATGCCCATTGGATTCTTTTGGAGTAATTGGGTAGATGATATCTATTCCCCACATTAAAAAAGGCCATGGTGTCGAGAGTGTGTGTAATTCTTGAGGCGAAGCATTTATTTTATTTGCATAAACTTGGCATAAGCAAACTTAGCATAAGAGATAATGCCTAACATGTTTGATGCAATTGCTTTCCATTTTGACCAGTAGTACCTTAGCCTTATAATTTTCTTAGCCAACATGTAATCGTTCGTGTGAGGGCCACATACTCCTTTGTATACTTCTTTCATTAACATCTCAGCTTCCTTGTCATCCATACACCTTAAAATTGTACCGTAAAAAAATTGCCGATACAAAGTGGACTTGCTTACTAAGAATTGGGTAGCCAATCTTCTTATCATCCTTTTGTTATAGAAACATTTTAATATCATGGTACCAAGGCTTTTGGTCATTTGTACCCTTAATTGTTAGATAGAAGACATGCTTGTCTTCAATTTCAATAGTGAGGGGTTAAATCTTGACTCTACCAGTTATCTGGATCATAGATGCTATAGTAGCTAAGGCATCAGCAAATTGATTTTGAGTCCTCAGTAGGTGATTGAAGGTGATTTCTTTGAATTTCTCCATCAATTCAGTCAAGTGCTGGTGATAAGGTATTAGTTTAGGATCCTTCGTCTTGTATTCTCCCCGAGCTTAGCCGATGATAAGTGAAGAGTCCTTATACATTTCTAATTCTTGGATATCTTTATCTAGGGCCATTTTGAGTCCTATGATGCGTGCTTTGTATTTAGCGATATTATTGGTGTATAGGAAAACAAGCCTTACATCTACAGGGTATTGAATACCTTCAGGGGATATTGGTATTGCCTCAATTCCACACCCAGACACGTTAGCTATGCCATCAAAGAACATCTTCCATTTCAATGGTTCATCATCCTCTCTTTTATCAGAGCTTCCTTCAACTGCTAAGATATCCTCATCGGGGAAATTGACTTGTACCTCTTAAGGGGTATTATCAAAGGGATTTTTTGCTAATTAATCTGCTAGAGCTTGCCCCTTAATTGAATTCTGGTTCATGTATGTAATGGCAAACTTTGATAGTAACATTTGCCACTTTAAGATTCTACTAATTAGGGCCGGTTTGTTTGCTAAGTACTTCAGGGAATCGTATTGAGTCAACAATTCAACTTGATAGTACTTAAGCTGATGCATTACCTAGACCAAAGCATAGTAGGTTCTTTCAATTTTTGATTTTTTCTATTCCCCTTCAGTAAATTTCTTGCTTAAGTAATATACTGCTCGTTCTTTTCCTTCCTCATCTTTCTGGCCGAGCATACACCCTACGGATTTTGGTAATATTGTTAGGTATAGAAATAAAGACTTCCCAAGTTTTGGAGCTACCAAAATTGGAGAGTTTATGAGGTACTCTTTGCTTGCTATAAAGGCTTGCTTGCATTCTTCATCCCAATTGATCTTGGTGTTCTTTTTCAACAACTTAAACAAGGGACAACACTTGTTTATGAGTTGAGATATGAACCGGGCTATATAGTTTAAACGGCCCAATAAGTCTCTAATTTCTTTGAGTATGCATGGAGGGGGCAAGTCAACTATTGCTTTGACTTTACTAGGATCTATTTTAATGTCCCTTTGGCTAATTATAAAAACCAACATTTTCCCTGAAGTCACTCTGAAGGTACACTTTTCTATGTTGAGCTTCAATTGGAATTTTCTTAACCTATCAAACAATCTCCTCAAATTATTCACATGATTTTCTCCTCCTTTGGACTTTACAATCATATCATCAACATATACTTCAACTTTTTTATGCATCATGTCGTGAAAGATTGTTACCATGGCCCTTTGATAAGTTGCCTCAGAATTTTTAAGTTCGAAAGGCATTACTTTATAGGAAAATGTGCCCCAAGTTGTGATAAATGTTATCTTGGGTTTATCTTCTTCGAACATTTGAATTTGATTATATTAGGAGAATCCATCCATGAAAGAGAAAAGATGGTTTTCAGTTGTGTTATCGATCAAGACATCAATATAAGGCAAGGGGAAATTATCTTTAGGGGTTACTTGATTAAGATCTCGAAAATCCACACGCACTTTGACTTTTCCATTCTTCTCCATTACTGGCATGATGTTGGCTACCTACTTAGGATAATCAGATACCTCAATGAAACCAACCTTTAATAATGTTCTGACTTCTTCCTTAATCTTCAACAAGACATTTGATTGGAACCTTCTTAACTTCTGTTTCTTAGGTTTGATATCATCTCATGTGGGTAAGCAATGGACTACGATTAATTGATCTAATCCAGGCATATCTTCATAAAATTATGCAAACACATCTTGGTATTCAAATAGTAGTATCATTATTTCAGCCTTTTGTTCTTCTTTCAAATTCTCTCTAATTTTCAATGTTTTGGTGTTGTCATCAATCCCGACATTAATCATCTCAATTGGCTTGTCAATGAAAATTCTACTCATTTCATGTTTTTGCCAGCTTTCTTGCATGTCACTATGATCATTGACATCACTCCCGATGATTAACTTAGTAGGGCCGAAAGTGATATTAATATTTTTATCACCTATTTATGCGAGATATACATGGCCTTTATTTGATATTTTACAAAGATGGCAAAAAAAAAAAAAAAACTTTTCATATTTTAAGTCATGTACTTAAGTACGAGTACTTACATATCCATTATTTGGGATCAGACTTTCGTAGTTTTTTTTATAAAACTTTAATGGGTTGAGTTTGTTTTATTTTGAAAATATGTTAAATTTACGTTTTTAACCCAATTTGGTTTATTTAAGGAAATTTCTAAAAAGAGTCTTAAATCAGGAATTTTATTTTTCAAAAAATTCTAAAGCGCCCTAATTTTGAATATAAGTTGATTTATTTTGTTTATTAAAAAAAATGTTTTTCTAAGTGATAAAAAGAATTTTTTCTAATTTTTATTACCTTCCACATGCTTAATATTATTATCATTTCAATTTTTCATTATTTATTATTATCTTATTTTATTCAGCAACAAAAAATATATTATTATTATTATTATTTTACTTTCTCCTTTCTCTTTTTTCTTCTTTTTTTTATATTTTACTTTTATAATTGGAAAATAAATGAATAAATAAAAAAAAAGAAAAAGAAAAAACAACTTGGATTGGAGCTGGTTCGGACTAGGATAGAAGCGTGCAAGTTGAGTCTTGGTGTAGGGTTAGTCGGCTTGACTTGGCTCAGGTGCTGGATTTGAGTCGTAGTTGAAGAAGACTACAATAACTCCTAAGGGACAATTCTAAGTGTTCCAAGCTCCCAATCAACTAGGGAATTGGGTTTTCATGGCTTTTGGATTGGATTAGAGGTAGGGGGGGAGTTAGGGTAAGGAGGTTGCTAAAGGAAGTTAAGGTGGTTAAAATGGTTTTTAGTTGTGGTGGTTAGCGGTGGTAGAGCTACGGTTACAATGGTGGCTGTTAGGTCTAAGGGAGGTGTCAAGTTAAGGATTTAGGGTGATGGTGAGTTTAGTTGTAGGTTTAGTTTGGGCTTAAGGTAGTGGCTTATGGTAATTCGTAAGTAAGGGTTTCAGCCGTTAAGGGTTTGCAAAGCCTTTGATGGTGCTCGCTTGAGAGGTTACGACAAGGCATGGGAGTGGTTGGGTTCGAGTATTTAGGCCGAAGGAAAGCTAGTAGTAGAAGTGGCGTGATTTAAGAGTGATCAGAAAGAGAGAGCTATGGAGAGGGAGAGAGAAAGAAAGAGAGAGAGGGTGTCGCTAAAGAGAGAAAGGCATCGTAAGTGTGTTTTTTATGATTAGGAGTGAATGTTTGTATTCGGATAAGGGCTAGGGAGGTCTATTTATACAATTTTGAGCATGAATAAAGAAGGAAAAGGCCATTACTAGTTGATCCAGCCATGAATGCACATTTGTGATTTCAAGTTTTTTTCCATTTTTGAGAGCCGATTTGAGCATCGAAAAAAATGAATCTGGTCTTGCTCTTATGTTTGATTCAAAGAAGGCCATGTTTAGAATAAGATCAGACCAAGAAATCATGTGAGTGTGTGTGGAATTTGTGTAGAAAATGGATCCAAAGTAAGGGATATAAGCTATTTTTGTATCAAGAAAGTGGAGGAAATTAAAGGAAAGAGAAGGGAAAGGGAGAGAAAGGCGGCTGACATGGTGTTGATGTGGTGCCACGTCAGTCATGTCATCTAATGTTTGTGAGCTATGTATCCTCATGTGACATATTGTAGTTGACATGACATGTCACATAGCTTGCTACATGGCACCACGTCAACATCGGCTAATCCAAGGTTGCTACGTATCAGGACACATAGCACAGCAAAACCTTGGCATGGAATAGTACTTGATGTGGCAATATGTTATTTGAAAAAATAAAAAAAACTTTCCATGCTTTTGCTAAGAATTGAACCCTTGACCTCTAAGTTATACCTAATGCTATACTTAAGTGTTTTACTGTTAGGCTGTTGGCTTATGCCTTATTCATATATGCAATTGAATTGTACATATAGACTAAGTCAACTTGGACTAGATTCAAATTTAAGCCCCGATCCAACAGTTCTTTTCTTAAATTTTTTATTCTATTAAACTGCTTAAAAAATTTATTATTTTCCAAATTCCCTAAAAATTTTTATAGTTTTTTCTAAACTTTATATTTTTTGTGTTTTTTTTTTCTAAATTTCTCATTTTTGGGGTTTTCTTAATTTTTCTACTTTTCTAAATTTATTATTTTTTGGGTTCTCTTAATTTTCTATTTTTTTTTTTGTATTTTTCTAAATTTATGACCTATTCTAAAAATTTTGGAAAGATAACAAGGAGGCAAAAATGGGATGTCTACAATAGTATCTACATGTGTTGCATATTTATCATAGAAAACATGTTTTAGGTATATTGAATAAATTTGCATTTTTAAATAAAATTTCTAAGAAAAATTTCATATTCTTAGAAATTTTTTTAAGATAAAAATGGTACTTTTAAGATAAAATTGCATCTCTTTGGTGAAAATTGCATCATTAAGGTTAATGTATCTTTTCTATAGTTTAGACATCTATTCTATGGTTCATATATTTTTTTTTTATAGTTGACATCTTTTTTGTAGTTTACACATCTATTATATGGTTTAGGCTTCTTTTTCATAGTTAGACATTTTTTTTATGGTTTAGACATATTTTCCATGATTTAAGCATATGGTTTAGACATTTTTTCTATAGTTTAGGCATCTTAAGCATATTTTCCATATCAATTGTATATTTCATGAAAAATTGCATTTAGGCACTTTAAGATTTTTTAAAAAAGTTTTATTACGTAGAAAACTAAATTTTTTTTTTTTAAGTTGTGGACTTTCAAAGTTGGACAATTAAAAATTAGGATTTCTTTTTTATAATTTTTCTTAATAAAAATAAATTAGCTAAAAACATAAACCTAACTACTTTTCAAAAAATAAAATTTATCCATACACTAAAGGTTTCTAAAAAATGAGAACTACGGTCGATTTAATTTGGATTAGCAGGTAGATAGACACTTTTAAGGCAGCTGTAAAATTTGTAAAATATTTTCTTTTCTTTTCATTTTTTTAGGAAAAATTTGTAATAAAAAATTTTCATTATTATGTATTTTTACATTTTTGCATTTTTTTTCTTCATATTTTTAGAAAAATTCCAAAAAATAAAAGCTTATTAGTTAGTTTCTTAAATTTTTACATGGTGATTTTTGTATTAATAGATTATTCTTCGAGCCCATTTTTCTAATTAAGTTTTTTGAAAAATTCTTTTTTTGAAAATTCGTGGACTAATAGCTAAATTAGGGCTTTTTCACTCGAAAATCCTATCCTAATTTGATTTTTTTGTTAATTTAACTGGTTAGTGACTTTAAGTAATTTTTCAAAATATGTTTTTAACATTTTTTAAAGAAAAATGTTTTTCCTTAATTTTATGTTAGATAACTTATATTAAATAGGTTAGGTTTTATATAAATTAAATTAAGAAAAACCGAAATAAGGCTAGGCACCTTTAATACCCCATCTTCTAGGTGTTAGATTGAAAAATTTTCTTAAATTTTGGGTGCTTGAAGATGGTTTGTTATTGTTATCCCTAAGTTAGGGATAAGGCAAAATCCATATTTAACTAGTCTTTCAACAACTGAAGACACTAGATTTCAAATTTCCTTCATTTGCATAAAAGTATCATAGTTGAAGGCTATACGTGAATGGGTCAAACTTAGATTATTACAACTGAATAATTTTATAAAATATATAATCTCATCAAGAAAGTCTACGTATTACATTTACAAACTCTATACAGAATTCTTTACGTTGCAACTCAACAATCTTCTTGAGGAACTTCTACTAGAACTTGAGTCCAAATTTGCAGCCACTTACTCACTAAGGAAAACTGTCTCCACTTAGTACTCTAATGTCTCTTTGCTGTTAGGGTGTGAGGTCCTATCTAACATTCCTTTCCAACTTGAAGATAAGACAACTTATCCCCTCAACATTCTGTCAATTGAGTAAGAGTAGATAATAAATAACAATACAAGTAGAATCATATCATAAATATATAAGTAATCCATTAATTCGGTTAGATATTTTTTAGACTAAATAAACAATGCAAATGCCGTAAACATGTGCCATGCTAATGCACGCGACCTGCATCGGCATTGATATCTTAGCGTAGCCTTAACCCTAAAATTTTGGGTAGTTAATGTTGCTGAGCATCTGAATTACATTATCTAAGAACTTAGAAAAGAGTTTAACACATTTGACCTAGTAGAAGCTATGCGATTCTATATGCTTGAAAACCAAGTATTATAAACCAAGATGTTAAAATATAAACAGGCAAAGGTTTTATAGAGCTTTGGCCTTGGGCCTTCTGCCAACTGCTCTCTTCTAGCTCAACTATTAGGGACTCGGTCTACTTCATTGGTGCCATTCCACTTGATCTACTAAATCAAATTACAAACAAATTACAATCATTAATCATAATGACTTTACAACAATCTGCTATGCCTATCTAAGCCCTCTTCAATTTAGGCTAATACAGATTTATAGAGTATAAACTATCTTTTCTCTACAATAAAGTATAAAGATTATAAGTGAAAACAAAAATACAAATCTCAAATTTTTTTGCACTTAAAAGAAATAACACTTGTTGTAGAACTTTGATTCGCTGTACCTCTCTAAAGAAGTATTTGAAGAGCTTTGTAAAGCTTTTCAGAAGATAAAAACTGATTAAGAATTTTTGTGCAATGATAATATTTCCTTAGAGTTGTTTATGACGTTTTGAATCCTTTCTCTTTTTATATAGAAATCTTCCAATGACTAATTTGATGAAGATTATCTTTATTTTCATGTTTATCCAACTGTTGATTGCTAAAGATAATCCTTAGATATTTTGAGAGGATCTCAGTAATTTGAAATTCAAAACAACTCTCCTTAATTTGTTTAGATCAAATAAACTTTAATTCGTAATCACCAGATAAGCTTTGATTTGAATTTAAAAAGATCAACTTTCGTTAGCTATTTCTGGATAAGCCTTATGTTCAAAATTTGAAATCCCACAAATCGAATCAACCTTATTCTTATCTAAGATTTATGTATATCTTGATTTATCCAAATATATTTTCGCTTAAAAATAATCCTTATGGATCTTAACTCTATCTTTAGTGAAACGGGATTAATTGTATTAGGAAAATACATTTAATTTAGTAGAGCTAGGGCTTGAATAATCTAAATCTGATTAAAATTAACATTCCACGTAATTTTTCCAGACCAACCTTCTAAATAACTAAAAAGTATTAGCCTTCTTTTCTTAGAAATCTTTGAACAAGCTTCTAAGGAGCTATACCAATTCTTTTTATAAGAGCTTTTATAATACTTTCTGAAGCATTTTTAGAATAATCGATTTTCAAACAGTTTGAAGCTTTTGAATGTGACTTAAATATGCGAAACTATACTTTTTGAGAAATCTTTTGTAAGCTTGCACTCTCAAAAATTCATTAGCTTTTAACCCTTTTTGTTATCATTAAAATATATGAGAGATATCTAACATTCTCCCCCTTTTTGATGATAACAAAAATGTTATTATAAAACTAGTTCGCAAAAAAGAAAAAAAATATATATATATATATATATTATATTCACAATCACAATATATTCATGCATCATGTAGTGTTTATCCAATGTAATGTATTATGGGTGCAATTGATTGTGGTTTTTCTCTCCCCCTCTTTTGTTATCACTTTGAATGAACTCCCCTTTAATCTTTATAAAATATGCATGTTTGAATAAACAAAATCTCAAGTGCAGAAATAGCAAAACATAAGAGATCAAACTGCATTGATTAAGGAAGTAATAAGTCCACAAATGGACAAAAACAAAACAAACAAGACAAGGTTTTTGCTAGTACAAGAGAAAGAAAAACATAAAAGTAGTCATTTTTTGGATCTTTTTGTTTTCTTCCTAACACACAACTTGAATTTGTCAAAGTACGAAGGAAGAACTTTGTTAGGAGCAGAAGTTGTTTCAGAAGCTATTACCACGAATGAAGTGGGTTCTTTGTCTTTATCGAGTGGTGGTTTAGTCTGGATTAGAGCAAGTGGAGAAGTGTCTTTAGTAGAGGCTAGTGATAGAGTTTCAGTATGACCTTCAGGGGGTGTTTGTTCTTTAAGGTTAAGGACAGGAGTAAAAGCTTGAGGTGTCTTTTTAAGGGATTGTGGTGAAATGATTGGAGTCTTTTTTTAAGTTGGAACGAGACTAAGTACATTCTGATCAATTGGTTGAGAGAAAGGATCAAGTCCTAGTAGTGTGATAAGAGTATCTGAAATAGGAATAGATGGTTCTTCAGAGGGAAAAAGAGATTTAGATGCAGGTTTAGATGGTTCTTTAGTAAGAAAAAGAGGTTTAGATGCAGGTTCAGATGGTTTAGAGGTTTAGTGCTATATAAGGGGTTCAGGATCAGTAGAATTATATGCTTGGTTAGAAGGATTGGTTTCTAGGACAAACTCTTTAATCTAAGCCTTGAATAAGTCTCTCATGCCAATCATTTGATCCTTAATAGCTTTTTCTACAACAGCTTTGATTCTTCAGAGAGTTGTTCCACAAAGACTGAGCTCTCTCCTTGTTTATATTAAATTCGCTGGCTCTCAGAACTATTTGAATCTCCTTTTGAAACCGTCCCAGTAAGTTCTCTAAACTCAATGCCACTTGACCTTCTAATCAGTTTTTCTTTCTTCTTTGGTTCCTTCTTAACTGGCTCCTTTCCTCTCTTCCTTTTCTTTCCAACTCCTTTTCCCTTAATGATAATGACCTTGCTTTTCAGATTTAAAGGATGAACAAATATTCCCCCATAATGTGAATGCCACAGTTTGTCATTCACATAAATTCCCATCATCTTAAAAATTCTCTTATGAAGCCTAAAAAAAGGACAATTTGTCTCTCCTAGAAATTTTAGCTTTTTGAAACTAAAAAGGGCCATTAACAAATTTCAATATGGCCTCACATCTACATGTTGCCACATATGTCGCATCATTAACTTAACAACATTTACTTGCTTTTTGCCTAACATTGCCAATATCACCAATGCATCTTCCCTAGTCATTGAGGTTGTACTACCTTTCCTTAGTAGCATAAAAGAGTTAACAAACTTATGAAGAATTCTTATTAACAACTCAAACTCTATACTAAAAATATCTCTTCCTGTTCCCAAATCGATCCCATCATTCAATTTAGTAAATATTTGATCTTTTGTCAACTATCCTATGCTTTCATCATCATTGAATTCTTTAATGCCAAAGTTTTAAAATATCCTTCTTAGTGATTTCTATTCTCTGTCCCAGTACAGTTGATTTCCACACTTCTTGATGTTTACTATCAAGTTTTCTATAAAACACATCAATCAAATCTCCATATATTACTCCACGTAAATCAATCAGACCACTTAAACCCAATCTATCTAAATAATCTTTCCAATAAAAGTAATTCTTCTCAAAGTATTCAGGGTCTAAATAAAATGAGTCTTTGATTGAAAGACTTTTACCTTTAACTATGTACCTTTTCTTGGGTTTCTCCTTTAAAGGGGTAATTGTAATCTTAGTTTGGTTAACTTGTCCACTTTTTGGGAAGACTTTGATTTCTTCTTGACTAAGGTAGCCTTCTTAGATTTTTGAATAGATTTTCTTGGTCTCAAAATAGGATTAGGTTCTGAAGGATCTCTTTCAGAGACTTCTTCAGATGGTTTATCTAAGGGTTCAGATTCTTCTGAATGAGCAACTTCTTCGGAGAAGCTGGATTCTTTATCATCTTAAACTACCCTCTGAATTACTTCCTGGACTTATTCATAATGTACTTCAAAGGCATTCTTCTGATTCACTTCTTGAACAACCTCTTCCGAAGGTTCATCTTTGAGTTCGAGGGTTAGGGTTCTTTTAGATGATCTTTGGTGTATTTCAATTGGATTTGATTGTAGGTTTTCAGGGTTTGTGGTTTCTTGTTCATCAAGAACAATAGGATTCTTGGAGTCATTTTCAATTTTTGATTTGACTCCTTTAGTTGCAATGCAGTTGGATTTTCTGGGCACCATTGGAGTTGTGATGAGAAAAATACGAGAGAGAGAGAGAGAAGAATAGGGAAGGTCTGATGAGAAGGAGGAAAAATAAGAAAAGAAATGAGACTCTTAATGAACTTAAACTGCCAATTTCATTAGCAGTTAGCCGAGAATTGTGGACCCACTAGTGACAAGCTAATCACCTACTAAGTGGATTTACTTAATGAGCCTACTAAGGAAGGTTTTGTAGACCCACTAAAGAACATGCTAATGCCTACAATGTTTTTGTGTCCCGTAGATTTCAAGTGAGCTTGCTCATGGAAAAAAAATACCAAAACATCTAAGTAAAATTAAATGAAAAACAAAATTAACAAAAGGGATTACAAACACTTAGTTCATTACGAATGAACTCAAATCTCAATTTATCCAGTGGTTTAGTAAAAATATCAGCAAATTAATATTTAGTTGAAACAAAATCAATACTCACATCATTATTTGCAACATGATCACATATGAAATGATGCCTTATTTCTATGTGCTTTGATCTTGAATGATGAACATGATTTTTTATTAAATTCGTTACACTCGTGTTATCACATTTTATGGGAATATTTTTACAACTTATTCCATAGTCATTTAATTGTTGTTTTAACTAAAGAATTTGTGCACAACAATTTTTAATAAACACATATTCAACTTCTGTAGTTGAACGAGCAATTGAATTTTGTTTCTTGGAAGACTAAGAAACCAATTTATCTCCTAAGAATTGATATGTTCCTAAAGTACTCTTCCTATCTATTTTGCAACCTGCATAATCAACATCGGAATATCCTATAAGATCAAAATTTTTACTTTTAGCATACCAAATTCCCAATTTTGTAGTACTTTTTATATATTTAAAAATCTTTTTTACTGCAGTTAGGTGTGTTTCAATTGGTGAATTTTGAAATCTAGCATATACATAAGTACTAAATAAGATATCAGGTTGTGAAGCAATTAAATACAATAAGGATCTAGTTAAGCTATAATAGAGTTTTTCATTTACCTTTTTACCATTACCTATGATATCAAGCTTTGTTAAGGTACTCATAGGTATTGAGAAATCCTTGGTATTCTTAAAACCAAATTTCTTCAATATTTGTTTGGTATACTCCTCTTGGTGAACAAAAATTCTATTCTTTGATTGTCTGATCTATAATCTTAAGAAGAAGTTTAATTCACCCATGAGTAACATCTCAAATTCTACCTACATCATTCTTGAAAATTCTTAACAATATATTTCATTAGTTGCACCAAAAACAATATCATCTACATAGATTTGTACAACTAGCATATCTTCACCAAAATGTTTCATAAAGAGTGTGGTATCTACTTTTCCTCTTTGAAAGATCTATCGTACCAAGCTCGGGGAGCCTATTTAAGTCCGTACAATGCCTTTCTTAATTTAAACACATGATTTGGTTTGAAAGGATCTTCAAAACTAAGAGGTTGATTAACACATACTTATTCTTTTATGAGTCCATTAAGAAAAGCACTTTTTACATCCATCTAGTATAATTTAAAATTTTTCAAACAAGCAAAAGCAAGTAATAATTTTATGGCTTCCAATTTAGCAATAGGAGCATAGGTTTTATCATAATCTATTCTTTCTTCCTGTGAATAACCTTTAGCTACTAAACGTACTTTGTTTCTAATTATTTTTCCACGCTCATCCAGTTTGTTCTTAAATATCCATTTAGTTCCAATGATTGACTTGTTTTTAGGTTTTGGAACCAAATTCCAAACTTGATTTCTTTGAAATTGACTTAGTTTATCTTACATGGCTAAAATCCAGTTATTATCAATCAAGGCTTTTTCTACTAAATGACGTTCAATTTTAGAAATAAGAACAAATTGATTTTCAAAATTCTGTAAGCTTGATTTTGTTCTTATTCTAGATCTAACATTACCAATTATAAGCTTAGGAGGATGATCGGTTTTAAATTTTAAAGTTGATGGAGGAGTATGAAAGAGTTCAAAACCTTCTGACTTACCTTCTGAAGGTTTTTCAACAAACCTAGTATTACTTTTTGATGCAGACTTTGTTTCAGTTCTATCAGGCATCTTAGAAGCTTGTGAAGTATCTTAGAACCTTCTGAAGGAGGTTTTGTTTTTCCTTCTTTTGAATCAGGACGAATTGTCTTCTTTTTGCTTAAAGCAACTGGTATTTCATCATTCAATTCTTTACGGATTGTTTCCTTAATAAATTTAACATTTATTGACTCTTCCACGACCTTTGTTTCTTTGTTGTATACTCGGTATGCTTTCAAGTTCAAAGAGTAGCCTAAAAATATAGTTTCATCTGCTCTCTCTTCAAATTTTCCTAAGACTTTTCCTGTTTTCTTAACAAAACACTTACAACTAAATGTGTGAAAATATGAAACCGTAGGTTTCCTTCCTTCGTAAATCTCGTAAGCAATTTTATTTGTCAAGAGTCTTATATATACACGATTAATGATATAATAAGTTGTTGAAGTTACTTCAGCCCAAAAGTGATCAGTTATATTACTTTCATTAAGAAGAGTTCTCACCATTTCTTGGATAGTCCTATTTTTGCGTTCAACTACTCCAATTTGTTGTAGAGTATAAGGTGCGGAAAAGTTATGGTTGATGCCTTTGTCTTCACAAAACGAAATGAAATCAGAATTTTCAAATTCCTTACCATGATTAGTTTGTAATATGATGATGGAGAGACCTTTTTCATTTTCATTTTTTTTAGAATATTTCAAAACTTTTAAAGCATCACTTTTATGATGAAAAAAATAAGATCTAAGTAAATCTAGAGAAATCATTTACTATGACAAGACCATATTTATTTCTTCTTAAACTTAATGTATGGGTGGGGCCAAAAAGATTTAAATGCAATAATTCCAAAGGTCTTTGAGTAGAAATAACCTTTTTACTCTTATGAGATGACAAATTCATTTTACTCTTTAAGCAAGTAGAATAACGAATATTTTTATGAGCATATACTTTAGGTAAACCTAAGAATAAACTCTTTTTAGACAAGTTCTCTAGTTGATGAAAATTCACTTGTCCTAGTCTTTTATGCCAGAGTATAGCATTATCACTTATAGAAATAAAGCAGCTTTCAAATGGTACTTCAAATGGTTTAATTAGATAAACATTCTTTTTCCTGAAACCTTCAAACAGGTTTAAACTGTCTTGATTATACCCAACATATTTATCATGTTAAAAAACTATTATGTATCTTTTATCACACAACTGACTTGTACTTAATAAGTTATATTTTAGTCCTTTAATTAGCAATACATTTTCAATTAAAAGAGGTATCAAACCAATTGAGCCTATCGCAATTATTTTACCTCTACCATTGTCACCAAACTTCACATAACCATCTTCTTTCCATTCTAGATTTGTGAACAACAAAGCATCATTGGTCATGTGTCTTAAACATCCACTGTCAAGATACTATGTTCCTTTTATCTTTACTTTGTAGTCCTACACACATTAAAGCATAATCAAATCTGTTTACGAACCCAGCGAAGCTTGGGTCCATAGGAATTCGAGCTTGTGTTTTGAATTGAACCTTAGTTATTACTGAGCTTGTAATTTTTGAAAAAACAATATTTCTCTATATGACCTATTTTATTACAAAGAAAACAAGCATAAGATTTTTGTTCAGTATACCTTTTACTTTCCACTTTCCTTTGGTTTGGATTGTTTCTGAAATGCCCTCTGTTCAACCTTCTGTTGTACTCTTTGAAAGGATACTTTTTGATGTTGTTTTGAGAAAACCTTCTATTGTTCTTTCTGATAGTTTCGAACACTTTGTTGTTTTCCCTACTTTAAATCATTTCGTGCTTTTCATCTTTTGATTTAACAAAAACTATTTCTTTCTTTGTCTTAAATGTTTCTCTAAATTCAAAACGTAGTCCAGATTTTGAATTATCCATCTTTTAGCTAGAAATCAACATTTGTAGTTTTTTGTCACTTTTATCAAACTTGCGAAAGGTATTCTTAATTGACTTAGATAGCTCTTCTATACGGTTTTTCAAATTCTTAATTTCTTCTTTTAAAATTAGATTTTCATTAACTAACGCTTCACGAGCAATATGTAGACCTTCGAGTCATTTTTTAGAAAATTATTTTCATCTACTAGCAACTTATTAGTTTGACTAAGTGCATACTTTTCGATTTTCAATGTTTTAACCTCAGATTTAAGCTTAGATATTTTATTGCTTGACTTGGAAAGGGCTTTGTTAGGACTTTGTTAATTTCAACACATATATTGTCATGTGCATCTAAATTAGAATCAGAATCAGTTTTAGAATCTACCTTAGAAAGTGCCATAAGACATAAGTTAACTTCCTCGCATTCTTTTGAACCTTTTGATTCAATTTCTAAATCCTCCAGATCACTCTATGTCACCATCAAAGATTTACGTTTCTTCTTGAATTTCTCCATTTTCATGATCAACAAAGGACATTCATATTTGATATACCTAAGTTTCTTACATTCATAGCAAATAATCTCCTTTTTAACTTTCTTCTCTTCTTTTTCTTTGATTGACTTCTCTACATCAACAAACCGATTCTTGTTAGTGGTAAACCTTTTAATAAACGTTCTCTTACCCCTTTTCTTGAGCCATTTATTGAACTTTCTGGTTAGTAGTGTCACGTCCTCATCTTCTTCTTTAGATGAATCTTTTCCTTCTGAATCAGTATCTATTTCTTTGGCCTTGAAAGCTACAGTCCTCTTCCTTGTATCTTTTGAAGTACCCTCTGATTTGAGAAAATCAGTTTCATATGCCATGAGCTTGCTATGCAATTGACTTAGTATTAATGTCTTCAAGGCATAAGCTTCTTCTATGGTTATTTTCTTTACATTCCAAATTTTGGGAAGAATCATTAGCAACTTGTGAACCATATCTGCATCACTAATAATTTTGCCAAGAGAAGACAATTCATTAGTTACAGCAGTAAATCTACTAAAGGAGTCTTTGATTTCTTCACTAGAGAGAATTTGAAATGTTTTATATTGTTGAATCAGCAAGTTGATTCTTATGTCTTTGATGGTTTTCGTGCCTTCGTAAGTTTGCACCAAAGTATCCAAAATGTCTTTAGTTATTTCATAAGAAGCAATTAGATAAAATTCAAAATATGCAATAGTACTCAATAAAAAATTCTTAGCCTTTGAATTTAGTTTGGCTTTAGTGATATCATCTCTTAAAGTGATGATGGTTAGAACTCTAAGATCTCTTGTAGAAATAATTTGCTAAGCCTGATAATCTGATGCCTTCACATAAGTCACTATCTTGAATTTCCAATAAGGAAAATTAGTCCCATAAAAAAATGGTGCCTTGCTAGGTTGAATCATTAAACTACTACTTGATTCACCCATGATCTTAAACTTTAGAAAATATTAGAGTGAGGCTTTGATACCAATTATTGCTCTCGTATAAGATATCAAGAAAGGGTGGGAGGGGGTGAATTGATATCTCTAAGTTTTTGAAAACTTTTTCGTTAAAAAAAAATGAAATTACTTCTCTTAACAACTTATAATGGTGAATAGTGATATTTAACAATTTAATACTCAATAATAAATTTGCAAAGTAAAAAAGTAGAGAAGGAGAAAATTAGGTAAAGATTTTATAGAACTTCAGCCATTTGCCTACTACTCTCTTCTAGCTCCATTGTTGGGGACCCGGTCTACTTCACTGGTGCCGTTGTACTTAATCTACTAAATCAAATTACAAACAAATTACAATCATTCGTTACAATGACTTTATAACACTCTACTATGCCTATCTAGCTCTCTTCAATTTAGGCTAGTACAGATCTATAGAGTACAAACTATCTTTTCTCTACAATAAAGTATAGAGATTACAAGTGAGAATAAAAATACAAGTCTCAAATATTTTTGCACTTGAAAAAAATAATACTTATTGTAGAACTTTGATTCGGTACAACTCTTTGAAGAAGTATCTAAAGAACTTTCTAAAGCTTTTCAAAAGGTAAAAATTCATTAAGAATTTTTGTCCAACGATAATATTTCTTTAGAGTTGTCTATGATGTTTTGAATCCTTTCTCTTTTTATATAGAAATCTTCCAATGGCTAATTTGATAAAGATTATCTTTATTTTCATGTTTATCCAACCGTTGATTGTTGAAGATAATCCTTAGATATTTTGAGAGGATCTCGATTATTTGAAATTCAAAACAACTCTCTTTAATTTGTTTAGATCAAATAAACTTCAATTCGTAATCACCAGATAAGCTTTGATTTGAATTTAAAAAGATCAGCTTTCATTAGCTATTTCCAGATAAGTCTTATGTTCAGAATTTGAAATCCAACAAATCGAATGAACCTTATCCTTATCTAAGATTTGTGTATATCTTGATTTATCCATATATATTTTCGCTTAAAAATAATCCCCATGGATCTTAACTCCATCTTTAGTGAAACGGGATTAAATGTATTTTCCTAATACAATTAATCTAGTGGAGCTAGGGCTTGAATAGTCCGAATTTGATTAAAATTAACATTTTACGTAATTTTTCCAGACCAACCTTCTGAAGAGTATTAGCCTTCTTTTCTTAGAAATGTCTGAACAAGCTTCCAAAGAGCTTTACCAATTCTTTTTATAAAAGCTTCTGTAATACTTTCTGAAGACTTTTCAAAATAGTCAATTTTCAAACAGTTTGAAGCTTTTGAATAAGCTTCTGAATGTAACTTAAATATGTGATACTATACTTTTTGAGAAACCTTCTGTAAGCCTGCACTCTTAAAAATTCTTTAGCTTTTAACTCTTTTTGTTATCATTAAAATGTATGAGAGATATCTAATAAACACTTTTGGGAGTTAAGGTTAATCATTAGTACCTAGCTTCTTGTTCAAATTAGTACATATCTCAATGAACATAATCAAGCAATAGCATAACTGAAATCATAGAAGTCATCAACCAAGCATGATTATTAAAATTCATATATAAAAGAGCTCAAAAATCATTTCATAACAAATAAATCAACGTATCATAATTACACATAAGCTTAACAAAGTTAGTCACAGTAAAGTAAGTTAGAAGATCATATGAGTAGATATAATCTACTTTAACACAAAAGTATCCACTTATTGGGCCCATATAATGATTTTCCTAAATGTTAAGCTTCTTTCCAATGCTTTTCCTCTAGTACTTCACCTAATTATAGTGTATACGATACCTAAGTTATTTATATGCTATATATAACTAAATTAATAACTTACTCACACATGAGGTTTAGGGTTCTGATGACCTTCTTTAGAATGGGTTTCATCCAAATTAGCTTCGTACCAAGTCTTAAACTTTGCCTTGCTATATATGATTCTCCTAGACCTTTTCATTAAGCTTTTGACTAGGTTACTATTCTATAGATGTTACAAAAATCTACCTTGCTCAACACTATATAGCAATTATAGAGTGAACAGCCTAACCATAATAATTTTCTAACGCCCATTATATTGCTAATTCACTCCCTTTTTAGCCATACAACTCATCATACACATAGATATGCTAGGAAGTCATTCCTCATACATATAGTAAAATTTCTACTTACCTTCTAGCCAACTTTAGGATATATATTTCAATACAGCCAATGTTCTAACTAACCTTTTGATTTGCCCATTTGCTTTAGTAAATCAACAAATTACACTACCTCAACACTAATATCACCATTTACAAACTTGACTAGAATAGAACATCACTTAATACTCCACTTAAACATCTATATTAGCATAGTTTAGTAGAAACATATGATTTGGGTGGAAAACATATAGTTTTAAGAGGAAAATATGTAGTTTGGCCTTTTACCATAATAACCAGCTTGCAAGTTGGTCCTTCATTTGAAAACAAATGTCCTTCTCTTCTAAACATCATCAATAACCTTTAATTCTTCATTCTATAGCAAAAGTATCCTATGTTCTTTAGAGATTTCCTTAAGAAAAACACCTTTAGCATATGGCTTGATCAAATATCAAAATTTGTCAAGAACCCAACTTGTCAATCTCATAAAACCAATTGCATAGCATGAAAGTACAATCTTTAAGAAACTCACACATAAAATTTTAGTCTGAAACTATATTGTTTGAGTTTTTGAAAATGAGAAAGAAGATTAGCGGGCAAGACATTTTTCTTAAGGAACCCATACATGCACTTAAAAATGGAAAAATCTGGGTTAATATTTGAATTCTACATGAAAAATTACTTTAGAAGATCAAATTTCATAATTTTTGGAAACTGTTTATTATTTTTAGCCAAATTTTGATAAAAACAAAGGAAATTAATCACTCATCAAAATTGCAAGCTTTGGACACCAACGAGAGGAGGAAATTTGCCTAACCACCTACACGCCTCGTTACACCTTCAAATCATGCTTATCCAAAACCCTAAATTTTACACAAAATTTCCCTAATTCTTATTCTTGCTCTATAATCTTATTTTCTTGAGTTCCTTCAATTTTCCTATGTTGCATTATCTCTTACCTATGCCAATAGATCTCATTTTGTAGTGTTGAGAGGGTTTTTATCGACATAGTGAATTTCATAGTAGAAAATACATGTCATTGCCTCCTTAATTTTGTGTGATTCGTACTTTGGCCATCTAAATGACACCTAAACTTAATAATCCTATCCTAATTCCATGCCCAAGGATGCTTAATGTCTATCCCATAGGTGTCTTTAACAATTAGCTAAGTATTTTTTGTATTTTAATTATTATTTCCCACAAATTATATACTTATATACATACTAAAATGTATTTTCCAATACATGTATATGTATATCTATCCATTATATAATTATTTCTCACTCTATTTGTTCCGAATTATTATTATTACAAGTCACATAATTTATCTCTAAGGTATCGCAACATTTCGGGGCACACATTTTGAATTTACGACATAAATATTTGATGTTGATGAAACAATACTTTTATTGAAGTGATTATTTTATATATTTTATTTTACTAAATAAAATTTACTATGACTCTTCTTTTAACTTTTAAGACCTTATATTAAAAATTTATTCAATTCCAAAAACATTTTTCAAAAACTCTAAATCTACCAGTACTGAGTAACTATAGCTGCATTACGCGATAGTACTTATGACTCGCGTTACTCATGATGTAAACTTAGCAAACTTTATGTTTAGGAGATAGAGTAAAACTTGAAAATTATAGATAATCACTAGGTTCAATAAGACTAAAGAAATTAGAGCTGAAAAAAATTTAAATCAGAATCCTAAAACGAACTCAAAAACCCTAAAGATAAAATTTGAAAGATCCTAATCGTGTATAGAGACCTTAAACCCAAGATTGCGTAATCAAAAATTAAAAAATAAAAATTGAAACTGAATAAAAACCCTAAACCCAAACCCTAGAGTCACAAAACCCTAAATTAAACTCTAAATGTAAAGAAAACCTTAAATTACAACACATTGCTTAAATTATGTAAAGTCGCATAAACTTGATAATTAATGATAAGAGATACCTTTAAATAATAATGATCAATCAAATAAAGTCAATTGAGTTAATAAATTAATGGAATTACTAATTTACCCTAATGATACATTTCCTGAAAACTAAAACTAAAATTGTAAACATACATTCAAAGCCCTAAAACCTTAATATGTAAGAAGCCCTAAAACAACTTTGAAACTCTAATTAAGTGTCAAATTCCCTAATTTAATTAATAAACTCTAATTATGTAGCCAAATTATTCATTAATTACTAATAGTTCATTAAATCGCTAAAAAACCCTAATTTACCTTCCAAAATCGTAATCAATTAGTGATAATTAATTCTAACCCTTAGAAACCTTAAATTAATTAGATAAAATAATCTAATAGGCCTGATTAACTTAGTTAAATATGAAAAATGCTAAACTATATCTAATTATGGCTATTTGTGCTAGTAGTTAGGGTTATAAGCTTAAATTATATTCTAATCATCTATATGTATTCATAAATCACAATAAGCTAAAGATAATCACAATCACACATATAGAACAAGATAATTAGTTAAGAAAATAAGGGACCACTCACCTTTAGTAGAAAAATCATTGCCTTAATTGGCAAAAATCATAAAAGTAAGTGGTCCCAACTTAAAGCTAGTACTTAGTAATCAAAATGGGAGAAGATATGTCCCTCTTATGACATTTCCATGATATGCCATTTCACCTTACTAAAACATTTATTTAACTCCTCTCTTCATCCTTAAAAAACCCTAAGAGACACTATCTAGAAACCTAAATAAAAGCAAAAGGTAAAAGAAGAAGGAAAATAAAAGGAGCTATTGGATCCCCCTGTCAACTTGAGCACTTGAAGCTCTTACCACCATCACACACCCCTAAATTACAAATAGCCACCACCATTTAAACTACCACTCCTCCTACTTCTTTGCCGACAAACCTTATCCTTTAAAAAAAGCATGTGTCGATTTCGTTTTCGAGCAAAAAAACTAGAACTTGCGCAAACTGGCTTAAGATAAAACTTACTAAACTTGAGTTTCCTATTTACACTAGTTATACCCATGATGTCTTGAAAGTTTAAGATTAGAAATACTAGGTAGACATGTTATAATCATGAACATGTCATTTTAGAGTCATATAATCATAAATTCATTCATGTATTTAATTAGATTTTTACTTATATTTTTCAAGTGTATATCTAGACCTGTATAGATAACTTGAATAAGGTTTGGGAAAATTCATGAAACCTAATATCCATGTGTTGGCAAAAGCATGCAGAGGGTTTTTCACTTTTTTTTTTTATTTCATATGATTATTTTAGTGAAAAGTAGGTTAAATTGCATTGTAGAGTTAGTTTAATACATCAATCATCAAGCTTACTCCATGTAGGTATGGAGATCCTTAGAAAATCATCCTAAATTAGCATTTAATGATAGACATATTTGCTGCAAGTTGTGTTTTAGATAGCTAATCACATGATTAATTAAAGCTAATTAGGATTTAAGAGTTAAACTTACAAGATAAGAGGTTAAATAAGGTATTTAATGAGTAGTTAGACCTAAAATGGACATTAGGATAAAAAAAAAACCCACTTAAAGTCCAACAAACGATTGGTATTAGATTTGGAACTCATGATAAATTGGGTCATTTAATAAGTTTAGTAAACTATTAGGCCTATTAGATTAGGTTAGAGTTAGGATATAGGCCCTAGGACATGAACTAAGCCTAAATTGAATTAAAAAGCCTACAAACCAAGCCTTGAGCCTACTTAATCACTTATGACCAACAAGTATACTAAATAAATAAAATTTAATTAAAAGAGTTTATTAAACCAACTAAATAATTCAAGGAGCCCTTAATAAGCCCAAGTGTACATAGACCTATAACTAGTTAAAAGGAGTAGTTTAGGCCTTAAAATAAGAAGAGATGGACTTTGAACTTATAGAGATTAATTAGAAGTCTACTTAATTGATATGACCTAATTTGAAATTGAATATCAAATGGGTTTAATAAGTTACTTGGTTCACTAGGATAAGTTATAAACAAGTTTAGGGCCTTATGATACAAATTAGACTATTAAAAGGCCTAAAAACAAATCTTAAGCTCACCTATAAACTACTTGACCAGCTACTATAATAATTATTTCAATTCTAAATAAAAGGTCTATGAAGGCCACCGAGTGTTCTAGGAAGCTTACGATAGGCTTAGATAAGAGTTGAGGTCCATAATTACTTAAAAAGCTTAAACAAGCCTTTAATTCATGAAAAATAGGTTTCGATCCAACTTAAAATGGTCCAACTAATGACCTTAGAATAAGGTATAAGGCCTAATAATAAATAAAATAGGACCATTAAACTAAAAATATTCTTAAACCAAAACAAAGCCTGTATCATTGTACGTTAAAACTTCAAATAACTAAGTATAATAGAAAAAAACCTATAATTAGAGACCTAAATAATACTCAAGTATTTTAGGCCTAATAACAATATAAGAGCCCAATTAATAATAATAATGATTAGAGTAAGGCCTTACATATTTAAACACTTAATTAACTAAAAAATCAACTCAGTTAAAAGGGGAACATATAAAATTTGAATATGTTGGTTGTGGATCCCAACTCATAAAATGGACCCTGCCATGAAAAGTACGTCAGAAATTGAATGAAATTGACTATAAGAACATGAAAAATGCACTTAAAATTAAAAAGTTAACTGTACGTAGTAATTATAGCAAACTTCAGTAATTAGGTAGACTCTTAGGTCCTTGAAGAAATCATCTTCCAATTAGTTACATGGATTTTATTATTATGTTTTAGGTATTGCTACTTGCTTGAATTTGATAAATGCTTGATGTTATGTTGTGTGCCCTTGATTGTTTGTTTGAGTGATTAGTAGTTTTGTATGCTGACATCTATGTGATTACCTTATTAAATTGGTAAATTTAAATATTTAGCTAAATTAACCAAATATATTTGTTGCATGTCTATGATCTAATAGTTATTGATTGGGATGTTGATCGAACGTATACTGCACTAACAAGTAAGTACGTCTAGTCAAGTTATAATATAGATTAAAATGAACGTGAGTCTGAGCGTTAATCCCTTGGGAAACTATATGTGAGAACCTAACTACTAGCTATATAAACCTCGCAAATTTAGCTATTTAAGAGTAAAATTGAATCCAAATACTGTAGATAACTTGATGAGTTGTTAAAGTCGAGCAAGATAAAAATTTAGTAAATTATAAATTTGAATATATTATAAATAGTAAAAACCTTAGAAAATCAATTAAAACCTAAACTGTGTACAAAAATCCTAAATTCGATGTACATGTAAATACTCGAAATCGAACCCGAACTTGATTGAAACCCTAAAACTATAACTTTAAGCTTATAAAGTGAATAAATATCGCTTAATAGTGATTAATCGTAGTCGATCATAATTATTGACTAAATCATGTAATCGTGTAAAACTTTTAACCAAAACGTTAAAATAACTTGTAAAAATTATAATTGTAACGAGTACCAATTAAATTGATAAATTTTCATAAAATTCTAAAATTAATTTATAAATGTTATTTTTATTATTCTTATGTTTAGAAAAATTACATATAATTATTTTTATTTTTTTCTTTTTCCTTCTTCAACTTTTCCTCTTTTTCTTCCACATTGAATTCTAGCTCACAAGGTTAGCAACCCACATTTTTTTCTATGCCTCTAAGTGTTGTGTAATGAGAAACAAAGCAAAGACATTAAATATCTTGTCCCATCTCAATCATTATTCAATCTAGCTTAGATTTGTTTCTTCTTATCTTTAATTGTTTCTTTAAATTGCCTTTACTTCCCTTGCAAGAACTCCATGTCTAGTAGAAAAAGAATTGAAACCAAAAAAATCAAAACCAAACACAACACCCATACACTAAGAAATAAAGAAGAAGAAGAAGAAGAAAATAAGGGGATATTCAACCATTTAATTTAGTAAAGTAATTAGGTAAGTTATTTATTTATTTTTGTACATATATATATGTATATATATATATATATTTTAACATGTATATGTATATTAAGTATTTATTTTAATTATTTATAGGTATGTATGCGCATATAATATATATGTACTATGTATTTCCTTGCTTAGGTATGTATATATATATATATATATATATATAGGCATGGATGTATATATGTATTATACTTAATATTTTATATTATACGGTATATATAAGTATGTATAAATAATGATATATATATTATGTATTTTCTTACTCATGTATTTATGTACATATGTGTGTATTTGGTATTTATTTATTTATGTGTTTATGTATATATGTATGCATGAATGTGTATATGTAGATATATATATATATATATACTTACTATTTTGATTATATGATATATATATATATGTATATGTGTATAACAAGTATATGTATACTCAGTATTTTCAATTTATATATAAAAAAAAAACATTTTTTGTATGTGTATGTATAAAAGTGTGCTGGACATGATGATTAGATATGTATATGTATGTATGTATATTATTTGTATTTCGTATTTTAGTATATATATGTATGATACAACCGTATATGTAAATATATATATAAAGTATAAATACATGTATATTATACTTATACATATAGTATATAGTTAAGGTTAAAATAATTTAATACATAAATTTTAGTATACGTATAAATATACATATATGAATAATATCGTATACGTAAAAAAATATAAGTATACTTAAATAAAACATATGTAATATACTATAATATCAATTTAATAAATAAACTAAGTTAATATATATATCTATATAAATAAGAATACCATAAATTTCAAAAAAATAAGTAAGTATGAAAATTTAGTTTGATAATTCTAAAATCTCAAAAATAAGTAAAAACAGGTAATTATAGTAAAATAGGCTTAAAATAAGAAAATTATCAATTATCCGATTTAAATAATTATTAAATCGTAAACATACTAAGAAAAACTTAAATTAATATTTTATAACATTTTAAGTTAAAACAAAGAACTTTGTGATATTTTTATATCACAGTCAAAACTGCGAGTTACAACATCCAAAACGAATCTTGATACGAGAAAATATGCTAAAAAACGATCGAAATGGATTATAAGTTTATAAAGATTTGAGCTAAATCGAAAAAGTTACACGTGATTCAATAAAAAGCTCGAATCAACGATTTTATGCAAATCAATAGTTGAGTTAAGTAAATAGTATGACTTAGCATTCTAGTTTAGTTATTTCAATCCCAAACTTATTACTTTTCACATTCCCTAAATATTAGGTGATCCTAATATGGATACTAACTTACTAAGTGGACTATTGCGATCGTTGATAGACTCAATGATCAAGTGAGTACTCCCGATAACTTTATACTTGTTTTGTACTTGTAATTAGTGCACTTAAAATAAATATTGATAATTTGATGCATAGGGGTGTGGGTTATGCATGTATCTGAATGCTAGTTATATATTGTGTAAAAGATTGTAAAACATAATAGTTGAATAATTGATTGCTTGATTTATTACTACATAATTGAATGGTTTGTTGATCACCTCATAAGTTGACTTAGTTATATTTGACTTAACTAAAATTGAATGGATCATGCATAAAACACGAACATTGCATATAATGTTTCGGCCATCACCTCACGCGATTGGTAATGAAGGGCCTTAGAGGGATGGATTCCCACATGATTTGATTAGTATAGTGTAGGAGCATTGGTAAAACGAGACCTTACCCTTGGCTCGTGAGTTTTACTAGTGCCAGAGACGCTAATTGTAGGTGGCTGCGGATCACGTTTAAAGACCACCATTGTAACGTGTGAGCATGGACTGCAGAGGCTACATCTCCGCTAGACTTGGATATTTATATACTACTGACTTTTGGAAATAGTATAGAAACCTATTTCATGAATCAAGGAATTTCTATATATATTTATATATGGTTAAAAACCCTAGGTGCTAGAGCCCGGTTATGATTGGTGTCGATATATCTCTATCCCTTACTTCGAAGGGCATTAAATCCGATGTTGTATGTAGCACCGGTCAACTACATATATACTATTTAGTATACTACTTGTTTATGCATTCATATGTTTGTTAATAATTTGTTTGATAACTTGCTTGCTAGTATAGTACGAGGGATAACTCACTAAACTTTTATGGCTTACTCCCCAATAGTTTTCTTTTGTAGGTTGATAGATAATCGGGCATGGGTTAAAAGCCGAGTTTTGAGTACCAGCATTGAGATACATAGAAGTTAGAATCTAATGTTTGATTGTATATTTTGTTTGAATTATATGTTATGACTTTCGTAAGTTTAAGTTCTAGAACTTTACTACCTAATCTTATCGTTTAGTAAGCGATACCAATTCTCTGTGGTTCTGATGGACTATGGTTTATTGGATATCCATAGTCACTTATATGTTATAATAAGTTAATTAAATTAAAAATCGAAAACTTTAGTAACTAATTTTTTTTTTTTAGAGTCTTGCAACTTCTAACTTACAAAGCAGTTGTCGTATTATGGGTACACACGTGATATGAAAATTTTAGACAATCCTACTATGCCCCCTTTAGGGTCATGACAAGTGATTTACCTAAAACTTTTAATTATCTAACTTTACAATATAAGCATATTTGTGATTAAATGGGAAAGATGAATAAGGATTGATAAAAGAAGAATAATAAAATAAATAAGAACAAGGAAAATATAACAACTAATTAAAACTAAAACTAATTAATAATAAGAAGCATGATTCAATGAAAATAAAGAAGACACAGCTCTTAGTAAATTGTTATTATTTACTCTCTAGTTCCTTGCAACCATTTAATCTCTCTTGTTCTCTCAACCTTGGAGATTCCTAATCCTATTCCTATAGAAATCAAATTCTGAATTAGCCAAACTAGCGTCTTTAGCTAATTCCTAACCTTGAGACCCTCTCTATTCACATCGTTGTTGAATAAAGCATTGTAGAATTACATTAAGAAGCTGGATCTTGCTATTAGGTTTTCTTAATCTGGAAAGATCTAATACCTATTCTCTTAATGCATTGAAACTCTTCTAATTACACTTGTCTGTTTATCGTTGGCCTTACAAGTTTATAGCAAACTCAAACTTCTAATTAGCAACAATGGTAAATACTAATGGAAGAAATAAGCTTGGTGTAATAAGATCATCAAAGAATAAAATTATAGAAAGAAAGATGAATTGTTGTGGAGAGAACTAGATTTCAATAATAATTTACTAAGAATGATTTAAAAGAAGAACAACATGATAAAAGGAAAAGACAAAGTAAATTAACAAACCCCTAGCAATAATTCTAAGCTACAATTCTACTAAAGGGGACTTTCTCTGAAAACCTAAGTTTAAGATCTATTTATAATGAATAAGGCTAGGTTTATAAAGATAGAAATAAAAGATTCATTGAATATTAGATGTCCAAAAATGGAAGATGCGTTAAAAAATTGGAAGACTCACTCATCAAGAGATGACTACATCTTAAGTATACGACCGTAGTGGATGGGCACATACTTATTCTTCATGTGAAATCTTGAAATTTAAAGAAATTGCTCAACCTAAGGAATATGTATGGGGGCTACAACCGTAGACCCTGGCGATGGTTCTTATTTGACTTCGTTCTTTACTCAATTCTTGTTTGAACTTTCTTCACTTCACTCCTTGATAAATACTTTTGCTTCAACTTACTCCAAAAATTGCTAAAAACCTTGAAAAAAATCATAAAGTGCTTCGAAAGTCTTTGAGAATGAAATTTAAGCAATTTAAGCTCAAAATAACGTGAAATTCACTTTATTAGCATCTATAATAGCATAAAATAATCATAGAAAATGTATGCTAATTTTGTGTTATCGGATGTTTATAACTTTGCTAAGTTTTTTGAAAAATTTACGAATTACATTTTTGAAATATTTTACAATTCAAGGAAAGATTTATCAACTTAATGAGTGCTCATAATAGCCACTTATGACATTTAACTTATTGAGGCAAAGTTATTAGACCATCTTCAGGTGATTGATGGCAAGTAGCTTGAGTTGGGACTCGTATGGTTTAGCCTACATTATATGGATTTGCTAATAGAGACCTCGTAGAGTGTTATATTGACTATTGATAGTGGATGCCCTAGTGGGGATCCACTTGTTTGTTTAGTATGGTATTCTTAACCAAGGTAATAGTCAAGTTCTGTTTGTTGGGATGGTGCTAACCAACAGACTTATGCAGGTAAGGTGAGGTGCCTTTTATGGTTAAGTATGAGGGATAATCAACACGTAAAAGATGTAAATCTATACCTTTCATGGTTCTAGAGTCCCATGGATGTGTTGCTTGCATTCATCGCATATACATTCACTTCAAATGTTGCTAGATTGCATGTTTGTCAATAATGCTTAATAACTTGCTTGAACAGTAGTGGTAAGGGATGAACTCATTAAGTTGTGGTTTGTTCATCCCCCAATAGTTCATTTTTATAAGTAACCTAAAGCTGGGAATGGGCTAAGATTTGAGTGTAGTGTGTTCCTCTAAGCATGTGGATTAGACAAATAAGTTTACTTTAGTATATTGTATTAGTTAAGCTAGATCTTTATAATATTTAGTAACTTATGATGTTGTTGAAGTTTAATTATCTTATCCTATTATATAGTAGGTGATTCCAACTCTTTGTGATCATGGTGGATTATGGACTGTTGGGTTTCCCTAGTTGCTTATATAAATAAGTAAATGTATGTAAAATGAACAAGCCCTCTTAGAAACTTATTGGTTATAACCTTGCAACCTTTGACTTGTAAAGCAGTCTTTATATTATGTATGCATATATGATATGAAAATTTTAGGTAATCCTATAAGACTCCCTTTTAAGGCATTACAAATGACTACTTTATTTTCTCACTTCCTAAGTCATATTTTCTAAGTTCTATATTTATTAGGGATGTGTCATTATTTATAGTATTTGATAATTGGTTGAAGACTATGGTCTCACAAATTCAACCACTAAATCTAAACAAACTAAGGTTGTTTTTGGGTTTTCTTAATAAGACATGACAAAAAATAAAAGAGATGGATAATTCCTTCAATGGATATAATGCACCAATGGAAATTTGAACTAGAACAATTCACTTGATATGACACATAAGCAAGTTGTATAGTTTGCTAGTTGCAATCTTTTAGAATATTTGTAAAAGCCATAAATATTGTAGGAGAAAAGAGCCCATGCAATATCAAAAGAGGGATAATATTCGTTTAACAAATAACTTCTTCCTTATAGGGTTACATTAGCTATTTATGCTAAGCAAATACATGAATATAAGAATAAATGTAAAGAAAACTATATCTTGGTTGATAAAGAAATGAGTAACTAGGAAAGTAAATAATATTAAAATAAGAAAATAAATATCTTCATGATATCTAACTACACCTTCTTGATAACTTTCCCCGATTTACTAAGTATAATAAAAGTAACTTCCATAGCTAGTTCAAGCAATTTCTTTCAAATCTTCTTCTTAGCATGCTCCTTTATCAATTAAGAACCTCAATATTCAAAATCTATCACACCATTAGAACAATAACTGGATCAAAATTAGAGTCACTCATGGTCTTTTGATCAAGACTAGCATTAGGAATCAAGCTTCTACCAAAGTTAATATTTTAGACTAAGAAGCCTTTTGAAAACTTTTGCTCATCTTCGAGATTGAACACTTCAAATTCACTCCACTAGATGATTCAAACCCTTTGTGCTTATTCAAGTTATTGGTCCACCTTGATTTGTATTTTGGTTCAAAATTTGATTCCCACCAATATTGTTGAAGATACGGTAGACTAAATGTTCGAAACATCATAAAATTTGACTATTATGTCCTATATGTCCGTAAGATGAGGAAGTATAACATTACTTATAGGGTAGTAGGAGCCAAACAAATGGTTTGTTGGTTCTAGGAAAGCCTTAAGGATCTCCCTCATATTCTTGCATGTTCTCTAATTTCCACTGTTCTTTTAACTAAGAGTAGAATTAGGAGTACTAATATAGATGTTGTAAAAAGAGGTAAAACCATAAGACTTTCTGATAGGAATCAACACCTTAGACCTATTACCCATAGCTAAGCTAGAGGACTAATAAGACTTACTTGATGAGTACTAGCTCAAGAACCATTTAAGGGCAAGGATTCCATCGCTAACCAAGGATTACCTCACTTTATCCGACCTGAGTGTCGGACGTTAACCATGTTCAAGGCAATACCTAAACTACCAAATACTAGGATTCTTTTCAACCTGAGCTGTTCAAGCACCTAACTAAAGCCTAATTGTTTAGTCGCCCGACCTGAAGAGACTTTTGTGAACACCCTACAACTGATCTTAGACCTGACCTAAATCAGGTCAGCCAAGTTCTCTACTTTCTTCTCGACCTCTTCTAAGCTGATTCTAGTAAGGGCTAAGCTACTAGAGAACTCATGCCTCCAGGAATAGTTGATTATCTAATCACCAACACCAACTTAATACGTGTCTTTTAGCATAACATTCCAAAAGGATTCTTTCTTTTTCCATATAATACATCATTTATCGTTTTTACCCTTTTAGTATGTTTAAGGAATATTTTGTATCTTATCCTTTTTGTCTTTTTCTTATTATTATAACCCTAGTTGAGGTTATATAAATACTTCACTTATCTTGTATGCAGACATCATAGTTACTCAATATTAAAAATTACAATTTCCTTTATAGAGTAACCATGTGTTCTCTCTTTTTTGTCGCTCTTATTTAGCTACTTTAGTAAGAGTTAGTAGCAAGCAACCTTAATACTACATTTGTGTATCATATTGAATGTTGGGATTAGGCCGAATAGGATTGATACGAGGCAAGCGCACCTATCAATTTTAATATAGTCGGATATGAGTCCGAGTCAATCCCTCAGAGATTTTGAGTACTAATATTAGCTTTAGCTTTATTATCTAACCGGAAAATTATGATGAGTTGAATGAATTAAAAATACTGAAATTAACAACTAAACTACTTATGAGACTTAATTATGCAAATTAGAAAGCAATAAAACTATGAACGACTTCAAGTATGCAATGATGTATTTAGGAATTATTTCCCCTAGTGTTTAACATGTAACCTTTTTAAAATGTATTCAATTCAGTTTCTATAATTCTTGACCGGAGGGATTCACAATTAAAGCTAATATCTTTCTCAAGCATATTAACCCTAATCCTAAATTATTTACCAGAATCTCTTCACTTAGTAATATAACTTAGAATTGCATTAATGTTTAATGAATTCCCTCACAAACAATCAACTTTTCCGAAAGAATCATGTATCTTATCTCTAAGTATACATGTAATTCTCTTCAATTATGTTAAGATCTAATTACACATGCAATTTCTCAATCAACATGCATAATATCATATATTGATACTCTAGAATTATCAATCCACAATTAACGACATAATTGAATCAAGAAAAGATAGAAACTTTCTTGAAATTATAATTCAATCCAAGGGTTACATGAAACCCTAGGTTCCATAATCCTAAATACTTGAATTCTAAGCTATCATAATGAATCTAAAAACGAGTTTCATCAAAAACGTAAAATAAAACATAAAAACCCCTCTTAATTTGATGAACAATCTCTAATCTTGAAATCGATGTCGTTATCGCTTCTTGATCGATGTTCGCCTCAAGTCTCTTCTCTTCTCTTGTTTCTCTCCGTTTCTGTAATGTCTCTCCTCCTTTTGAACCCTAAGATCCCCTTTTATATGTGTATTTCACGGATTTTATTTTCGTCACCAGACACGGCCTGGGACATGGCCGTGTCCCCAGGTCGTGTAACTTTCTGTACAAAGGCAAAATTTCTGCACAACTTCAAAACTTCATAACTTCTTCGTTTGAACTCGGAATTGAGTGAAACTTGATTCGTTTTCTTCGTTTTCGAGCCTAGAACGCGTTTAAACCCTAAAATCAACATTTTACTCAATTAAGTATCATTTTCTTTAAAGAAAAGCAAAAATGTACGGGAAATGCTATAAAATCACCATATGAAATATGTTTAAAATCAGAGTTATCAAGGATCAATTGGTGCATTATATCCAATTGATAGCTACTCGAGTTTACTAAACCCCTTTATTTTCCCTTTATTTAGACTCATTATAGTACAACCTCTGTATGTCCGATCCTAGAGATGCATTAACTTCATTGATATTAGAGCACGATTCCTAGAGGGAGTATGTGAAGTTGCAATAAAGTTTTGTTCGTATTGTTGTTAATAGCTACTATGTTCTCCTATAGCTGCTATAATGTTGTTCCTAAGTGAGTTGGAAGTGCAATTGAGGTTGTAGGAGCGAGTTTTGAAGTTGTGAGTTGTGGGTGTTGTGGTTTGTGTCAGGTAAGTATAGTAACTTGTGGTACTCTACTTTACTTTATTCTTACTACAAAGACAGATTAAGTTCGGTTTGTATTACATTGTGTTGTATTGGGTATTGAGTGGATAGAGCATGTTAGTACGATTTTAGGTTGTAGTGAGTAGTAGGGTTTTGTGAGATTATATTGTACCTAAAGAATATAGCGATAAGAAGTGTCACACAATGTTGGATTCAAGTATCCATAGAGTTATTGGCAACTAAGATTATGGTGCTTGAGTTGGTTGTAGCCAACAAGGAAGCATTATGCCATGGTTAGTTGATTATAAGCTTGATAAACTCACTGTTTTTATAGAAAGTCTAGTCACAGTTATGCAAGGTGTGAGGTAATAACCTTAGGGTACATCAAATCGAGGCCACACTGAGGGAGAGCAAGAACTAAGGTATGGCCATAGAAACTAAGCTAACCATTGAACATGACCTCATCGAGTTAGGGGAGTGGGAGGTTACCTTGCTCAAAGGAGGTTAGAGATAGAAGAAATTCAAGAAGCAAACGAAAAAATAAAAGAGGAGTTTAATGAAGAGGTAAAAGAACACTATGAAATGGAAGGACAAAGACATCAAGCAAAGTAAGGACTTGACAATGTCAAAATTCAAATTCCAACCTTTACAGGAAGTGGCAATGCAAATGAATACCTAGAGTAGGAGGAGAAGGTTAAAAGAGTATTTGATTGTTATGGGTATGCTGAAGCCGATAAGGTCCAACATGCTGTCCTTGAGTTCTCTAGGTATGCCACCATGTGGTAGAATAACCTAAATGTAACCAACGTAAAGGGATGGACAACAAAGAATGTGCATGTAGGATGATTTGAAGAGGTTATTGAGAGGAAGATTTATACTTGAGACTTATTTGCAAGATACTTTTGCAAAGTTGTAAGAACAATGCTAGGGAAGCCAAGCTATTGATGATAATGTCAAGAACTTCCACATGCTAATGATTCGAGTTGACGTGGACTAGCTTAAAGCCCGCACTATATTGAGGCTTATTTCAAGACTTTGATATGAGATTCATGATATTTTAGAAGTTTAGAGATTTCATACACTAGATGAAGCCATTAAGATAGCATAGAAAGTCAAAAAGCGGTAGAGAAATACCTCGATCTAACTTGGAACAAGCTCTTTACGAACTCTTGTCCTGCGAAGGCTTGTTCATAATGAGTCGAAGAGGCCTTTTCGAGCAGAAGAGAAGAATGACCAACTTGATGATAACTAAGCTGGCCTGAAGGACCAAGATGATGATAGAGCAACTTTAAGGATATATGAGAGGGGACAAACTTCAAGTAGTAAGACAAGTGAGATAAAATGCTTCAAGTGCTTAGGTTATAGATACTTGGTTGTTGAGTATACTAACTAACGTGTTATGGTCTTCCAAGGTGATGAATTGGATAGTACCAACAAGAGTGAGCCTAATAAAGAAGAGAAAGATGTTGAATGAATAGAAATCAAGGAGGAAGAAGAGACCTATGTTTATGTCAACCAAGGAGAAATGATGACCTTCGTATTAAGACGAGTCTTGAACTCAATGTCAAGTTATGATGAAGACTAGAGAGAAAAATTTTTCCATACTAAATGTACTACCAAGGGTTAACTATGCATGATTAGAGTAGATGGAGGAAGTTGTACCAATGTTGTCACTAAGACCCTTGTATAGAACCTCTAAGCACCCCCGATAATATAAACTACATTAGTTATATGACAAGGGTGCTCTACACATGATTGAACAAGTAACCTTACCATTCTGTATAGGAAATGTGTATAGAGATGAAGTAGTGTGTGATGTTGTCCTCATAGGAGCTTCACATTTGTTGTTGGGAAGACCTTGGTTATTTGATCAAAGTTTATGCACAATAGATTTAAGAACACCTATGCCTTTATAAAGAATAGTAAGAAAATTGAACCGCAACCCATGATGCCAAATCAATTGAATGAGACTCACCATCATTTTACTTGAGCTAGCAAAAAGAAGGCCTTAGTGCTTAGTCGAGAAGAGCTCCAAGCTATTGAGAAAGCCGAGGAGCTTATGTTTTTGCTAGTTAGAAGGTTATTGGAATTAAGAGACATGGATAACATGCCAAAAGGCATCCGAAGCTTAATAAATGAGTTTTCCAACTTGTTCCTCAATGAGTTGCCTAAAGGACTACTCTTAGTGTGAGGCATTGAGCATTGCATTGATTTATAGCCTATGCAACTTTACTAAACAGGCCAGCTTATAAAGTAAACCCTAAGTAGGCTGCCGAGATGAAAAGACAAATGGACAAGCTTATTAAGTGAGGTTATGTGAGAGAAAGTATGAGCGCTTATACCATAACAGCTTTGCTTGTCCTAAAGAAGGATGGTTCACAATGCATGTACATCGATCACTAAGCTATCAATTGAATTATTGTCAAATACAAGTATCCCATACTAAGGCTCGATGACATGTTGCACGAGCTGCATGGTGCCCAAATGTTTTCAAAGATTGATCTGCAAAGTTGCTATTACTAGATTTGTATGAGACTAAGAGACGAGTGGAAAACTGCCTTTAAGACTAGACATGATCTCTATGAGTAGATGGTTATGCCATTCAAACTCACTAATGTGTCGAGTACTTTCACGATGCTCATGAACCATGTGATGTGCCCTTTAATCGAAAGATATGTGGTCGCATATTTTGATGATATCCTAATGTATAACGTTAACTTAGCCAACCACCTAAAACACATTCGGGCTATTTTTGACATACTTCGTGTTGAGAAATTGTTTGGAAACTTGAAAAAATTTATGTTTTGCTAAAACAAAGTTGTCTTTCTAGGATATGTAGTCTTTGGAGAGGGATGTCAAGTAGATGAGGAAAAGGTTCAAGCTATCTTAGAATGGCTAACACCTAAGAATGTTATTGAACTTAGAAGTTTTCATAGTCTTGCTTCTCTTTATAGGAGATTCATTAATAATCTCAGTACTATTGTAGCCCTTTTGACTGAGCTGACAAAGAAGAGTGATGGATTCTAGTAGACCAACCGAGTTGAGAAGCATTTTAAAATCAAGGAGAAACTTACCTCTACACCTGTCTTAGCTCTACTTGATTTTAACAAGCCATTTGAGTTAGAATGTAATGCATCAGATATTGATATTAGAGCAATCTTGATGCAAGAACATCAGCCTATTGCTTACTATAGTGAGAAGCTTAGTGGTGTTGTCGTAAATTATTTCATGTATAAGAAAGAGCTATATTCTCTTTTCTAAGCCTTTATAGGGTAGCAACATTATTTACTCCCTCGAGAGTTGGTTATTTACATGGACCATAAGTCCTTGAAACATTTGGGAAGTCAAAACAAACTTTCAAAAAAGCAAGCTAAATGGTTGGAATTTGTAAACACTTCATTTTTGTTGCTCCCCCTCCGGTAATTTTAGAATTTTTAGAATAGGGTAAAAGGTCCTAGTTTAGGAAAAAGGCACAAAAAGTAAAAATTAGAAAATTACCAAAAAATAGATAATTTACAAAATATAACAAAAAATGGAAAATTTAGAGCAAATACAAAAAAAAAAAAAACAAAAGAAAATTAAGAAAGAAAAAATAAAAAAGAGAAAGAGATGTAGTTAATTTAACTAGGAAATTTAAACAGTTTTAGTTTTTCATTTAGGTTGAGCTGTATAAAGGGTGGCCTAGGTTGGAAATTAATCTAGCCTAGGCTACCTAATCCATATATGCAATTTGATTGCATATATAGACAATGTATAGGCTAGTGGCTTAATGGCACTACATTTTGACTTACACTTAAAACTAAAGGTCTTGGGTTCGAATCTTGCAATAGGTATAAAGTGCCTTTTATTTTTCTAAAACCTTACTTGCTATGTATCAGCTTGTCACTAAGCTATGTATCTATTGCTGATACATAGCACCATTTGCTGTGACCACAAGCTAACATGGCACCACATCAACATCTCCTGACATGTGACGTGCTATGTATCTTGACACGTAGCACATTGACATGTCGGCCCTCTACTACGTATTCAACATGTGATACGATGTTATTGGGTTACTCGGCTAATGTAGCACTACGTTAGTATCCCTTTCCCCAATTTTCCTCCTCTTTTCTTTCTTTTCTCTAGGAATCCTGCATGTTCTTCCTTGGTTAGCTAACTTCAACATTGATTTTGAGCCCCTTATTGTTGCAATTTCACCAAATTAATGGTGAAATTACAAGCTAGCCAAGGAATACTACAAATGGAACCCGAAAACTCATCTTAAATCATCCATTTAATCTGTTAAATTCGAGTTCAAAAGTAAAAAAAAAAAAAAATAGCTCTATAACTTAAGTTCCTTCTTAATCAAACATAGTTGCAAGCTTTGGATTGATTTCTAAAGCTTCTACGGATCATAAATGGTAAGAACAAACTCCAATGAATAACCTTTGATTGTTAATTGCACATTGAATCAAGTCAAAAGCATGTGTAATCAAAGTTAGATTTATGGCCATCTTTGACCTTCCATCTTTGATTTGAGCTCCAACATTATAAATTAGAGCTTGAATAAGTAGCTAGGGGCATCAAAAGATCTTTCCCATAATTCAAAATCTACTCCTAAACTCCCTACTTGTCTGATTTTAGAACTTTTTCTCTCTCTCTCTCTCTACATTTATGGCACTCCCTCTGTCTCTAAGTCCTTACCACTCCTCGGAGCCTTTTGAGTAAGCTCACCACCATTGATGTACTTCCCACTTCAAGCCTTCTCAAATCCGACCTTCGTTGTGCCTTGCTATGCTCCTTAGCCTCATAATCACATCGCCATTGTGAAACCCTCAATTATTGCACCTTTACCACTTCGAACCACTACATTAGGTGGTTTTTGGTCTATGTCACTACTACGGCTGCACTTGCAGCATCCCTAAACCTAAGACCCAAGCTTTCTTTCCCCTTTAGTAGCCACCACCAACGCTACGCACAAATACTACCAACAACCAATTCCTAACCACCACCTAAACAACCTCTTTAAGCCAAGGCATTAAGCCTACCCTACCTCACCCCCCAAAATTAATAAGAAACATACAAAAAATTTTTCCCTACTTGATTTAGCATCGAAATCACCCAAAAACACCCCATAAAAGCCGTGCTATCCCCCTTTATTGTGCGACCCATTAGAGCTCCAAACCCACTCCAAGACTTGATCCATGTGCCCAGCTCCTTTGGTTTGGTTTGGTTCTATTTGTTTTGAATTTGTAATTTTTTTATTCATTTATTCGTATATTGTAATTGTACTTGTAATAAAAAAAAAATAAAAAGAAAAGAAGAAAAATGAAAAGAAAGAAAAAAAAAAGAAGGAAAAAAAAAACAAGTTAAATTTTATTTTTATGTTTTAGAGAGAAATTAATAATAGGAAAATAAAAAAATTAAAAATAGAAAAATGAAATAAAATAAACAAATAAATGGATTTTACCACTTAGAAAATCGTTTTTCAATATAAACAAAATAAAATAGACCCTTTCAAAACTAGGATCTTTCTTAGAATTTTCAAAATGAACTAACATTAGGACCCTTTAGAAATTTCCTTTAGAATAACTCAAACTAGATTAAAAACGTAAACTCAACATTTTTAGAAATTAAAATTAACCTACCTGCTTAAAGTTTTTATAAAACGAACTATAGAAGTCTGATCACAAATAACGGGTACGTAGGCACTTGTAGCAATTGCAAGGTAACTTAAAATATAAAAAAAAAAAAATTCTCACTTTAGATAATTTTTTTATAAATGTTATTTTTTACTTATGAATTAATTAAATTCCTTAAAGGGTATTTTGAAAAGTAAACTAAATTCAAAAAGTTAGTAGTAGTACTCATAAGGCTTTAATAAGATAGCCCCAAAATCTTTAGTTTTCAAAACCTTTCTTAAAGTCAGTTTTTTAAGTAGGCCAATGTTTAGGTTAAATCGATCTACCTAATCGATTTAACCTAACCTACTCTTTTTTCTGATTTCAGTCAGGTAGTGACTCCAAAAATTTTCAAAACATGTTTAAAAACTTTGATTTTACTTAATTTTTAGTTAAGAGTTAATATTAAACGGGTAGGGTTTAATATTGATCAGATTAAGGAAAATATTATAAAAATTAGGAAAAAATCAAGCTCAACAGAATTCATGGAAGGATTCTCCTATGTGATTAAACATAAGAAGGGTAATGTTAATATGGTCACTGATGCTTTATCATGTTAGTATGTTCTACTGACCACCCTATAAACAAAGTTATTGGGGTTTTCCCTTCTTAGTGGATAGTATGCTCAGTTTTCACACTTCGATCTTATATTAGAGAAGTGTCGAGATGGAGTTGCTGTGAATACTACTTGAAGGTCGGATATCTGTTTAAGGAAAGGAGACTGTGTATACCTAATTATTCTACATATGAGTTATTGGTTAGGAAAGCTTATAGTAGAGGATTATTAGGGCATTTTGGTGATACTAAAATTGTCAATCTATTGATAGAAAATTTTTACTGGCCTAGTATGGTCAAGGATGTCTATAAGGTTGTTGGTAGTTGTAATGTATGTAAGAAGGCGAAAAGGATGAAGGAGCCACTTGTAGAATACATGCCCTTATCCACACTGACTTCACCTTAGGCTGACCTCATCATAAACTTTGTCTTAAGGTTACCCTACACATCTAAAGGGAAGGACTCAATCCTTGCAATTGTAGATCGATTAAGCAAAATAGCATACTTCATCTCGTGCCATTGAAATAACAATGCTTTATATATCGCTAATTTGTTTTTATAGGAAATCGTATGCCTACATGGAGTTCTAAACTTCGTTGTTTCAGATCAAAATACTAAATTTCTAAGCTACTTTTAGAGGATCTTATGGAAGAGACTTGGCACCAAACTTGTGTTTAGTTTGAATAGTCATCCTTAGATTGATGGCCAAACTAAAGTGGTGAACAAGACGTTAGGTACTTTGCTCCAAGCTATAGTGGGAAAGAATTTGAAGGATTGAGATCTGTTCTTATCAATTGTGGAGTTTTCCTACAACCAAACTGTTCATAATACCATTGGAAAGACTCCCTTTGGGGTTGTCTATGGCCTTAACCCAACCATTCCACTAAACATGATCGGCACCCCTGCAGCTCTTAAAAAGAGCTAGTTTAGAGTTGACCGAGCTCACGAATTGCATGAATTGCACCAGCAAGTGACCAAGAAGATCGCTAAGTTCAATGAATGGTAGTACAAGAGTAGTAGCCAAGGTTGCTAAGCTATTTCCTTTAACCTAGGAGACTTAGTTTATATCTACCTTAGTTGAGAAAGATTTCCCCATCTCAAGAAGAGCAAATTATCACCTAGAGCTGATAGACCTTTTAAGATCTTAAAGAAGATCAACTGTAATGCCTACTAAATTGAGCTACCTGAGGATTATGGTGTCTCTTCTACATTCAATGTATCTAACTTGATTCCCCACCATTCAGATGAAGTAAGCTTAACTAGAGAAGACCTCATAGATTTGAGGCCAAATCTCTCTGACCTCCAAGAAGATGATAGGAACCAATACCTTGGACTCTTCAACCATAGCCAAGCTAGGGGACTAATAGGACTCACCCAATGAACACTAGCTTGAGAACCATTCATGGATGAGGATTCCATCACTAACTAAGGATTACCTCACTTTTTCCAACATGAGTGTATATGTTCAAGGCAATACCCAAACTACTAAATACTACAATTCTTTTTGAGCTGAGCTATTTAAGCACCTAACTAAAGCCAAGCTATTTAGTTGCTTGACCTGAAGATACTTCCATCAATACCTTACATCTGAGCTCAGACCTAACCCATATCAGGTTAGCTAAGTTCACTACTTTCTTTTTAACCTTTTTTGAGTTTATCCCAGTAAGTGCTAAGTTGCTAGAGAACCAACGCCTTTAGGAACAGCTGAGTATCTAATTGTTAACACTAGCTTAACACGTGTCTTCTGGTAAAACATTTAAGAAGGATTGTTTCTTTTTCTATACAATACATCATTTTTCATTTTTACCCTTTTAGTATGTTTAAGGAATCTTTTGTATCTTATCATTTTTGTCTTTTCCTTATTATTGTAACCCTAATTGAGGCCATATAAATACCCCATTTACCTTGTATGTAGACATTATAATTACTCAATATTAAAAATTACAATTTCCTTTGTAGAGTATCTGTGTGTTCTCTCTTTTCCATAACTCTGATCTAGCTCCTTTAGTCAGAGTTAGTGACAAGTGACCCTAATATTACATTCATGTACCATATCTAGTGTTAGGATTAGGCTGAGTAAGATTAATTAGTACATCATATCCAATTGGTAGCTGCTCGGGTTTGCTAAACCCCTCTGTTTTCCCTTTATTAAGACTCGTTTTAATGCAGCCTTGATGTATATAACCTCAAAAAGATGCATCACTTTCTGACCTCTAATGCCCTGTTGAGCATTTGAGTATTGGATTTTACCTTATTTGGTAATCCCTTTATGTATACAACCTTAAAGACGCATCACTTTCTGACCTCTAATGCCCTGTTGAGCATTTAAGTATTGGATTTTACCTTATTTGGTAGTCGAGAGGTTAAATTTGAAACTCATGGTTGTGACTTCTTCAATAATCTAGGTAATCAGTGTATATTCCTTTAGAAGCATGAATAATGTTTATTGTATGCCATATCTTAAAAATTGGATTGTTTAAAACATAAGAATTTAGGCTAGTCGTTACTACTGAATTCAATATATAATAGATACATCAAATGTAGAACAACTTTACATTACAACTAAGATTTAGTATATCTTATATGGTCTAATTTAAGTCATGTTGTTAGAGGCATTACCATAATACATGTTGAACATCCTTTGTTGGTCATAAGCACCAACAGAGTAGAGGATATTAGAGGCTATTAAGAGACTTGTATGGGCTTCTGAAGACAACATGAATGCTATAATCCTCTTTTGCGACATCTACTTGTTGCTGATCTATTGCTCTGTAAAGCACATGTAACTATTGTCAATAGCAATCAATGGGGACTTCCATATATCTAACATAAAGGAGACATTGTATAAAGACCAAAGAAATTTTATCAATCTAAAAACGTTATTATTATGAATAAAAATTTTTTTGGTTACATAACATCTTAGAGTAAAAACAACATCATAATCACCATGAAGGTTCTAACTGAAATGGAAACATTTAAATTAAGGTTCTGGCTAAACATGATGGGGATGCTAAACACTTGTATAGGAAGTTCGATGGCTATTCTTAAAGAGCTTCCTGTTTCCTTTCAAAATGTGTCCATCGTATCCTTCTTTAAGGTTTGCCATGATTGGGTTGATATCTCGATTACAGCTTCCTTGTTGCTTACTTTCCAAAAGTGGGATGCTTGGAAAATTGGAAAGATATTCCAATTGTAGTCATCATTTGCATAAGGTCATCTCAAGCATTTCTATTAAAAACAACAAAGGCTTTAAGGTTTCTTTCACTAGGAGTAGATGTTGAAATGTTGGATGGGTTGACTTCTACCATAATGAGATTGTGACCTTTCTATTAATGCATTTCTACATGTTAGATTAGGTAATTTGCACCTGATTTGGACTTACTAAAATATGTGTTTTTGCAAGTTTGATACTAATAGCTTCTCCATTAGAGAGAATGAAATATTTCCATATGGAAATGGTTTACTTTTTATATCTCCTTCTAGTATTAGTGGTGAGATATGTATTACTCATGGTTTAGGTAGTTGGAAGTGGTTTCTTGACCAAGATTATAAATTTGTAATTATGTAACATTTTCATGTGAACAAATTAAAAAAAAAAAACATAAAGAAAAACTTGAAACTCACTTATTCAATAAATATAATGTACACCTCATCAAGATTAATGTTGGTCTTAGATGGTGGTCATGCTATCATACCACCAATTTCGGTGTTAGGAGTTGCACCATCATTCCTAGACAATGGGCATATTCTTAAGGAACTTCAGGTTATTAACTTGATTCATCAAATTTACAAAGCTTTAGCCAAGGTACATTGAGTATGATTATTCATCATACATAGCATCAAATACAAATGAATCATCATAATATTCATTTGATGGGGACATGTTATATATATTTCCTCTAATGGCCATTGGTATCGTAAGTTTGTAAGAATGTAGATACAAAATAAGTCATGAAATTGAAATAATAATGTAAGGTGAAAAAGGAGAACTCGTGACTGCTTGTGCAAATGTTGATGGAGAAAATGATTGCATATGATTACTTGACTATATTTGTAAGTAAACATAAACATGTTAAGAGCCAACATGCCTACATTTCGAATAACATGAGTATGTCATGGGATAGTGTGCCTATGTCAAATGCTAACATGCCCATGTTATTGAGTAATGTAAGCATGTAGCTAACCAACGTCCCCAAAGACTTGGGTATCTTAGATGGTGTCAAGAACAGCGTAGCTATATTAATAAACAATGTACCCATGTTGTTCCAAATCAAAAGAAAAAAAAAACTTTAGGTAAGTGCAATGTAGGCTTATTGGAATCTAATATGCCTACTTTAAGTTTACAATACATTTATCTTCTAATGGTGGGCACAATGTAGGTTGGCACGTGTGTAGATTGGTGCTTAACATGCCTAAGTTTTTTTCTACCTTTATTTGTCTTTTAGGTGGTGCAAACAACATGGGCATGTTCAGTGTACAACCTAACGTTCAATTTCCCTTTACTATCGAGCACAACATAACCATAATAAGTGACAAGTTACCCGCATTATTATCCAATGTTAAAAAAAAATTAACATTTAGATAGTAACATGGGCATATTAGCTTCAACATGCCTATATTATTGCCTAACGATCAAAAAGGAAAAATTGAACAATAGGCGACAACATGGGCACACTGGACATAACATGCCTATATTATTGCCCAATGTTAAAAAATAATTTAACTGTTGGGCCCCCAATATACCTACATTGTCCCCAATGGCCACATTCCACTCTCTTCTATAAAAATTGAACCCCCTTCTTCCATACATCATCACTTACATATCCTCTTTTCTATGCTCTTCTACACTCCTTCCTTTTATCTATATTACTCGACATTCTATAATTTTACACCATTTTTGCCATGAAAGGCACATGCTTCTTTCGCTATGGTAGTTGTTTAAGGAAAAACCAATGAAAATCTTAATAGCATTAAGACCATTACCTCACACCAACACCACTACCACCAACACCACTATCATAGTGTTATAATTTTGAACAATTGAATCAAATATATGATTTCGGTGATGCTCTCGAAGCAATTGAATTTCTCCCATCAGTAGGAGTAGAGGATCAAACTTATGTTGACTTGATTTGCATTTTTTACTCAAATGCAATCATAAAGGACGTAAGTAGATGTAGTCTCATGATGAGAGATACAGAGGGACTTTAGCTACTTCACCACATGTATGTTTAGTAAAGTTCTTTGAACCACACTTGCTCACATTCCTTTTTTACCTCCCTTAGGAAAAAAATAAAAAATATTCAATAAACGAGAAAAGTACCAAAAAATGAAAAACAAGAAAACACTAATAGAATTTAGAATAAGTAGAGTGACTAATAAAAGATAAATAGAAAAGTAGAAAGGACCAAAAATGACAAATCTTGTAAAAGAACAAAAAATAGAAAAAAATCCTCAAAAAGAAAAAATTCTCAAAAATCCAAAAGATGTGAAAAAAAGGAAATCCTTGAAAAATTGAAAAATCTTGAAAAAAAAACTAAAAGTAAGAAAGTACTTAAAAACTTTAAGAAATAAAATAAAAGTTTGCACTTATTGGGCCTAAAACGATATTTTTGCTCTAACATGCATATCAATTTGATAAAAATTGAGTTTATGGTTAAAAAAAGAGTTTTATTTTATAAAAATAATAAAATTTTCACTAAAACTTTGTCCAATTAGTTCTATGTACATAAAGAGGATAATTTATGTGAAATGTAGGTTCAAACTAAGCCTTCCTTAGACTAAAATCGGTCAAAATATGCAAATTTGATGTTTTGGATCGATTAAACTTGTAACAATCCAAAGGAGGGCTCAGTAGGATTACATAAAATCTTTATATTATATGTGCACCCATGATATGAAAATTGCATTGCAAGATTCTAATTAATTCACTATGGCTTTCAATCTTTAATTTATTGATTTAACATAAAATATAACTAGCTATGGATATCTAATATTCTAGCGTTCATCAAAACTGTAGAGAATTAGTATCTCCTTCTAAACAATGAGATTAGATAAGAAAAATATAGATGTTTATATAAGCTAAATAGAGTTCTACAATTACCATCTAGTTGTATAAATTATTTTTTTCTAAACCTATTCTTCTTTCACTTTACTGGCTGGGGCACTTTGCCTCAAGTCTTATCCTAAATCCCAGCTTTCTGTTAACTTACAAAAGAAACTATAAGGGGGTAAGCTACATTTGGCATAGTGAGCATTCCTCATGCCGTACCTTCACACAATATCATACAAGTTATTTAAATAATCATATGAATGTAATAAATATATGCTCAAACAATTTATATACAGCTAGACTAATAACTTATATAGCTTGGGATTATGCCTCTGAAGCTAGGGTTGGAGTTAATTGCATCGTTAAATCCAGGCTCCACTCGCTTGGCCCTTATTTCCTACAATGTTTTACTTTCCTTCTTTTTTTTTTTTAATTGACAAAATACCTCACTTTTCTTGATTCCTGAATTCTATAACCGAGGGTGTAGATATGAGTAGTGCGCTTAGTCTACTCACCTCTAAGTGGTGGACTCAAGGATACAGCCTTAGTGAGGCGATTAACGTCTTTAAGGCCTGGTGATCTCATGAGCTAAGGCAGAGCTATGTTATACATATGTATTGTACAAAAACTATAATAAATGATCTCGATCCCCACAAGACCCTTCCTTCCCACACATGTGATGTGATGGCCAATATAGTATAATGCAATTACATGCTAGAAATATTTCATTTTTATTATTGAGTTGGATATGGTTATGTCCAATTTGTTAATGTAGCTAAGCAATTGTAGCAAGCAATCATAGTAAGTAGGTATAATGCATATATAAATAACAAAAAAATTTGTTATTATATATTAATGTGTCTTTACACAACATGGCATGCATAAGAAATGGCATGGAACCCATAACCCTAAGCATATAGTTTGTTATCTTCAATTAGGTGAAACTAAATTACAAGAGAAAATAAGTACAGTAATTATTAGAATATTCACTTGGTCTGGTTGTCCTATGGTTATAATAATTTGAGGGCAAGTCTGTATCAAGGTCGGTATCACATGATATTAGTAAAAGAGAATACAAATAAGTATTTGGATAATTACCTATCTAATTGCCTAAATTTGCTATAATTCTCGATTAGAGCTAAAACTTGCTTTTGTTGTAACTTTTCATTTTAGCTCTAATTTTCACATTCTTATAGTTGATTTCTATCGTTTTCAAACATACTTTCTCGTGGTGGGATTTGTTTTGACGAGTGGGACCTGCATTTTTTTGGTAATAGGTTAGAAACTTATGGACCTCTATTAGTTTAGGCTTCATTTGCTTCATTTTGTATTGTTTGGGTTCTTTTGCATGATTTTAATTTTTGTTAGGTTTTTAACTCTTATTAGGCCTTGATTATGTGCATGACCTTAAGATATTAGGATTTACATTTATTCTTTGGCCTACTTTTACTCCTTTAATTCAAATGTCTAAATAATAGGCTTATGGCCTCATTTTGAGCTAGTTTCCAAAATGGACTTTCTTTTCATTCTAATTAGCCTAGGGAAATTTTGATGAGCCTTTAGATTAATTTATAATTTTAATATAGTTGCTGTCCATGTTGTCTTTTTAGGCTCATTTTAATGGTTTTGCCTCGGTTTGTAGTTTTTGGCCTGTTTAGCTACCTAGGACCTAATACTCCAAATTAACATAATCATTTGGGCTCAAGACTTAACACATTTTATTTAGGATTTTATGTTGGGTTTCAATTTTGGTTAAGGGCATTTCTTCAGCTGCTCAGGCTATTTCTTTTGGCTCAATTCATGATTTCTAACTCAGTTTTGTGTCTGAGGTATTAATGTAGTAGTTATCTTACTTAAACAAGTCATAAACCACTATTATCTTGCCTAAATTACTATTTTATGAGATTTTAAGTACATGGTTAGGTTGGTCTTCCTATAAACTGTGGCATAAGGGTGTGTTTTGAAGGCTAAACTTTGATGCTCTTCTTGATAAAACCACATTTAACAATTTATTGAAGTTTTAGAAGCATGATTAGACTAAAATATCATTAGAAAACCAAAGTTTGCCTAGGAGTATGTTAAGTAAAAATTTTGTTATGCTTGGACCCCTTGCTAAATATGGTTGTTTTATCACTTTTTCTTGTGCACAATGTTACATGCCTCAAGATCTTACAATATACGTAAAGGTTCAACATTTTTACATGTAATATCCTTTAAATCCTACACATTGCAATGTCTTTACATTAAGAATCTCTATAAGAAAATCCACTTTTATTTGTGGTAACTTCATATTTTAGTTCCTATGACAGGAAAATGCTAAGGTTATATAAAAAAAAAAGCTTAAGAAGAGAAGTTTTTACTAGAATTGATGATGAACCTAGGTTGTTTTCTCTTCCTAACTTTGGGGCCTTTGTCAATGCTCTAAGCTTTTACTTAAGTTATCCCCCCTATTGGCTCCCTTGGTGGTGCTTGCATGGAGGAGGAAAGAGGGGTAGATGGTAGTGGCAACAAGATGGAAGTTATGGTTTGTTTGCTTAAAAAAAAAGGTGCCTAAAGTGGTGGCTTTGGTATTGGAATGGGGTCCTTGGTTAGGTTGGTTACAAGGCACTTAGAGTGGGTTTTCTTGAGAACTAAAGTGATGAAATATGAAGGGTAGAGTGTAAGTTTTGTTGAGGGCGAATAACAAGCATGGAGGCTAGATTTTTGGGTGGTTTTGGAGTGTTTTGTAAGTGTAAATGAAGTGAAGTTTGAGTAGGTATGGGGATGTGGGAACTGATCATTAAAAGTAGGAATAAGGATATGTATTGATGTAAATTGCAGAAAAAATTCTAGACATAAAGCTTCTAAAGATGGAAAAGGGTCAACATTCTAATATAGACTTGTATTAGCAAGTGTACTTAACCGAATTAGGAAATTGATGGGTTGGTTGTGGTCTCATCATAGTAGATTACGCAGTAACTATCTAATTAAATAGGAATTGGACTTGTTGGCTTTTAGTTGGATAAACTAGCTTAGTTTTGAGAGTTTGGAATTTTCAAATGCATACATAAATTGGGGATAGGTGATGGTGCTATAAATAGGGGATAGTTTGGGTTAAAAATATTTTTTTCTTCTATTATCTTTTTTTATTTTTATATAGAGTGTTCTAATTATGTTTTAATTAATTTAATGTAATGTGGCAAAATTATAATTTCACTGATCTAGTATTTTAATTGATTTAGTTAAATCAATTTAGCATTAGATGGTGTTTTGTACAAGTCGAGTCTGATTTTTCGGTTTCTTTTTATTTAAAATTGATTTCTCATTTCCTGATTAATACTAAACTCTTATCCCTTTATTACTAATTCTCGACTAAAGAAATTGAGAAATTCCGGTTTTTTATTGAAAATAATTTTTAGAGTCGTCACTTGATCGAAGTTGGGAAAAGAAAAGAAACCGTAACCAATTGGATGGATTGATTATGATTTAACTACCGGTTTTTTATTTCAATTTGAATGAAGAACCAAAGGTTTCCGAGTTCGGGGGCTAACCTATTAAACCCTAATGGGTACTACTATCTATTTACCGAAATTAGGATTATTCTCTTAATTATAATATTAAAAAATAAACAAATAAAAAATTAAAAAGAAAAGAACCTAAGTTTCTATATATTTTGTCGTCACCTCGAAAGTGCTTATGTTCTCGCTTGCCGGGATTAGAGGATCGTAGTTCTTTCTGAAAACTTTAATGTGTTGGTTTTTTTTATAAAAAAAATAATTGGTTGAATTTGCGTTTCTATTAATCATTTCATTTTTATTAAGAAAAATCCTTAGAAGCTTAATTTTTATTCTTAATTATAAAAAAAAAAAACCTAAAAACCTAATTTTTGAAAAGTACCAAATTAAGATTTTTATTTAAAAATAACTAAGTGATAATTTTTTTTTATTTTCAAGGAAAACCTAAAGATTTTATGAAATATGCAATTTTTATGGAATATGCAATGTTCTACATGATGAATTTTTTATATAGAAAAGATGCTTAAAACATAAAAAAAAAAAAAATTCCTAATCATAGAAAAAATACCTAAACCATAGAAAAGATGCTTAAACCATAGAAAAGATATCTAAATTATGAAAAAAATGTTTAAACCGTAGAAAAGATGTCTAAATCATAGAAAAGATGTCTAAATTATAGAAAAGAAACTTAAACAATGGAAAAGATATATAAACTATAGAAAAGAAGCCTAAATTATGGAAAAGATGTCTAACCATGGAAAAGAAATCTAAACTATGGAAAAAACATCTAAACTATGGAAAATAAGCCTAAACTATAGAAAAGAAGTCTCGCCGTAAAAAAGAAGTTAATTAAAGATTTTTTTTTTATTTTATGAACATCAAAATTATTTTTTTATCTAGAAAACCCTAACATACCTAATGCAATTTTTCTAAATTAATACAATATGCAAAGAACAAGATTTTGTAAAATATGAGATTTTATAAAAATGTCATTTTGAAAATATGAAATCTAAAAAAAAAAAACTAAAATTTAACTTAACACATATTCACTAAACACTAATACTATAACTAATTACTAGCAATTAAAGACATAATAAAAATAAAAAAAAATTAAAACAAGTCTTAAAAATAACTACACATATACTAAGTGAGATAAAAATAAATAAATAAGACAAGCTATAGACAATAATAAAAAACTACTATTATGTACTTGTAAGGCAAAGCACGCAAAGCTGATGAAAGGGAACAGATTGGATCCCTAATCCTATCGCAGGCACAACTATAGAATTAGTCTAAAGAGTGGGTTCGAGCGTGTTTTTTAACAAATGTGTAATTGTTCCTTTTTGGCTCGCACCATATAACCCCTATTTATAAAACTCGAAAACAAATCTTTTGAATCGAATCGAATAAAATCTAAATTGATAAAGATCCAAAATAGATTCGAATCTTACAAATCTTGATTTTATTAGATTTAACGACATCGTATCATATTTGTTTTTTTTTTTCGATAACTATTTAGTCAAGATTCCATCAAATTATTTTTTTCGAATTTTTTCTTTCTTAGTTTTTTTTTTTCCAACAATTTTCTATTTTTTTTATCATTTTTCAATTTTTTTATTATTATCTAAATTACGACCCTAAAAACAAAAATTATAACTACTATGGGCAAAAATCTAGTGTTTACAGTTGCCCTTCTTTGTGGTGAAGTTTGAATAAAACTTTGCCACAAAGACAAAAGTGATACCGTTTTTGCCTTGGGACAACTTTATCCTAAGAAGCGTTAAGACACTTGACGACGATTAGTTTAAAATGAAGAATAGTGAGCGTAGCGCCTTTGTGGGTTGATAAGAATCCCTAAAAAGAATAATAAGAACGTGGTTGTGCCCTAATGAGCTTACTAACCAAGGCGGTCTAAGCGCCCTTTTAGCTAACTAAGACCTAAAAATAAGAAAAACTTAGTCATGCCTTAATGAGCTGACTAACCAAGGTGGTCAAAGCGCCCTTTGAGCTGGCTAAGACCTAAAGATAACGAAACTTGGTTGTATCCTAATGAGCTGACTAACCAAGGCAGTCAAAGCACCCTTTGAGCTAGCTAAGACCAAAAGATGAGGAAACTTGGTCGTGCCCTAATGAGCTAACTGACTAATGTGGTCAAAGTGCTTTTTGAGCTGGCTAAGACCTAAAGATAAAGAAACTTGGTTGTACCCTAATGAGCTAACTACCCAAGGAGGTCAAAGCGCCTTTTGAGCTGGCTAAGACCAAAAAATGAAGAAACTTGGTCGTGCCCTAATGAGCTGACTAACCAAGGTGGTCAAAGCGCCATTTGAGCTGGCTAAGACCTAAAGAACGAAAAAACTTGGTCGTGCCTTAATAAGCTGACTAACCAAGGCGGTTAAAGCGCCCTTTGAGCTGGCTAAGACCTAAAGAATGAAGAAACTTAGCCGTGCCTTAACCTAATGAGCTGACTAACTAAGGCGGTCAAAGCGCCCTTTGAGCTAACTAAGACCTAAAGATGAGAAAACTTGGTCGTGCCCTAATGAGCTGACTAACCAAGGCGGTCAAAGCGCCCTTTGAGCTAGCTAATACCTAAAGAACGAAGAAACTTGGTCGTGCCTTAATTTAATGAGCTGACTAACTAAGGCGATCAAAGCGCCCTTTCAGTTGGCTAAGACTTAAAGATGAGGAAACTTGGTCGTACCCTAATGAGCTAACTAACCAAGGCGGTCAAAGCGCCCTTTGAGCTGGCTAAGACCTAAAGATAAAGAAACTTGGTCGTGCCCTAATGGGCTGACTACCCAAGGCGGTCAAAGTGCCTTTTGAGCTGGCTAAGACTTAAAGAACGAAGAAACTTGGTCATGCCTTAATGAGCTGACTAACCAAGGCGGTCAAAGTGCCCATTGAGCTAGCTAAGGCCTAAAGAATGAAGAAACTTGGTCATGCCTTAACCTAATGAGCTGACTAACCAAGGCGGTCAAAGCACCCTTTAAGCTAGCTAAGACCTAAAGAGAAAGAAACTTGGTTATACCCTAATGATTTAACTAACCAAGGTGGTCAAAGCGCCCTTTGAGCTGGCTAAGACCTAAAGAACAAAGAAACTTGGTCCTGCCCTAATGAGTTAACTAACCAGGGCGATCAAAGCGCCCTTTGAGCTGGTTAAGTCCTAAAGAATGAAGAAACTTGGTCGTACCCTAATAAGCTTACTAACCAAGGCAGTTAAAGTGCCCTTTGAGCTGGCTAAAACCTAAAGAACAAAGAAACTTGGTTGTGCCCTAATGAGCAGACTAACCAAGGCAGTCAAAGCGCCTTTTGAGCTGGCTAAGACCTAAAGAACGAAGAAAAACTTGGTCGTACCCTAATGAGCTGACTAACCAAGGCAGTCGAACCACCTTTTATCACGCTCCGAAGCAGTAGAGTCGTAAAAGCCCCTTCGTGTAAACCATCCTAAGATAGAAGTTGGCCTTATAACCGCTATCTTAGACCCAATCTACACAAAGCATCTACGACTAACCCGCTTTGAAGTAAACAATTTGTAATTTAAATAAATCATTTACCTAAGAATGCGAGGAAATATATATATTCACTATAATTCAATTATTACATTATTCAGAAATGAAAAGTTCTAAGTAAAAGCTTAGACCTTAAAAATATATGTGTGTTCTTCAAATGCTTTTCCTCACTCCCCAGGATCTAGCAGTTGTTAGCTTCGGAGTAATTATATGCCGCTTCTTAGCCAGTACCTACACGACGTCTATAAGGATGTGAGCAACCACAGCTTAGTAAGTTAAGATGGAGGACTTAAAATTATACCATAAACACAACAAGGTTTTCAATCAACTTATTAGGTGCAATGCATGTGCAAGCAAATGCTATTGCACGACGTTATCCGGCCAGTCGTGAGATTAGAGAAATTGCACCCGCTCTAATCCGGGTTGAGGAGTTGCCATTAATGCAATAACTCATGACCAAACCCAGGCTTGTGCAATAGAGACCTCGCTCCTCCCGCGACTACCTTCGAACCATTGACTTCACCTTCGCTGCGACCTCCTCACCTGTCACTTAGTTCGACTGAGGATGAAGAAGAGACCATTATGCAATCTTGCACTATCCCTTTCAAAGGGGTCAGCATTTGGTCGGAGAATCCTAAGGTTCCCCTAATGGGTTACCATGCAAGTCCAATTATGATTACAAGTCATATATTTGATTAAATCCAGTTTAGGATGATCATTTATTTCATACAAATCATACAATACAAACCAGAACAACCAACATAATCATAACATTATTCATAATCAAGCACATGCATACATTCAACTATCTAACAAGCACAACCAAGTATAATCTTAAGCCTCCAAAATACAACATCGTATTAATCCCAACTTACCTCAACTCCTCGCTCATTCACTAGAGGTCCGACTTGCTCAGGCCATCGCCGATCATCCCTATAACACAAACATGGTTTCAGTTTTTCATATAACTATTATAGGTTCATTTTATCCTATAACGTTTATTGTTATGTTTTGTTTAGGGTTTAATATGCTTAATTATCTAGGTCTTAAGTCTTTTACAATTATTTTAGGTTTGGGGTTAGGTTCGGGTTCGGTTTCCGTATCAATTTCTAAATTAGGTTCTAGTTCAATTTCTAAATTAGGTTCTAGTTCAATTTCTAAGTATTGTTTTAAACTCGAACCTTAGAAATTCGTTTCAACTCATAATGTGAAATTAATCACATTACTTTTCGATCTCCTAAATACCATCATTACCTTTAATCGGTATTTTTTTCTACCTGATATACTTATATCCTTATTAGTGTACCGGATTCACTCCTGATATGAGAAATTTTTACATTTTTCATTTAATTCAATAAATTCAAGTTTCCTATCAGCTTTATTATACATTTTTATTATTATTATAATATCAATTTTTATTATAATATTTTCTATTTATTATATTTCTAATAATTACCTATTATATATATAATACACTTTTAATATTTCTATCACTTTAATTACCATCTCTAAACATCAATTATCATTTCAAAATGTCTAAATTCATCCTAAATTAGATTTTACTCCTAATTTCCCTAATTTACAAAATTAACTATTTTTCCCTATTACTCATTTACTACATAATTAACCTATTAATTACATCTAACACCCTAAATGCTACAAGTATCATACTCCATCAGATTTCAACATCCTAAAATATATACTTATTCACTAAATCAGTAATTAACCATTTAATTACTTAATTAACCCTAAATTACCCATTTGTTCCATCATTTTAGGGCTAAAAATTAACTTAAAATTTTCAAAAATTAATTTAAAAAAAAAATGGCTTCATAGCACTGTCCTATATCACATAAGAATTCTACAGAAAAAAAATTGAGCTCCAAACTACACTCCTAAGCCTATTTATTTTTAGTTCTATTCATGTTCGGTTTTGTTCAATTTGTTAAAAACCTTATATTTTTAGACGTGATTAAATTAAATCACTATTTTTCCCTAAATATACATATAATAAAACCTCAGAATAACAAGTTTCATAATTTTCTGGGAAAAATAACTAATTTTAAGAAATTACACAAAATCGGGGCAATTATGGGACTCACTCGGTTCGATGTTTTCTGGCCGTCCAAACCCGGTCCAAGCTTGTTGGCCAACCCAGACGGTGGGTCTAGAGTGGGATGGTAGTGGCAGCTCGGTCCCAATTGGTGGTAAGGTATGGGTTTGGCACCCTAGCCCTATCTGCACAATTTTCTTTTCTTTTTCTTTTTTTTTTTTTTATTTTCTCTTGAATTTTTGAGTCTCCTTATTTTTCTCTACTTCCTCACTACCCAAATGAGTTCTGTGAATTTTTTCCCTATTTATTGATGATTTTGGTAATTAATATGCATTAATTAAACATGACATTACCCCATTTCCTTGATTTTTAGCTTTTGTATTGTCTAATTCTAATTGGTTAATTTTTATTTTGCAGATCCTGACCTGCCACAACCAGATTTGCATTATGCTACACTCTTCTGATTTTTTTCTAATTTTTCCACAATTAATTACTAATTTTCTTTAATTATTTACTAAGTTTTTGGCCAATTTAGGTAATTTCGCGTATTTTTATCTACACCTAAATACATGTGGGGTACATGTGAACATTCCTAATTATTATTTTGGTCATTCTAAAATTTTTAGTATACATATAATCTATCTCTAGTAATTTATTAGTTATTAGATTACACTTTTCGTCTTTTCGGTAATTAGCAATTATTATGCTTAAAATTTGAAAATTTTATAGTCTCCTATTTTATTACTTATTTTCTTAAATTCAAGTTTACGGGGTCATTTTTACTAATATTTCTAGCTTTACTTTATAATTTAGATTCGATCGAGTCGTTCAATCAATCGAAACCTCGAATGGCTAGTCATGGGGCTTACACCCTTTGAGCTAGCTAAGACCTAAGATAAGGAAACTTGGTCGTGCCCTAATGAGTTGACTAACCAAGGTAGTCAAAGCACCCTTTGAGTTGGCTATGACCTAAAGAACGAAGAAACTTAGTCGTGCCCTAATGAACTAACTAACCAAGGCAGTCAAAGCGCCCTTTGCGCTGACTAAAACCTATGATAAAGAAACTTGGTTGTGCCCTAATGAGCTAACTAACCAAGGCGGTCAAAGCGCTCCTTGAGCTGTCTAAGACCTAAAAATAAGGAAACTTGGTCATGCCCTAATAAGTTGACTAACCAATGCGGTTAAAGCACCCTTTGAGTTGGCTAAGACCTAAAGATGAGGAAACATGGTCGAACCCTAATGAGCTGACTAACCAAGGCGGTCAAAGCACCCTTTGAGCTGGCTAAGACCTAATGAATGAAGAAACTTGGTCATGCCCTAATGAGCTAACTAACCAAGACTGTTAAAGCGCCCTTTGAGCTGGCTAAGACCTAAGATAAAGAAAGTTGGTCGTGCTCTAATGAGCTGACTAACCAAGGCGGTTAAAGCACCATTTGAGCTGGCTAAAACCTAAAGATGAGGAAACTTGGTCGTGCCCTAATAAGCTGACTAACTAAGACGGTCAAAGCGCCCTTTGAGCTGGCTATGACCTAACGATAAGGAAACTTAGTTGTGCCCTAATGAGCTAACTATCTAAGACGATCAAAGTACCCTTTGAGCTGGCTAAGACCTAAAGATAAAGAAACTTGGTCATGCCCTAATGAGCTGACTAACTAAAGTGGTCAAAGCGCTCTTTGAGCTGCTTAAGACCTAAAGAATGAGTTGAGAAAGCTTGGTCGTGCCCTAATGAGCTAACTAACCAAGGTGATCAATGCGCTCTTTGAGCTGGCTAAGTCCTAAAACATGAGGAAACTTGGTCGTGCCCTAATGAGCAGACTAACCAAGGTGATTAAAGCGCCCTTTGAGCTGGCTAAGATCTAAAAAAGAAGAAACTTAGTTGTGCCTTGATGAGCTAACTAACCAAGGCGATCAAAGTGCTCTTTGAGCTGGCTAAGACCTAAAGATAGATGAATTAGGTAAGCGCTCCTAGAGTTGGCTAAAATCTAAAGATAAGAAAACTTGGTTGTGCTTTGATGAGCTGACTAACCAAGGCGGTCAAAGTACCCTTTGAGCTGGCTAAGACCTAAAAATGAAGGAAAATTTGATCGTGCCCTAATGAGCTGACTAACCAAGGCGGTCAAAGCACCCTTTGAGCGAGCTAAGACCTAAAGAATGAAGAAACTTGGTCGTACCCTAATGAGCTGACTAACTAAGGCAGTCAAAGCATCCTTTGAGCTGGCTAAGACCTAAGGATAAGGAAAACTTGGTCGTACCCTAATGAGCTAACTAACCAAGGTGGTCAAAGCGCTCCTTGAGCTGGCTAAGACCTCAAGATAAGGAAAACTTGAATTGGGATAGTGCTTCCTGACCTTGCTATATACCTTGAAGAAATTTTGAGTCGGGTAACGTTCTGTGAGTCATACTACTAGGAGTTCAAGAAACTCTAGATTAGGACTACACTCTACGAGCTGGCTAGCTCCCTAAGAGATTATAAATTGGGATTGTGTTTTGGGAGCTAGCTTGAAGCTTAAGAAACTTTAGATTGGGACTGGGCTCTATGAACTGGCTAGATCCCTAAATGAAAATATGAATCTGGATAGCGCTCCATAAGCTAACTAAAGCGCTAAAGAAGATATGGATAGGAACAGTGCACTATGACCTGGCTATATCCTTGAGAAAATGGATATAGGGTAAGCACCCTTCGGACTCGTTGAAGCTCTATTAAGAGTTGAAAGTAAACTGAGGAACATAGCCAACTTGAAAAAAACTCTTGATTTGAGAAATTTACAAACAAGGAATTTGATGAAAACTGTTTATAACATGAATTGAAAATTTGGTTACTACGGATGAAATGGACTAGAAAATGAATGGAAAAACTTATAACAAGCCTCCACTTTCTCTCTCTCCTTTTCATGTCTTTTCATTTCTTTTTTTTTTTTTCTTCTTTTTCCTTGAAAGTTTGCTAACGGATACAAATTCCTATTTAAAAGGCAAACGCCATAATCATGTAAGGTATCTCATATCCACCCTAGTTTGTAACCTAGACAATGAGCTTCTTGGATAGGCCTTAAACATTCATTTCGTAAGGAAAAGGTAACTTACAATTAGTTTAGTTGAAGAGGACTTCCTTACACACTCTCGGTCTGGATTTCACTCTTGATTACTATTCCAGAAATTATAATCCAGTTTGTAAGTGATACGCTCTAATCAATCTGTTAGGTCTTTTTGGGTTCAATATTGTAAATTGGCCTTTTGGTCAAATGGTTTCAAAAGAAGTTAATTGGGAGGGCCTATTTTGAAAGAAGTGCTTTCATTTAACCCGAGGGGTACAAATCAAGAACCATTAGGAATGAACTAGATGTGCGCTTGCCCCAGTTTCCAAAATAATTTTTATCTTACATAAATTATTCTTTAAAATTGGAAGAGCTTTGAGTAGGGAGGTAATGTGGGTAGGAAGGTCTTATGTTTGAGAATTGAGTGGATAGAAAGGGTTTATGTTCATGATTTGAAGTATGATTTTGAATTGAATATAGAGTTTTTGGTTTGTGGTTGAGAACGTGATTCTAATATGAGGTTTTGTGTTTTTGGTTGAGGATGTAATTCAAGGCCTTGTGCTTTTAGAGTAACTTGGGCCTTATTTGGTTAAGGATTTTCTCAAGCTCGATATTTAGGTATTTCTTCATTTTTCTTTTTCCTAGTTGTTTTTCTTTTTCTTTTTTTTTTCTTTTTTCTTTTTTTTTTTTATTTCGTTTCATTTCTTTCTTTTTTCTCCTAAAAAATAACTATCTTTTTTGTCAAGTTTTTATCTTTAGATAAATCAAGGCCTTAAATCCATAGGTTCAGAGTGCATTGGCTTAGGTAAGGTATGTGTGGCCTTTAGGGTATTTAGAAAAAATGTTAGCTCTTCTTCAAAGGGAACAATTTATCAAAAATAAAAATTATCCTTGAATTGTTATTACTGAGATAAGTACAAATTAGTTTTATCCTTCTCTCCTGATTAATGACCCTACCCTCCGAATTGCCCCACTATAGGATGGTTCTTGATAGGGTTTACATTTGAAGTGACTCCAGATCAATCCAACGGGGTTATCAAAGGATAATTGTGTTTGGGATTTGAAAATGAATGCCTAACTTCATTCCAGTCTGCGTATCAAATTCAAAATGGACCTCATTTAAGAAATGAGTCCAAAATATCCTCACCATGATGTCTCTTAACTCTCAAAGTGTTTAAGAGTTAGTGTATAGGATATAGCTCGCCTCTTTTCATTCAAAACTTTTTAAAAGTGAGTTACCAATTCCTTACATAAGGATGGATTGACCTTAAGGTGATGACGGACCTTACTCCCCAATTCGTTGGAACATACCTCGGTTGTGAAATTTCAAAGACTAAATGCCCCATGCCCCAAACTTATAGGTCTTAACGCCCTTAAGCTTCCATATCTAATTTTAGGTTAGGTTCTTTAGAGTTTGAATGGGTTGGAACTGACAACTTTTAAAGTAGAAGGGACTAATGAATTACCTTTTTTATTTGTACCGGGGATCGAGCTTAGGATAGTGTTTTATGGCTTTGTGTTTTGACTCAGTTTATGGTTAGACTTGATGGCTCAAGCCTTAAGTTTGTTCAACTATCTTAATGGGCTAGGGCTTGGGTTTGGTTAGTTATTTTCTTGGGCCAAGTGGGTCTGTTTAAATTATCTGCCTTAATAGGCCAAGTAATTGTATTTGTCTTGAACCCTATAAGGATTTGTAACCGTCAGTAAATTTCTTTCTTTTTCTTTTCTTTCCTTTCCTTCTTTTCTCTTTCTTTCTTTGTTTTTTTTTTTTAAAAAAAGAGAGAGAGGAAAAGTTAAGGCTTTTGTGTTACAAAGACCGAGTGATTAAATTGTAAATGAAGGGTTACTTTACTATAATTCTATATACAAACCTAGAACAACATTATTGAGGGTATATTTATAAATGAGCAATTCTAAAGGAAAAAGACTAAATAAAATCTAAATCATATTTATTCTGAATGATAAAGGCTAAGGAGTCAATTTATCCAAATGAATGAATATTTCTGGCTGGTAGAATACTAGGCAAAACGGTAACTACTCGAAATTATTTTATAGGTTTGATTCGTTTTGTTTTGTTTCTTTTTTTTTATTATTATTTTTATTTATTTACTTTGCAAAAGTTGGGCTCAACTGATATGGGCTCAAACGAAAAGTGATAGATTCGAGTCCTAATAGATATACTAAGGTCTGCAACTAGGTAATATTCATAGGGCTCTTCTATAAGGGCAAGATGAGCCTAATCTTGTTCCTAATAAATTCTTACTTATTTGGGCTAAAAAGTTGAAACCATGTCTAGAGTATCTTTTAAGGCCAATGAGGTGAGTAGACGTTGATCTATTTGGAAGCCCTTTGACTTAATCTAGCCATAGTTATGTGAAAAAAAATCAAAATTACAATCATCACCTATTCCAAACTTTACATAAAATTATTATAAATCATTTACGAAGAAATATTACAACTGCAACTTTACAACTGCAACTTTACAACTGCCCTTGACCATTTAGGTTCGCCACATCATAGGTTCTTGTGATTTTTTTTTTTAAAAAAATGTTTTCATGTGATGCAACGGGTGGGTTCTAAAGGTCCTTAAGTTTTACAACCATCGCATTTTTTTTCAAAGCAACGGTTCTATAGCCGCATTTGAACTTGAGTGGAGTAGCCTAATCGACCCTGGAAGGTAGTTGCCCCACAACATTCGAAACTTACACAATGGCCCCTTTCCTAAGGTCCTAAGATGGCTTGGTTCTGACCGTATCTACCATGCATTTATGATCTAGAAAAATAGAATAAAAATAACGTAACCCCCTAAAGCTACCCCCAGTAAATAAACTTTAACAAAAAAATGTTAGTAAAAAAAAAGATAATAAAATAAAATAAAAAAATACATAGCTAAGTTCTCTTTTTTTATTTTTATTATTTCATCTTTTTATTTTTATTTTTGAAAAAAAAATAATCTTATTTTCGGTAACTTCTAGTGGCTAGCTCTCTAACGCTTCCCAGTAGAGTCGCCAAACTGTCGAGTCTGGTTTTTAGGTTTCTTTTTATTTAAAATTGATTTCTCATTTTCTGATTAATACTAAACCTTAACCTATTTAATACTAATCATCGATTAAAGAAATTGAGAAATTCTAGTTTTTTATTGAAAATAATTTTTAGAGTCGCCACCTGACTGAAGTCGGGAAAAGAAAAGAAACCGTAACCAATTGGATAGATTGATTATGATTTGGCTACCAATCTTTGATTTCAATTTGAATGAAGAACCAGAAGTTTCCGAGTTCGGAGGCTTACTTATTAAACCCTAACAGGTACCACTATCTATTTATTGAAATTAGGATTATTCTCTTAATTATAATATTCAAAAATTAACAAATAAAAAATTAAAAAGGAAAAAAACCTAAGTTTCTACATATTTTATCGTCGCTCCGAAAGTGCCTACGTACCTACTTACCGGAATCAGACAATCATAATTCTTTCCGAAAAATTTAATGTGTTGGTTCTTTTTATAAAAAAAATGATTGGTTGAATTTGTGTTTCTATTAACCATTTCATTTTTATTAAGAAAAATCCTTAGAAGCCTAATTTTTATTCCTAATTATAAAAAAAATCTAAAAACCTAATTTTTGAAAAGTACCAAATTAAGATTTTTATTTAAAAACAACTAACTAAGTGATAATTTTTTTTTTATTTTCAAGGAAAACCTAAAGATTTTATGAAATATGCAATTTTTATGGAATATGCAATGTTCTACATGATGAATCTTTTATATAGAAAAGATGCTTAAAACATAAAAGAAAAAAGAAAAGAAAAAAAAATTTCCTAATCAAAAGATGCTTAAATCATAGAAAAAATATCTAAATTATAAAAAAAATGTTTAAACCATAGAAAAGATGTCTGAATCATAGAAAAGAAACCTAAACAATGGAAAAGATATATAAACTATAGAAAAGAAGCCTAAATTATGGAAAAGATGTCTAACCATAGAAAAGATATTCAAACCATAGAAAAGAAACCTAAACTATGGAAAGGATATCTAAACTATGGAAAGGACATCTAAACTATGGAAAAAACATTTAAATTATGGAAAACAAGCCTAAACTATAGAAAAGATGTCTCGCCGTAAAAAAGAAGTCAATTAAAGATTTTTTTTTATTTTATGAACATCAAAATTATTTTTTTATCTAGAAAACCATAACATGCCTAATGCAATTTTTCTAAATTAATATAATATGCAAAGAACGAGATTTTGTAAAATATCATTTTGAAAATATGAAATCTAAAAAAAAAAAATTTAAATTTAACTTAACATATATTCACTAGACACTAATACTATAACTAATTACTAGCAATTAAAGATATGATAAAAATAAAAAAAAATTAAAACAAGTCTTAAAAATAACTGCACATATACTAAGTGAGATAAAAATAAATAAATAAGACAGGTTATAGACAATAATAAAAAACTACTATTATGTACCTGTAAGGCAAAACACGCAAAGTTGATGAAAGGGAATAGATTGGAACCCTAGTCTTATCGCAGGCACAACTATAGAATTGGTCTAAAGAGTAGGTTCGAGCGTGTTTTTTAACAAATGTGTAATTGTTCCTTTTTGGCTTACACCATGCAACCCTTATTTATAAAACTCGAAAACAAATCTTTTGAATCGAATCGAATATAATCTAAGTTGATAAAGATCCAAAATAGATTCAAATCTTACAAATCTTGATTTTATTAGATTTAACGTCATCATATCAGATTTGTTTTTTTTTTTTTTCGACAACTATTTAGTCAAGATTCCATCAAATTAATTTTTTCGAATTTTTTCTTTTTTAGTTTTTTTTTTCCAACAATTTTCTTTTTTTTTTTTTGTCTTTTTTATCATTTTTCAATTTTTTTATTATTTTCTAAATTACGACCCTAAAAACAAAAGTTATAACTACTATGGGCAAAAATCAAGTGTCTACAGTACACTTCAACATATGTGATTAAAATTATATTGTATGTACATGTATGTATGGTGTAATTATTCATGTGGGGGTAAGGATGTATGTAAGCCTTGCAAAATTTTGTGAACCTAAAACAAAGATGGGTAATCGGAGCCTAGATGAATCCCTTGAACCACACAAAGAGTAAACTAAATTAAAAATTAATATTAAAATAGAAAATCTCAACAATATGTTTGAAACCCCAAAAATGGAACTAAAACCCTAAATATACCATTAGAATCCTAAAACCATAATTAAGTCCTTGCAAGTGAGGAACCCTACATTGACTCTAAAACGCTAAATTAGTATAAAAAATTCTAAATTAACTAATACACTTTAATTATATAGTTAAATTATTCACTAATTGATTATAGTTCAACTTATTGCTAAAAGCCCTAAATTACCTTCAAAATAGTAATCAAATAGTAATAATTAGTTTAAACCCTTAAGAAGCCCTAAATTAAGTAGATACCATGTTCCAATAGGTCTAATTAATTTAATTAAGCATGATAAAACCTAACTACTTATGATCATATATAGTAGTGATTAGGATCATAAGCTTAATTAGCATTTTAATCATTTACATGCATACATACATCATGATTAATTAGGGTTTAAACACAATTAAGCACAAAAAAGACAATACAATTAGTTATGGAAGGGCACAATTAGAGAAATGCACTCATTTTTAAAAGACAAATCCTTACCTTAAATGGAAAAAATCATAAAAGCAAGTGGTCCCAATTTCAAGCTAGTGCTAGGTAATCAAAGGAGGAAAAAATTTGTCCCACACTTCCTATAAACCAATTTTCCATTGCTTACTTCAAAACCTCCCTTTCATTTTCTCCTTCCTCACACAATAAAACTCTAGAATTGCTCTATCAAATTAATCAATCAAAAGCAAAGAAAAGAAGGAGTAAGGAGGAAACACTCTCCAATTCCCCATGCCACTCAACAGTCAAAGCCGACAACCACCACAACACACTACTAAATTTCAAATGGCCGCCATACATAACACATCACCACCACATCCTCCTTTGCTTGGTCGACAACTCCCCTACCCTAAAGGAGTCCATTTTGGTTTCGTTTTCTTGAGGAGAAGTTAGGACATCCTACCTTCTAGACTAGAGAAAGCAAGCTTAGCTTAATCCTTATTTTTGCAATGGTTAAGGCTTATTTGTTTAAGAGTCTAAGACCCCTAAAAACACAAGAGTATCACCTTCATGTGCATGTATCATGTAGAGTTTGTAGAATACTTTTTTGAATATTTAGATGTAGAAAAACACACCATGTGCATGAGTTGTTGTTTAGGATTGAAGATAAACATATAACTTATTGAAATGTTGAGAAAATACTGTGAAACCTACATCACCATGTTAAGCTGAACATATATATGTATATCTTCATCATATATTTAAATTTCTCATGTTCGCTTTAGTGAAAATTAGTTCAAAATTCATTTTAGTAGTCATTGATGCATGATATAACAAGTTATGGGTGTAATATGTTGAAATCCCTAAAAATATCATCTTAACCCACCCCTTAATGACAGTTAAACTTGTAACTTATGATTAAGATAGGTAATCATATGATTAATTAATGTTAATTAGGAGTTAGGACTTAACTTTGTAAGATAAGTGGCTAAACAAAACTTAAAGTGCATATTTAGGCCTAGATTGGACTTTGGTTTAGAAAAATCAATTTGAAGCCCAACAAACCACTAAGATCAAATTTGAATCATATGCTAAAATGGGTCATTTATTAGGCTTAACAAGTTATTTAGCTCATTGGAATGGGTTAGAAATAAGTTTAAGGCCTTAGGATATAAATAAAGCCTAAAGCATGTTAGAAGGCCCAAAATGAAGCGCTAGGCCCACTTGAAAACCTATGGCTAGCAGATTTACTTAATAACTAAAGTCCCAAATAGGAGACCCATGAAGCTTAACAAGAGTTTTAGGAGGCTCGTACTAGGCCAAGCTGGACATAACCCGTGACTAGTTGGAAAGAGTAGTTTAAGCAATAAAATAATAAGAGATGGACTAGTTTAGTAGCTTTAGAATAAAGGAAAAAAGACTTAATAATAAATAATTTAGGATCTTTAATTTAAAATTGACCTTAAGCCAAAGACAAGGTTCAATCATCTCTAAGTGAAACTTAATGGAACTAAATAACACATAAGAAAACCTATAGCCTTAGACTTAAATAAAATTTAGGCCTAAAAGTAATGTAAATGCTCGGCTAATAAAGATAAGTGACTAAAGCAAGACCTTGAACACTTAAGCATTTAATTAAACTAGAAAACCAACTAAGTTAAAAAGGGAAATATATGAAATTTGAATCTAACCCCCATTTAAATGAATAGTTGTAGGTCTCAACTCTCAAAACGGATCCCACTATGTGAAAGTACGTTTTAAAATGGTATGAAATCAACTATAAAAGTGTAAAAAATCAAATTTAAAACAAAAAAAAAAATATTGCAAAACCAAGTTTAACTGTACTCGAAAATAATATAGTGAAAATTAGGATAATTGATTAGAAATTTAGTATAAGGAGGTACTACTTTGGATTTTGACCTACTAGAGGACTATTATGGTTCCCAATTGATATGGCTGAGTGAGTATTTCTTCTATGATTGATTACTATGCTTGTATGTAGGTACAGTGTAGTGGCATTTAAACAAGATAGTAAATTGGATTATTTATGGCTATAGGTTCATGCATGTGTATGCATTTGCTTCATCGTATGATTAAGACACTTATTTTTTTCAAATGCCACTACATTACACCTACATACAAGCATGGTAATCATAGAAGAAATACTCACTTAGCCATATCAATTAAGAATTGTAATAAATTAGATTATTTGTGGGCTATCGGTTCATGCATGTATATGTATTTACTTAATTGTGTAGGACATCTCCCTTAAGTTAATGCTACTAATTTCAAGATCATGAGTAGTGAAGTCAAGAGCTTAAGAGGATACTTCCGATTATTTAGACTTATGTTACGTATTATGTGATCAGTAGCATGTTTAGACTATTGTTTAGTAACTATGTTGGCATTATGACTCGTAAACTTATTCTAGAATTTTTATGTCTTTAGCCATTACCTTTCTATGATATTTGAATGGTTATTAGTAATTAATTGCTTGATTATTACTTGAATCCTATCACCGATGGAGTAATCTGGTATGTAATATTAGCCTTATACGTTGTAGGGTAGATTCTAAATCAACAGGAGTTATTGATCTAAGGTCTCTATACAGCATATGGCATACCGCTATGATAAGCCTAATGCTTTAATTAGTTCGATTTAAATCAATTGGTGTTATATAGTGTATCATAAGTGAAAGAAAATTATATGTGTGCATATGCTTATGTTTAGTGAAATACATATCAATAGAGGTAATTTCTTAATTTTATCAATTTCATTTGCTAGCTAGCTTAATTTAAATAGATATTATTATTTGGAGATATCTTTAATCGTTTGATAATGAATTTGCGTGATTCTAAAATATCAAGAGTCAATTGATTAATTTAGTATTTTAATTAGTTCAATTTTATGTCAATTGATATTATGCGGTTTATCTTATAAATATTGTTATGTAAAAGGGAAATTACACATGTATGGCACGATGCATACTCATAGGGAAAAATTTGTAATTTACTAATTTTACTTCCCACTAGCTTAATTTAATTAATTTCTATTACCTAGGGTTATCTCTAATTGCTTGATACTAAATTTATGCGATTAATATTACATTATTTGTATACACATATAGGCATTACTTTTATAGGAGTAGGGATAAAATAGTGATTTTATTAACTTGATTACTTTAATCGGTTCAATTTAGCTAATTGTTATTACTATGGAATATCTCTAATTATTTAATTTGAACTTCTACGGTTTGATGAAGTTCAAGTTTAGTTTACCATTTTAGTGTTTTTCCTATGTTTAGGGTTTAATTTAAGGCTTTCTATCTTTAGGGTTTAGGTTCTAAGGCTTTTTATCTGATTCATGGCTACAATTTTTTATTACGCGTATTTAGGGTTTTGGGTTTTCATATGTAATTAGGGTTTTCAAATTTTATGTTGAGGTTT
>JAMXBB010000002.1:91603288-91743288 GCA_024138015.1 Lumnitzera littorea | reverse complement strand
CAAGACATAAGTCGAGTACTTAAAACACTTAAAAGTAGGTGACCTTCCCCTACACTTTAGGATCTATCATCAAATAATTGTGTAGGCTATTACTCCATGTTGAGAAGAGCAATGGTCATATAGTTGTTTGCTACTTGACGTGCAAATGAGCATGGAGGGACAATAGTTCATCATGTCCATCCTTCTCTAATGGTTTCTACTTAAGCAACAATGTGATGTACATGTTGTAAGGGCTTTTCAACTTTGAAGAGGTGAAGAATAAACAACACTTCATAAGAGATGAGGAGACTAGTAGATGGTATAAGGAAAAACAATTGCAATAGTGAGAATAACCATGCATTAGGAGGAAGAGGAGCTGCTAGATGTCGTAGATTATAGTTTACCATGGCAGTTGGAGGAAAGAGGGCAACAGGTGCAATAATAGGAGGAGGTGACTAGTGATGGTGCCTAGCATTAACCTAACCCCTATTACATGCAAAGAATGTTCCACCAATTAGATTGAATTCTTGTTACATAACAAGATCTATTCTCTAAACAACTAGAGCAAATGGCTAGATAAGAGAACAAATAGAGATCATTACTAAGGTTCACTACAATACTCTACTATTTATGCAGGAGTGAATTAAACTGAGTGTCAAATGTTGAACTCATAAACTTAAGCTTTCTAAACAAGTCCTTAATAAAAAAACTCAATAAATCTAAACCATATCAAAAAGGGAAAAGAAAAAAACCTAATTAAAGCCTTATGCTTATAATTTAGTACTACTAAACATTTCTTCCAATTAACACGAATTTCAATTAAAATATCCAAAAGTTAGAAGAAGCACTTGCTTGAAATTATATTTTCAAAAGGAGTTGCATTTGTCAATAATTTTCTCATGTAATAATGTTTATTGGGTTAAACTTTAATTACCCTCAAAGCTAAGAATTAGCATTTAATGTATGAATATGATACCCTTTTATTTTTGAAATGTATTATGGTACTTTTATGAATTATAAACATAGATAAAATTGTATCTAAAGAGTTACGCAAAATTAGACTAAATTAGGATAATCATCCATTCTTTGCCGAAATATTAATACTCCATTATGAAGTAATTTTCGTAACCCATCGCCCCAACATATCTTACTCATCAGTACAATTTCATTGCCATGATTACCTATATAAGGTAGCAATATTCGCTCATTAGAAACTTTCTAGGGAGTTTAGTCATGTTGAATGTAAACTTATGTATCTATATATAATATATATCATAGTTTTATTTTGTAAATAGCTTCTATTATTCTAAAAATATCTAAGAGCATTGAAAAATCACCAAACCTTATAACTAGGTATATTTCATACCTAACTTTTTATTTACATAGTCACTTTCTCATGTTGATCACAAATTTTACCAAAAGAAAAAAAAGGAAAACAAATGAAAAATTGGATTTGAGTACATTTTCAATAAGCTAACAAGACACAAGCCTAAATACTAATAAATTTCCAATTAAGGTAAGTTAATTATTTTCAATGTGGAAATAGGATTTTTAGGTAGTTATATTAAGTGGTTTTTATTGATATATGGGTAAATATCTAGAATGAAGGGTATTTTGATGACTAAGCCATAGACCAATGAGTACCTAAGGGCCTTTTATTATTATTTGCTTGCTTGTTATGTTATGCTAAGTTGTTGCATTGTTATGCTACTACTATTTCTTTTGTACTTTAGAGAAATTGTTTAATTACTTGTAACTGGTCAAATTGTCAAATTGACTAAAAAACATAATTGGTCTCACACTGCTTAGTTGCATATACTAATGGCTACCTAGTTCTCTTTGGTAGTCATGGTAAGGTAAAGCCTACATTTGGCCCTCTTTAGCCAGTTGGTACTCTAGGGATGTCATGGCAGGGGAGAGATTTGGCAAGCTAATGACTATCAAGATGGATTCCCAACAAGAATGAGGGCCTAACTAGTAGGTTGAGATGAGAAAATTTTTCCATCATGAGTGGAGACTTAGGCTTGGATGGTTATCCCTAAGCTAGGTTAAGGAGGGGATTATATCCTTATTTTCTTATCAGTTACTAGAAGACGGATGTACGATGTTTTTATTCATATTGGCTGCTTATGCATAGCATACTAACGGTTGAAACTGTATTATGACTTATTTTGATTGCTCATAATAATAAGGAGGGATTAATTTCACAAGTCATTTGGACTCTTTGGCTTACAATTTGTATGTGTAGGATAGGGCCAAAGATTAGTGACATTGGGACTATGAAGGCAAGGAAAATATAGGATGTTTTGTTAAAGGAAAGTACATCCTAATAGAGTAATCCTACAATTGTGGAGTTTCTTTATGGCTTTTAGATAGTTATGTTTTAGACTTAGCATATGTTTTATAAAATATATGTAAATATACGCTTTAGTTTAGTATAAAATATAGGAAGTGTTATGTTTCATAAGCCTTATGTATCATTAACATATGTAGTGGGTTATTATGATTTAACTAGCCCAACTTTAGGGCGTAACATTCTGTTTAGCCTTATCGACAATTAATCCCCATTTTTGGACATGCAATCTCAACTTATGAACATTCAATGTGAAACCCCAATCTTCGACCAAATATCTTGAGTTTGGAACAATGGTTTATCCTTATCAAACTTGAAACTTAGAAGACATAGCTTGGGAGGTAAAGATATAAATTTGTTATGGGTAACGTGAAACGAGTTTTGTTATGTAATGAGATCCTAGTTGTTCAAAATTGATATATTTAGGACTTTTAAAAGATGTTCTTCGAATTGTGCCAAACTTTAATATAAGGTTATAAAAGTTAGAAGAAAAGTCTTACTAAAGTTTGTTTCTCAAAATAAAGTGTATAGAGTACTTAATTTAATGAAAATATGGTTTTATCAATGTTGTTATTTATCAAGAACTCAAAATTCGAGCTTTGAGATGTAAATAAATGTTAGAGATATACTATCTTATAAAAGTAATAATTTAGTGTGATAGTGTGAACTTGCATGCAAAGTCATTATATAATCATTACGTGTAGATAAAATATACTTGATATGTACATATATTTATATAATACCTCAATGTAAGGGAAAAATTATAACTTAAAACATCAATATTATTAGCAATTAATATATGAAGTTGCTATCTTCACATGGAATTAGGCATAGCTAATAAGAGTAAGGGTTACACTAAGCACACCAAGATAAGGACAAGTAACCCATCTTTTGTTATTTAAAAGACACATGGAAAATCAAAATCCCTACTCCACCAAACAATTGGCTATATAGAGGGGCTTAGAGTGAGATTTCAATCATTTTGGCAACTTAGGAGCAATAGAAAACAATCAAGAAAACCTTTTTTAGTGAAATACAAATTAAGAAAAACATTAGGACTAAGATTTACACACCAATTGTAGACTTGCCATGGTAGCCATTTTGGGGTTGAAGGAACATTGCTGAAGGAGGCTGATTGACATACCCTCGCCATCAATGAAGGACCAATGCCTAGATAAATGATAGCTTCAAATTTTCACTTGTAAAATAGGTGAAGGAGAGCCTCGTGGCGAAGCATAGGATGAACTACTAATAGGCCTTAGTTAGGGAAGAGTTTAAGCTGGACATCACCACCATAAGGGCAAGAAGACTTTAGGAATGCTAGTTAGAGTTATTTCCTTTTAGAAGGGATGAGTAGCTGCAAGATTTGATTCAAGTTCTTAGGAGTAGCTCCATAGGGAGGTTGTTGATAAGTATAAATTTTATATATTTTATCTCAAATTTATACTATACTAATGTGTATATTTTTATACTTTTGATAGGAAAATTGTATGGATTCAAGAAATATGGATGAAGGATATTTTTTAGTGTAAGACTCATGTAGAAATCAAACTGAAAATTGGATGATAGATAATATTTTATGATTGATAAAGAAGCCCATTGGAATTTAAGCCTAGCCCATTGCAATTACATATGGACGGCAATTGGAATCTATGATGCCAAGATTTGTTGATTTAATAAAAAAAATTTTAAAAAATAGTTAAGGAAGTCGGCACAAAGAGGAAATTGGTTATTATATTGTTTGAGCTTTCGTAGCCGCACGGATCGGATTTTTTTTTTTAAATATCCTTAGTTTTCCAAAGTCGTAGTCGCAAGGAAAAAAAAAAAAAAAAAACTAAGGATATAGAATTAGAGTTTTCTTTCAATTGTGGAGCCGCAAGACAGAGATTCAGAGTTGATGAAAAATCCAATATCTGTAGCCGCAAAAAGGAGATTTAAAATATATATTCCCTAATTCCTGTAGCCACACGAATGGAGCTTGGGAGATCTTGCATCCAATTTTCGTAGTTGTTGTAGAAGTTGAAGACGAATCTTAGGGTCATCACAAGGCCACAAAAGATGTAAGAAAAGATTAGATTGAAAATTAGATTTGTACTTCAAGAAATATAATTGGATTTTCTAATCCTTTTTATTTTTAAGATTTATCGTGTTTCTTAAATTTTTTTGTGTGATTTTTATTTTTATTATGAACTAAATTAGATTTAATGAAATTTTGACATAACTTGATGATTTAATCGATACATGATTTTATTATATGTTATTATTTAATTGGTTGGATTTTTAATTATTCGATTTCATGATTCGTGATTTTATCATCTAGTAAACGATGTTTTCATGAATAAAGCTTGAAAATCTTCAAAAGGAAATAGATGATTTGTATGAAATTGAAATAGAATTGATTTAATTGTTGACATGGAAATATGTGAGGATTCACGTTCATAATAGTGATTAGTATTAATTTTTATGATATAAAAATATGTATGAATCTTGATATTAATTAAGGTAATAAATTTTGTAAGAAAAAATTTACTACATAACAAAGAATTTTACTATAATTTGGGCAATACCAAAGTGAGATTTTGTGAATCTAACTAAAAGTCAATTAATTAATGCTATCATATTTTACAGATACACGTTGATTCATTAGAGGATGGCTTTGTTGAGATCATATGCTATTATTAATAAATTCTTTCTTTGTGACGTTAGTATTTTATTTTTAATTCATTTGCAATCATAGTCAATTAGTTCCTTTTATTTTAATTTCTTTCATCATTTCGCTTCAATCACCTAGCTAAGAAAAGAATTAAAATAATTAAATACTTATTTTCTAATCCTTGAGAATGATTTAGTTTTATTAGTTATTACTATTACAGTGTCAGATTCGATTTACTTGCTGGAGTGTTTTTAATTGAAAAATTATTTTTAAAGGAAATCGTACACATCAAGTTTTTGACATTATTATTAGAGACTATGTTAAATTAATATTAGATTTTCAGTTCTATTTTTAGACTTAGCATTTTTTTTCTTTATGTTGGTGATCTTAATTCACAATATTATTAAATTTTTAGTTTTCATGCATCTCGATTAGTTTTGACTAATTGCATTGTTAGTTGTTACTCTAGTAATTTTTCTTTGTCGAATTCATTAGTTCTAGTTTCATCTCGTTAACTGTTTCAGGTCGCGCTTCGGAGAATTCTCAATTCGTCATCATCCATTCATGTTAACGTACAGCCTGGAACCTCACCGAGCATACGGAGTAATTTCCTGGATTTTGTCGAGCCGCGTTTTCTTCTCCCGATTTTTATAAATAAGTTGTTTTTACTACGATCATTATTAAATTCTACTCATTTAATATTGACTCTTAATTAAGATTTAAAAAAAAAACCAATTTTTAACTTTGAAAATATTTTGGAATTGTCACCCAATTGAAGTTGAGAAAAAAAAGATTAGGTTAAATTGGTGTTAAATCAATTGGATATAACGATTTAATGTAGCTACTAATCTACTTGAAAAACTAATTTTTAAAAAAAAGGTTTGAAAACAAAAGATTTTGGATCCACGGTTAATATTTTAAACCTTAATAGGACCATTTTTACATTTCAAATTTAAACTTACTTTTCAATATACCCTTATAATGAAATCTATTTATATGCAACTTAATTTAATTTTGAAAAAAAGATAAAACAATCAATTATTTACAAAAGATGGAAAAAGAAAAATTTCCATATTTTAAGTCGATCCGTATGTACATGTACCTATATACCTGCTATTCGGGATTAAATTCTCATAATTTATTCAATAAAAACTTTAGCAGGTTGAGTTGATTTTAATTTTTAAATAAATCGAGTTTACGTTTTTACTCCTTTCAACTTTTTTGAAGAAATTTTCTAAGGGTCTTAAATAGGTTTTATTTTTTGAAAATTCTAAAACACTCTAGTTTGTAAAATGGTTGATTTATTTATTCTTTTATTTTATTGGGAAATTGGTTTTTTTAAGTGATAAGATGATTTGTTTATTCACTAAACTATTTATTTATTTTTATTTTTATTATAATTTTTTATATTATCATATTTATTTATTATTTATTTTATCTATTTCTGTTATGCTTTAATAAAAAATAAAATAAAAATAAACTATTCGTTTCCTTTTTTCTTCTCTTTTTCTTACTTTTCTTTCCTTCTTTTTCCTTTTTCTTTTTCATTTTTTTAGTACAAATTACAATAATAAGTAAATAAGTTAAAAACAAACAAACAAACAAACATAAATTGAAAACTAAAATAGGGGACAAGCTTAGACCAAGCCTTGGCCGTGGATTGGATCTAGGCCTAAGGCGGTTAGGTTAGGCTTAGGTTTAGATCGGGTTCGAATAGGGTTTTGGAGCTCTAAATAGGTAGTCAGTCGGGTCTTGGAGGAAGAAGAAGATGGCGGTTGAATCTTCACTCCAAGTTGGCTTTTAGGTGTCATTTCAAGTAGGGAATAAGGGATCCATGAGTATTTCATTAATGAATGGTAGTTCTGTCAAGTGTCGATGGTTGAAAGTGGTGGTTTTGTGGTGGAGAAATTTGCTATGCGTGGTGGTTACTGGGTAAAAGATGGTGGATTCACGCGAGAGAAGGGATCGAAGATTGGTGTTGTAGGTAATAGCTGTTCGGCTATTTGCTATTAGATGTAGCTTCCGTAGTGAAGCATTAAGGTGAGGATGATTCGAAGGGATTGTTCTGAATGTACTATTTATGTAGGCAAATTTGGCCGTGTGTGGGTTCGGTGTACTATGAGTGATGAGGGATGAAGATGGAGTAGCTTCTATTTCAATTAGGATGTTGAGTGGTCGATGGAGTTGTGGATTATGCTGCAATGGTGCTACTACGTTGTGGCCATTGCATGTGATGGTTCACATCTAGACTAGAGATGGCTGGTTATGCTATACAATTGGGTTTGTTGGGTTGCTATTGGCATGAATGTGGATGAAACAGAGGATAGGGGATGGTGGCATCAGGCTTGATTTATGCATGTAAGGGCTATATTACAATATCCATGGAGGCTGGACTAGCGTGCTTAATGGACTCGTGCTGTTGGTCGCTGTAGTGAGTCTGCATTATGGCATTTGGAGTTTATGAGAGAGTAGCTAAGTTGCATGGATCATTGGCGAGAGAGAGAATGTATGGGTAAGGATCTAGAGAGAGAGATAGTAGGGTTGATGGTGGAGAATGAGAGAGAGAGAGAGAGTGAGCTCGTGATTATCGTGTGTGTCTTCTCCTTTTTGCAGTTTGTGTTTTTAACCGTGGTTAATTTAGAATTAATCACTTTTGTCGAATGCATCTAGTTTCACAATGTTGACTTCGAAAAATAAGCTTTTCTAAATTTTCAATCCGATTTTAAATGCATATTTGATTGAATCTAGACTGGACTTTGGTCAAGATTGAAACTAAGTTATGCTTAGTTTATAAATCTACCACTGATTTGGATGAGACAGTAATAAAAGAGGGTTGATTTTACTGTTGAAGAAGGCTGAAAAACTTAGTTCACAAGTGAGAAATCTAGGTAAAATGAGGGAAAAGGGGAGAAAGAGAAAGGAAAGGGAGAGAAAAGGGGCTAACGTAGCGCTGACATAGTACCACGTTGACCGTATCATCCAACTGCAACGTGCTACGTGTCCCCATTGTAACATGTAGCAGCTGACATGGTATGGGTAGCTGACGTGACATGCCATGTGGCGCTACATCAGTGTCATCTAATTCGATGGCGCCATGTATTAAGACACGTGACATGGTGAACCCCTGATACATGGTGATGTGTCATGTATGCTTTTGAGGTAAAAAGAATAAAAGGCATTTCTTGCCTTTGGTGAGGTTTGAACCCCTTACCTCAAGTTTAACTCAAATTCAAGTCTAAATATTTATCTGTTAGGACGTTGGCCTGTGCAAATTGTAGATATGAACAAGGTCAACTTGGGTTAGATTTAAATTTAAACCATGGCCCAACGATCCTCTCCTTACTTTTATTAACTTTGTTTTAAAAAATTTTTATTATTTTCTATATTTCCTATATCCTCTATTTTTCTAATTTTTCTAAATTTATTATTGTTTTAGCTTTTCTTAATTTTTTTTATTTGTATTTTTCTTAAAATTTTGCCATAAAGACAAAAGAAACACTATTTTTGCCCCAAGGGTGGAATTTATCCTAAGGAGCGCCTTAGCTAGTTATCCTAAGTTCGGTCTACTAAGGATTTTGGTGAATAGTTAAAAGAAAGAGGAGGCGTTCTAAGAGCTGGCTAAGAGACTGAAAGAGGAATTGAAGCCTGGTTGTGCCTTTATGAGTTAATGAACCAAAGTGAACGGCTAAGGACTCCTTGAGTTGGCTAAGACCTTAAAAGTTGTTGAAAGCTTAGTCATGCCCCAGTAAGTTGACTAACTAAGATGAGATGGGTAAAGCGCTCCTTAAGCTAACTAAGACCCTAAAAGATGTTGAAAACTTGGTCGTACCTCTATGAGCTGACTAACCAAGATGAGATAGGTAAAGCGCTCCTTGAGTTAGCTAAGACCTTAAAAGATGTTAAAAACTTGATCGTGCCCCTATGAGCTGACTAACCAAGATGAGACAAGCGAAGTACTCCTTAAGCTAGCTAAAACCCTAAAAGATGTTGAAAACTTAGTCATGCGCCTATAAGCTAACTAACTAAGGTAAAATAGGTGAAATGCTCCTTGAGCTAGCTAAGACTCTTAAAGAGACGTTGAAAACTTAGTTGTACCCCTATGAGCTGACTAACTAAGGTGAATGGGCAAAGCGCTCCTTGAGCTGGTTAAGACCCTAAAAATATTGAAAACTTGATTGTGTTTTTATGAGCTGACTAACTAAGGTGAAACGGATGAAGTGCTCCTAGAGTTGGCTAAGACCCTAAAAGATGTTGAAAACGTGGTTGTGCCCCTAAGAGCTGATTAATTAAGGTGAAACGGACGAACCGCTCCTAAAGCTACCTTAAAAGATGTTGAAAACTTGATCGTGCCCTTATGAGTTGACTAACCAAAATGAGACAGCAAAGTGCTCTTTAAGCTAGCTAAGACTCTAAAAGATGTTGAAAACTTAGTCGTGCCCCTACGAGCTAACTAACCAAGATAAGACAGACAAAACATACCTTAAGTTAGCTAAGTCCTTAAAAGATGTTGAAAACTTATTCGTACCCCTATGAGTCAACTAACCAAGATGAGATAGTCAAAGTACTCTTAAAGCTAGTTAAGAACTTAAAAGATGTTGAAAACTTGGTCATGCCCCTATGAGCTGACTCACTAAGATAGAACAAGCAAACCGTTCCTAGAGTTGGCTAAGACCCTAAAAGATGTGTTGAAAAATTAGTTGCACCCCAATGAGATTACTAACCAAGATGCGATAGGCAAAGCACTCCTAGAGTTAGAGTTGGCTAAGACCCTAAAAGATGTTGAAAACTTGGTCATGTCCCAATGAACTGACTAACCAAGGTGAAATAGGCGAAGTGCTCCTAGAGCTGGCTAAGACCCCAAAAGATGTTTAAAACTTTGTCGTGCCCCTATGAGCTAACTAACCAAGATGAAATGGGTGAAGCGCTTCTCGAGCTAGTTAAGACCCTAAAAGATGTGTTGAAAACTTAATCTGGTCATAATGTGTTGATTAACTAAGATGAGATGAGTAAAGCACTCCTAAAGCTGGCTAAGACCTTAAAAAATGTTGAAAACTTGGTCATGCTCCTATGAGCTAACTAACCAAGGCCGGAGCGTCTCTTGAGGACTAGCAACATTAATTTAGAACTGAAAAAGCGCCTTATGGGCTCGCTAAAAGGAATTAGTGATAAGAGAAAGTGCCTTATAGGTTCTCTTAGGAGAAATTAGTGAAGGGAAACACCCTTATAGCCTTGCTAAGAACTGGGTAAATAGAAGCACCCTATAGGTATGCTAAGAGAAATCGATGATGAAAGGAAGTAGCCTGTAGACTCACCGAAGGAAAATGATGAAGAGAAGCGCCCTTATGGGCTCTCTTGAGAATAATGGTTAGGGAAGCACCCCATGGGCTTAGTACAAGGAATTGGTAAGGTAAGTGCCCTATGGGCTTGCTAAGAACTATTGATGAGGGAAGTGCCTTATGGGCTCACTATAAGGAATTGGTAAGGTGAGGGCCCTATGGGCTCGCTACAAGGATTTGGTAAGGTGAGTGCCCTAAGGGTTTGCTAAAAACCCTAAAGGAAATGACAAAAGAGGGGGTAGTGATTTGAAAGTTGGTTAAAACCCTAGAAAGACAGGAAAATGCCCTAAAGAGTGGCTAGAACCCTAAAAAGAATAAAAGAGTGGTTTGGTGCTCTAAGAGCTGGTTAGAACCTTAAAAATGAAGGACGAGACTGTGCCTTAAAAGTTAGCTAGAACCCTAAATAGAAGAGGGGACAATGCTCTAAGAAGTGGCTAAAACTTCTAAAAATGAAAGACGAGACAACGCTCTAAAAGTTAGCTGGAATTTGAAAGACGAGACAATGCCTTAAAGGCTGGCTAGATCCCTGAAAAGAATAGAAAAGGAGATAGTACTCTAAGAGTTGGCTTGAACCTTAAGCAAAAATGATAAAAGCAAGGGTAATGCTTTGAAAGCAGGCTAACAGTCTAAAAAGAAAGACCAGACAACACCCTAAAGGCTAGCAAGATCCCTAAAAATGAAAGACGGGACAATGCCTTAAAGGTTGGCTAAATCCCTAAAAACAATAAAAGAGTAGGTTACCGCTCTAAGAGTTGGCTAACATTCTAACAGGAATTAATGAAAGCGAGGGTAGTACTTTGAAAGCTGGTTAGCACCCTAAAAATGAAAGACAAAACAATGCCTTAAAAGCTGGCTAAAATTCTAAAAAGAATATAAAAGGGGACATTGCTCTAAGAGCTGGCTGGAATCTCAAAAAATGAAAGACGAGATAGTACCTTAAAGGCTGGCTAGAACCTTGAAAAGAATTGAAGAGGGGATAGTACTCTAATAGCTAGATGGAATCTCAAAAATGAAAGATGGGATAGCACCTTAAAGGCTAGCTGGAACCTTAAAAAAAATAGAAGAAGGGATAGCACTCTAAGAGTTGGCTTGAACCCTAAGAAGAATTAATGAAAGAGAGGGTAACGCTTTGAAAGTCGGCTAATACCTTAGAAAGAAAGACGAGACGATGCCTTAAAGGCTGGCTAGAACCCTAAAAAGAATAGAAAAGGGGATAATGCTCTAAGAGCTAGCTGAAAACTCAAAAACGAAAGATGAAACAATGCCTTAAAGGTTGGCTGGAACCTTGAAAGGAATATAAAAGGAGATAACGCTCTTAAGAGCTTACTAGAACCCTAAAGAGGATGAAAGAAAGAGAGGGGATAGTGCTCTTAAGAGCTAGTTAGAACCCTAAAAAGAATGGATGGAAGTCTAGACAGTGTTCCAAGAGCTGGCTCACCCTAAAAGAGATAAAAAGAAGGGACAGCACTTTTAAGAGTTGGCTCGAACCCTAAGGGAAGTTGATGAAGGATTGAAGAAGTAAGGCAAAAAAAAAAAAGAACAACTAGTTTTAAAAGACTCCTTGACTTGAAAAAGTATTTATAGGGAAATTGTTGAAAAACCATTTACAAGAAAAAAAAAAACAAAAAAAAGGTATTAAGGATAGGCCCCTTGATTTGAAAAAGAGTTAAAGGATATAAAAAATTGCAATTAAGGAAGAATGATCTAGACTACTATGGTTAATTTAAAAATGTGACCACCTTGAAAATGGATGACATGAATTGAAAGCTTGGCTACTCAAGCCAACATGGATTAAACAAAAATCTTGTAACAAACCTTTACTTTCTCTCTCTCTTTTTTTTTTTTTTTTCCTGAAAGTTTGCCAACGAATATAAATTCTTACTTAAAAAATATGTTTATAACCACCCCTTTCTTTGGTAAACCATGTGGGGTTTTTTAATACCCCTGACCTTGATGTTGGGTTTACTCGTAGGGCTTTGTGATTTTAAACATTCCTTACCTAAGGAAAATGTAACCCATGATTAATTTAGTCAAAGAGGACCTCCTTGCTAGCTCTTGGTTTAGATTTTGCTTTGGACTACAGTTCCAAACCCCTCCACTTCCTTAGATCCTAAGACAGTTTGGGTCTGACCACATCTACTCTGCATCTTTAATTCAACAAATGACCCCCCAAGTCCTAATGTATGTTGTATGCAAAATAAATATGGAAATCAAAGTAGAGTATAAACACTAAATTAATAACAAATAATCAAACAAACAAACAAATAAATAAATAGCATAGGTATTTTGAAAGGTAATTTTAATTTCAAAAATTATCTTAAGTGGTAAGCTCTCTTGATGCCCCTAGTGAAGTCGTCAAGCTGTCAAGCTGTCAAGCTTAGTTTTTTCCTCCCAGTTTTTATAAATAAGTTTTCTTTAAACTGATTAATATTAAATCCTATCATTTAATACTGACCTCTGACTAAGGTTTAAAGAAAATTGGTTTTTAACTTTGAAAATGTTTTAGAGTCACTATCCGACCCGACTAGAGTTAAGAAAATGAGGGTTAGGTTAAATTGATTGGGTAAATTAATTCAACTTAGCCACTGGTCTACTTTAAAAACCAATTTTTGGAAAAAAATGTCTGAAAACCAAAGATTATCAATTCGAAGCTAATATTTTAAACCTTAAATGGGTATCGCTGTTACTTTCCGAATTTAAATTTACCTTTCAATATACCCTAATAATGAAATCTATTTATATGCAACTTAATTTAATTCTAAAAAAAGATAAAGCGAACAATTATTTACAGAAGATAGAAAAAGAAAATTTTCCATATTTTAAGTTATCTTATACGCACGAGTGTACCCGCTATTCGGAATCAAACTTCTATAATTCATTCGATGAAAACTTTAACGAGTTGAGTTTATTTTAATTTTTGAAAAAATTGAGTTTACATTTTTACCTGCTTCAATTTATTTAAGGAAATTTTTGAAGAGTCTTAATTAGGGTTTTATTTTTTAGAAATTCTAAAGCGTCTTAGTTTAGAAAATGGTTGATTTATTTTTTTAATTTTATTGAAAAATTGATTTTTCTAAGTGATAAGAGGATTTGTTCATTCACTAACCCATTTATTTATTTATTTTTTATATTATCTTATTTATTTACTATTTATTTTATCTATTTTTATTATGATTTAATAAAAAATAAAAATAAACTGTTATTTTCCTTTTTTTTTTTCTTTTTTCTTATCTTTGTCTTGCTTTTCTTTTCTTCTTTTTCTTTTTTCTTTTCCTTTCTTTTCTTTTCTTTTTTTCATTTTTCAATACAAATTACAATAAGTAAATAAATAAATTAAAAAAGAAAACAAACATAAACCGAAAACTAAAATAGGGGACAAGTTTAGACCAAGCTTTAGGCATGGATCAGATCTGGGTGCAAGACAGTTGGGTCAGACTCAGATTTAAACTGAATTCGAATTAGGTTTTAGAGCTCCAAATGGGTAGCCAGTTGAGTCTTGGAGGAAGAAGAAGATGGCGGTTAAATCCTCACTCTCAGCTAGCTTTTAGGCGTCATTTCAAGCAGGGAATAAGGGATTCATGAGTATTTCATTAGTGAATGGTAGTTTCGTAAAGTGCCGACGGTTAAAAGAGGGGGTTTGGTGGTGGAGAAATCTGTTGTGCGCGGTGGTTACTGGGTAAAAGATGGTGGATTGCCGCGAGAGAGGTTATCGAAGATTAGTGTTATTGGTAATGGCTGTTTAGCTATTTATTATTGGTTGTAGCTTCCGCAGTAAAGTGTTAAGGCGAGGATGATTCGAAGGGAATAATCTAAATGTGTTGTTTGCACAAGGAAATCTAGCCATGCATGTGTGTATGGGTTTGGTGTATTGTAAGTCACAGGGGATGAAGATGGAGAAGCTTCTGTTTCAGTTAGGATGTTGAGTGGTCGGCAGAGTTGTGATTGTGCTGCAGTGGTGCTATTACATTGTGGCTTTTGCGTACGATGGTTGACATCTAGACTAAAGATGGCTGGTTGTGTTATACGTCTGGGTTCATTGGGCTGTTTTTGGCATGAATGTAGCTAAAACAGAGGACAAGGGATGGCGGCATCAGGCTTGATTTATGCGTGTAGGGGCTATACTACAATATCTATGGGGGCTGGACTAGCATGCTGAATGGACTCATGTTGTTGGTTACTATAGTAAGTTTGGGTCGCGGTGTCTGGAGTTTGGCGAGAGAGTGGCTAAGTTGCATAGATGATTACTGAGAGAGAGAATGCGTGGGCAAGGGTCCAGAGAGAGAGATAGTAGGGTTGATGGTAAAGAGTGAGAGAGAGTGTGTGTGAGCTCGTGATTATCGTATATGTCTTCTCCTTTTTGCAATTTGTGTTTTTTACCATAGTTAATTTAGAATTATTCACTTTTGCCGAATGCGTCTAGTTTCACAATATTGACTTCGAAAAATAATTTTTTTTCCAAATTTTCAATCTAGTTTTAAATGCATATTTAATTGAATCTAGACTGGACTTTGGTCAAGATTGAAATTAGGCTATGCCTAGTTTATAAATCTACTATTGATTTGGCCTAGACAACGATAAAAGAAGGTTGATTTTGCTATTGAAGAAGGCCAAGTAACCTAGTTTGTGGGTGAGAAATTTGGGTACAAAGAGGGAAAGGGGTAGAAAGAGAAAGGAAAGGGAGAGAAAAGGAGTTAACATGGCAGCATGACAACCGTGTCATGTAACCATAGCATACCACATATTGCCACTATGACATGTGTCGACTAACGTAGCATGGTACGTATCATGCTACGTAGCATGGTACGTATCATGCTACGTAGCATTACATTAGCGTCATCTAATTTGGTAGTGCCATATGTCAGGACACATGGCAAAGTAAACCCCTGACACATGGTGACTGTCATGTGTACTTTTGAGGTAAAAAGAATAAAAGGCATTTCTTGCCTTTGGTGAGATTTGAACCCTTAACCTCAAGCTTAACTCAAATTCAAGTCCAATTGTTTATCCATTAGACAGTTGGCTTGTGCAAATTTGTCGAGTCTGGTTTTTCACCTCCTAGTTCTTTTTAGATTAGGTCTTCTTTAAATCGATTAGTACTAAATCTTTACTCATTTAGTATTGACCCTCGACTAGGGTTAAAAAAAAACTGGTCTTTTTTTTTCACATTTTGAAAGTATTTTATAGTCGCTATACAATCGGAGTCGAAAAAAAGGATTAAGTTATAACCAATTTGGTGAATTGGTTATAACTTAACTATTGTTCTATCAATTAAACCATTTTATAAAACGTTTTTTTTTTTTCTAAACCAAAGATCTAGATCCAAGAGTTAATTTATTAAACCTTAAACGGGTACCACTTTTTAACTTTCCAAATTTAATTTCGCTTTTCAAATATATCCTTTTTAATTTCTAAACAATTAATCATATTACACGTAACTAAAATTAATCAATTTACATGAATATCTAAAAATGGAAAAAATAAAACTTTTCATATTTTAAGTCACTTTGTACTTACATATAGGTAACTATATACCTGCTATTCGAGATCAAACTTTCTTAGTTCGTTCACAAAAAATATAGTGAGTTGATTAATTTTAATTTTCGAAAAACAACCAGGTTTACATTTTTACTCATTTTGATTTATTTAAAGAAATTTCCTAAAGAGTCCTATTTAGATTTTAATTTTGAAAACTTTATAATAGTCTTAATTTGGAGATGATCCAATTATTTTTATTTATTTTTGAAAAGTTGATTTTCTAAGTAGCAAAAACAATTTTCATTATTTTTTATTTGATTATTATTATTTATTTATTATTTTATCTATTTCTATTATGCTTAAAATAAATAAAACGAAACAATTATTTTTTTTGTTATTTTTCTCTTTTTTTTCTATTTATTACATTTACAATTGGAATAAATAAATATAAAAAGATATACAAAATAGAAAAAACAAAGCAAAAGGATTGGATGGAAATAAGGCTAGACCAAGCACTATTGTTGGGTCGAGTTAGAGCAGCTGAGCGCAATTCGAGTTTTAGATGTAGGTCGAATCTTCACGGGTTAGAGCTCCACTAGTCAGGTTAGTTGGCGATTTTGGGTCGGCTCCTAAGTAGATGATGGCAGCAAATGGAATGGTACCTTGGAGGCTAAAACAAGTAGGAAAAGTCACTCTTGTGGCTATTAAATTGAAGATAGTGGTGGCGGTTTAGTGGTGGTCAGTGCTTAGGTGGTGAGGGACAGAGAAGATGAGGGTGGTTTTGGGTTGATACTGCTGTGTGAAAGAGAGAAATAGTGGTGCGGTAAAGCAGCAACAGTGGCGGTAGAGTGGAGTAGACTGTTGTGTGTTCGGTTGTCTGTGTTGAGAGAGAGAGAGAAGTTTTTAGTGGTGTTTCGTATGGGTCATTAGGATATGGCTAGTGCACGTAAGTAGGTGAGTTAGTTCAAGAGAGTATAGAGAGAGAGTAAGGTCTGTGTGTATTTAGGTTCGGCCGATAGAGACAACGGGGAGAGAGAGAGGTCCACAAAAGAGAGAGAGAGAGTCCAAGGAAATTGAGAGAGAGAAGGTTCTGTAAGGGAGAGGAGGTCAAGAGAGATGGTGGAGGGAAAGGGAAGTAGTAAAGAGAGAGAGAGAGAGAGAGAGAAGACCGAGAGTGAGAGAGAGATAGTAAAGCTCCCTCCTTCTTGTGTATGAGTGTAAGTTTTTTTTTTTTTAAATCAAATCCCCTCCTCCACTATTTATGTTTTCCCCCATGTGTTATGTGTGTATATTTTTCAAAAAAAAAAAAAATTCTCCTCTTACCAAAAATGAGAATTGAGCCTCTTACTCTACGCCCCCACCCCACCCCCGTCCTGTATATGCTGTGTTTTTTAATAAAAAAAAAAGAAAGAGAAGGAAAGAATAAGGAAAGGGAGAAAAAAAAAGGGAGGAAAGAAAATGTGTTGTTTAGACAAATCACAAAATGCTACGTGTCAATTTTAGACACATGGCCCAGTGATGACCTAACATGTGGCCACTAGTGGAGCTTGAAAAAAAAAAAGAAAAAGATAAGAAGCTACCCTCATGCCTCCAATTGGTTTTGAACCCCTGACCTTTAGCTTAATCCATGCGCTTAGTCTAATTGTTTTACCAGTAGGTTGTTAGCTTGTGCCTTATCTAAATTGCACATATGAACTAGGTTTTTCCTATTTTTTGTGACTTTTCAAATTTCTCATATATTTTTCTAAAATTTTTCATTTTTTTTGTGTTTTCTCTAAATTTCTTATTTTTTTGTGCTTTTTCTTATTTTCCTATTTTTTGTATTTTCCTAAATTTCATATTTTTGTATTTTTACTAATTTAAAACCATATAACCTATTCTGAAAAATAAAGTGGGTAGGGGAAGGTTTGCAAAAATTAGGTGTCTACAAAATTGCATATATGAATAAGGTTAATCTAGATTATATTCAAATCTAAGCCAAAGCCCAAAAAATTCTATTCTAATAAAAATTTATTATTTTCTATATTTCCTAAACCCTCTATTTTTCTATTTTTTGTAGTTTTTCTAAATTTTATATTTTTTGTGATTTTTTTATAAATTTATTTATTTTTATAGCTTTTCGTAATTTTTTCCATTTTTTTTTGTATTTTTTCTAATTTAGGACCCCTTATCCTATTCTAAAAATTTTCAAAAAAATAAAAGGAGATGGAGATGACAACAATGGAGTATTTATAGAGTGGGACTCCTGTCTTTACTTAATAGGAGCACAGTCACCATCTTGTGGAGTGAGTTCACTTTATTCAACAAACTGTTATCATCATGGTTTTAATTGATCCCTAGTAGAATGTCTATTTGCATTACTCTAGATTTTTAGCTTCTTTACATATTATCTCAGTTTGATTTAAAAAAAAAAGGGAATTAGTCTATGTTTTCGTTATCGTTAGTAAGTTAAGCAATATTCATTTAATATGTCCCATGCACTTGAGTATAGTTTTTTTTTTTTTTAGTTGCATTCATATTTCACTTAAGCATGCTTAATTATTTTCTTGTTGATTTGCATACCACCAATTCATCATATATTTATATGATATAATTATTTCCCGGTAGATTAAGATAGTTGCATTTAGGTTATATTTGTGTAAGCTTTTCACATTTCTTTTTGTCATAATTTACTTAAAAAAAAAATTCCCCATAAGTGTATGCGTAGGACTAGAAGTGCAAACTTGAAATTATTGATCTTTGACTTAGAGATCGAACGTGCTTTCCACAGGCTTAAACGAGAAAGATTACATTTTAATCAAGAGCTAGTAGAGATCATAACAGAAAATAATGAAAATGGGAACCAAAACGAAGAAAACAATTAAGCTCTTTCAAAATATTTTGTTCCTACTATTCAAGGAGTAGCACCTAGTATTACGCGCCTTAGAATCCAAGCTAACAACTTTGAATTCAAGTCTATACTGATACAAATGGTGCAAGCCAACCGATTTAGAGGATCTTTGCATAAGGATCCCAATGAACACATTCAGAATTTTCTTCAAATATGCAAGACCTTCAAAAGTAATGGTGTTTCAAAAGGTGCCATTCACCTCCGTTTATTTCCATTTTTATTAAGGGATAAGGCAAAGAGTTGGCTTAATTTGCTCCCCTTTGGCTTGGTTACCACACGGGATCAATTGGCTCAAAGTTTTCCCATTCATTTTTTCCTTCCTACCTATACTGCTAATCTTAGAAGCAACATCACATCCTTCATGTAGTACGAAGGTGAATCCTTATAAGAGGCATAGGAAAGGTACAAGGAGATTTTAAGGAGGTGTCCTCATCATGGGCTCTCTATATGGCTTTAGGTGCAAACATTCTATAATGGTATGGGAGCTCAACTTTGTACAATGATTGATGTAGTCTCTGAAGGAGCTTTAATGAGTAAGAGAGCAGGAGACGCTTATGGGCTGATGGTGGAGATGGCATCAAATACATATAGTTGGTAGACAGAACAAGCGATGCCTAAGAGAGTTATTGGAGTACATAGGGTGAGTAAGGTATCACAGTTGTTGGCATAAGTTGCAGCTCTCACTTCTCAAATGAGCCAAATAAGTAAGCTTCTTACTACTACGAGATTTAGTTGCAATCCACTAGTGGTGTGTACCCTTTGTAGAGGCATCTACGACACAATGGATTGTTAAATAGTATCCCCCTCAGCTTTATTTGTGAGTATGAGCTTTAAACAAGCTAATTTTGTTAGCAATTTCAGTAAGGGTAATCATAATCCATACTTGAACACCTATAATCTCAATTGGAGGAATCATCCAAACTTCACCTAATAAGAGAATCAAAATGCTTATAGAGTACTGCCTGGCTTTTCACAACCCGTTCAGCCACCAAAGGAGAAGAAGCCGAGTATGGAAGAGCTCATGACTAGTTTTATCCAAAGGGCTAATATAAAATTTTAGAACTAGGATGCAGCTATTCATTATTTGGAGATGCAAATGGGTCAGATCTTGGAGATGCTTAATAATTGCCCTCAAGGTTTGCTGCCTAACAGTACTGAAAAGAACCCAAAAGAGGTAAATGCCATAACTCTCAAGAATGGAAGAGAGTTAGAGGAGGTTATGTAAAAAGACCCAGAGTGTGTTGAGAAGAATAAGGAGCCATCCACCAAACACGAGAAAAGAAAGGAGGATGAGGAAGGATCGAAGCAGAAAAAGGCTGATGTGAAGCCTTATGTTCCTCTTATTCTTTTTCCAAGGAGGTTGAAGTAGCAAAAGCTAGACCACCAATTCTCCAAATTTTTTTATGTTTTCAAAAAGTTGCATATCAACATCCCATTTATAGATGCGCTCGAGATAAGGAGAGTGATGCATAGGTAAAGTGGTGAAAGTTTGGTTAAGTCCACTAAGGTTTGAAGAGTTGGGGACTAGTGCGACAAAATTGGTTCCGTCCATAGAAGATCCTCTGAAACTCGAGTTGAAGCATCTGCCTACTCACTTGAAGTATGTGTTTTTGGGTGAGAATGAGACACTCCCTATTATTATTTCAGTGAAGTTATCACCAGAGAAGGAAGACAGGTTGATGGAAGTCCTTAAGGAACACAAGGAGGCTATTAAATGGATGATTGTTGACATCTAAGGGATCTGTCCATCAGTTTGCAAGCATTGGATTCTCTTAGAAGCTGAGTGTAAGCCATTAGTTCAACCACAATGCAGAGTAAATCCCACTTTGAAGGAAGTGGTGAAGAAGGAGGTTTTCAAATTCCTTGATGCCGAGATTATTTTCTAGATCTCGAATACCAAGTAGGTGAGTTCGGCACAAATGGTACTAAAGAAGGGAGGTATGACTATTGTGGAGAATGAGAGGAACAAGTTAATACCTACCCAGACTGTAATAAGAAGGAGGTTTGCATCGATTATCGAAAGTTGAATGATGCAACCTACAAGGATCATTTCCCTTTACCCTTCATTAGCCAAAATGCTTGAGAGGTTAGGGGGGCATGCATATTATTGTTTTCTAGATGGTCATTCTAGATATAACCAAATACATATTGCCCCCAAAGATGAGGAGAAGACCACCTTCACATGTCCTTATGGAACCTTCGCATCTAGGCATTTGCCTTTTGGTCTATGTAATGCACTAGCCAACTTTCAAAGGTATATGATATCAATTTTCTCGAACATGATTGAGAAATACATTGAGGTCTTCATAGATGAATTCTTTGTATTTGGCTCTTTATTTGAACATTGTCTAAAGATTTTGTCCTTCATGCTTCAGAGATGCAAAGATACTCACTTGACCCTTAATTGGGAGAAGAGTCACTTTATGGTGTAAGAAGGGATCTTGTTGGGACATAAGGTTTCTAATAGAGGAATTAAGGTGGATAGGGCAAAAATTGAGGTGATAGCAAAGTTACCTCCACCTGTGAATGTGAAAGGGGTACGGAGTTTCCTAGGACATGTAGGGTACTGGAGGTTCATTTGTGATTTCTCAAAGATCACAAAACCTTTATGTAATTTGTTGGAAAATGAGACTCCATTTGTGTTTGATGAGGAATGCCTTCTGGCATTCGAGCTGTCAAAGGAAAAATTGACCATTACACCAATGATTGTGGCAACTAATTTGGGAGATGCCTTTTGAGCTTATGTATGATGTTAGTGATGTGGCAGTAGGTGCTGTGTTAGGTTAAAGGAAGGATAGAGTGTTCCAGGTGATATATTATGCCAATAAAATGCTCAATGATGCACAACGAAATTATACCACCGCTGAGAAGGAGCTTCTTACAGTAATATTTTCCTATGATAAATTTAGATCCTATCTTATAGGGTCTAAGGTGATAGTGTATATCGATCACTTAGCATTGAAGTATTTATTGGCAAAGGCAGATGCAAAGCTAAGATTAATTAGGTGGATTTTGTTATTACAGGAGTTTTATCTCTAAATTCAAGATAAGAAGGGTACTTAAAATTTAGTAGCTAACCATCTTTCAAGGATTGTGAATGAGTAAGATGAGCTACCCATCAATGAAGTGTTTCTTGATGACCACCTGTATGTAGCGTCTTTGATAGATCTACCTTAGTATGTCGACATTGTCAATTACTTGGTTAGTGGCATATTGTCCTATGGAATTTTTTATCATCATCAGAAGAAATTCTTGTCTAATATCTAATATTACTTCTAGGATGAGCTGTGCCATTTCAAGAGTTATGCAGGCTAAATGATTAGGTGATGTGTTCTTGAGTGTGAGCATGCTAACATTCTTCACCATTACCATTCCAAAGAGGCTGGCGGTCATTTTAGTGCTGAGAAGACTATAGCTAAGGTTTTACAGTGTGGATTTTATTGGCCTACCTTATTTAAGGATTGTAGGGCATTTGTATTAGCTTATGCTTATTGTCAATGATTTGTAAATATTTTTAGAAGACACGAAGTGTCACAAAGTGGAATCCTAGTGATTGAATTGTTTGATGTGTGAGGGATTGATTTCATGCAACCATTCCCCATTTCTTTTTCGAATAAATACATCTTAGTTGTAGTTGACTATGTGTCAAAATGGGTTGAAGCTATTGCTTTACCAACCAATAATCATCAGGGTGTATTTAAGTTCTTGGAAAAAACATCTTCACTAAGTTTGGGACACTACACACTATCATTAGAGATAGAGGGATGCACTTTTGTAACAAGCAATTTGCTAATTTGCTTGCTAGATATGGAGTGAAGTATAAGGTGACAATACCTTATCACCCTCAAACAAGTGGCTAGGTTGAGCTTTCTAATAGAGAGATAAAGTAGATTTTAGAGGAAATAGTTAATGCATCATGCAAAGATTGGTTGCTTAAGCTCGATGATTCTCTTTAGGCAAACCAAACTGCTTATAAAAATCTAATTGGTATGTCCCCATACAGGATGTTATTTAGCATAACCTATCATCTCCCTGTAAAGTTAGAGCATAAGGCTTATTGGGCCATAAGATTTCTAAATTTTGATAGAGATGTTGCAATTAACTAGTAGTTGCTCCAACTTAATGAGTTGGAGGAGTTTCGAAATGAGGCTTTTCAAAATGCTAGGATCTATAAGGAAAGGACAAAAAGGTGGCATGATAGGAATATTCTTTATAGTGATTTTCGGGTTAGACAGAAGGTGTTGCTATATAACTCTCGATTAAAGCTATTTCTTAGTAAATTGAGATTGAGGAGGTTAGGACCATTTGAGGTAACCAAAGTTTTCCCTCGTGGAGCTATTGAGATAAAGGGAGATTTAAGGGCCCCTTTCGAGTCAATGGGCATTTGTTGAAACATTATTGAGAGAATTTTGGTGAATAGCAGTTAGTAGTAGGTCTATGTGATCTAGCTTGAGTAAGAAGAAAAGTTGGGCTAAAGACTTTAAAACAAGCGCTTAGTGGGAGGTAACCCACTATGTCTTTATTTTTCCTACTTAATTTATATTTTCTTTTCATTTTTTTTTGTGTCTTTGATCTCTCTATTAAGTGTGCATGTTATAGAATTTTGCTTGGCTAAGGATAACAAGATTGTGTTTACTGTGGATAGGGTAATTTAACTAACAGGTTGCTCATCACCCTAGGAGAGTCCCATTTCTTACCTTTCTTTATGCTTTTATTTTGTTTAACAATGAGAACATTGTTTGTCTTAAAGTTAGGGGGTCAGATATTTGTTTTGAAGTTGAGGTGATAGAGATGAATTGAAGTGATATATCTTAATACTAGTTAACTGTTATATTTTTGGTCCTTATAAGCGGTTATTAGAAATTCTTGCACTTAAATTTAAATTGTTACATGAATTTGTATTTTTATAGAAAAGAAACTTTTTGGTTAAATTTTTTCTTTTTTTGCACTTAATTTTATTTGGTCACTTATGAACTTTTAACACTTGACTAAAGTTGAATTGTAAAATTTGTGTTAAGTTTAGTTACATGCTATTTAAACTTTGATTTGAGACTTGGAATTAGGGCAATGTCATTGATTAGGAGTTAGATGCTTGTAATTTCAAGCTTACTTTATTGTATACGCATCCCTTAAAAATCTTTAGAGCCATATAATTCATAGTAAATAAACAAGTGAAACTTATTTCTTGAAAATCCCTTAAAAAATCAAAATAGTTGGAGAAAAAAAAAAGTGGTAAATAAATTGGATACGTTGGTAAGGATTAGCCTTAGTCCGTCAAAAGAGTAAGATTCTTTCTCGTTGCTTACGTAAGGAGAAGTTGGTATAGATTCACCTTGGTCCTTTAAAAGAGCAAGGTTTGAATTCTGCTATCAATAGACTCAATTATAATAATTGTGCTTAAATAAATAATGGAGTATGTGGATAGTTCGAAGGGGAGTTTTAATGCCTAGTAGCCTAAGATCGTCTGGCTTGAGACTTATTGATTGATGAAACTGCCCTAACCCAATAAAAAAAAAAAAAAAACCTCTAATGAAAATCAATACTAAGGGGATGATCAAGGGATAGGTAGATGTAATACACATTTACTTTAAATTATGATGCTTGGAGAGATGTAAGAGGGGAGTGTATAAATTTTAGTTAAATGTACAAAGTATGACTAACTATCCCTTGATTAGTTGATGTTATATCTAGTTTTAACTTTCTAAATCTTTGTTTAAATGATATGGTAGAACTTTATCTCATATAGATTAACTATTGAACTCCAGTATTTTATTGTTCCTAGTGGATGTAAATTGCAATCGAGTGAATGCATGCAATTAAAAGTTGCAAGAATCTGAATTTGATTAAATTGAATGCGAATTGATAAAGAGCCATATCTCTTAAAGCATTGAATAAAATTGATGTGCAATCTATGGCTCGTTTTCATGTAACATTGTAATTAGTATAGTACTTATTCTTAATTGTTTTTAGTGATATATATTTTTCTTGAAGACAAGCAAATGTTAAAGTTAGAGGTAGTTAATAAGTGTAAATTTTATATGTTTTATCTTAAATTTATACTACACTAATATATATATTTTTATACTTTTGATAGGAAAATTGTATGAATTCAAGAAATATATATGAAGGATATTTTTTAGTGCAAAACTCATGTAGAAATCAGATGGAAAATCAAATGATGGATAATATTTCATGATTGACAAAGAAGCCAATCGAAATTTAAGCCCAGTCCATTGCAGTTACATATGGGCGGCAATTGGAATCTATTATGCCGAGATTTATTGATTTAGAAAAATAAATAAATAGCTAAGGAAGTCAACACAAGGAAGAAATTGTTTATTATATTGTTTGAGCTTTCGTAGCCGCACGGACGAGATTTTTTTTAAATATTCTTTAGTTTTCCGAAGTCGTACCTGCGAGAAAAAAAAAGAAGAAAAAACTAAGGATATAGAATTAGAGTTTTCTTTCGGTTGCAGAGCCGTAAGACAAAGATTCAGAGTTGGATAAAAAAATCCAATATCAATGGTCGCCTAAGGGAGATTTAAAATATATATTTGCTAATTCCCGTAGCCGCACGAATCAAGCCTGGGAGATCTCGCATCCAATTTTTCTAGTTGCTGGAGAAGTTGAAGACAAATTTTAGAGTTCAACGTAAGGCTACAAAAAAAGTCAAAAAAAAAAAAAAACTGAATTAGAAATTAGATTTGTACTCTAAGAATTATAATTGGTTTTCTAATCCTTTTTACTTTCAAGATTTATCATGTTTCTTGAATTTTTTGTGTGATCTTTATTTTTATTATGAACTAAATTAGATTTAAAGGAATTTTGACATGACTTAGATGATTTAATCGATATATGACTTTATTGTATGTTATTATTTAATTAATTGGATTTTTAATCATTCGATTTCATGATTCTATTGTTCAACAATGTTTTCATGAATAAAACTTGAAAAACTTGAAAGGGAATGGATATTTTGCATGAAATTGGAATAAAATTGATTCAATTGTTAATATAAAAACATGCTCATGCAATTAGTCTTAGAATTCACATTCGTAATGTGATTAGTATTAATTTTTATGATATAAAAATATGTATGAATCTTGATATTAATTACTATAATAAATTTTATAAGAGGAAATTTACTATATAGCAAGGGATTATGGATAAACCACTCAAAAGGGATATTTTTGCTATAATTAGAGCAATATTAACTCGAAAGGGAAGTGAGCTCTAAATCTAATTAATAATCAATCAATTAATTCTATTATATTTTATGAACACGTGTTGATTAGCCAGATGATGGCTTTGTTGAGATCTCATGCTATTATTAGTAAATTCTTTTCTTGTGATGTTAGTATTTTATTTTTAATTCATTCGTAATCGTAGTTAATTAGTTCCTCTTATTTTAATTTTTTTTTATCATTTTGTTTCGATCACTTAGCTATGAAAAAAATTAAAACAATTTAATACTTAGTTTTCAATCTCGAAAAATGACCTGGTTTTACTAATTATTTCTACTACAGTGTACAACTCAGTTTACTTATCAAAATATTTTTTATTAAAAAATTATTTTTAAAGGAAATCATGCACGTCAATTGTCATGATACATTATAGAGATTTTAACATAAAGATTGCAGATGTAATGTGTATACTTCATGATGGAATCACATACCATATAAGAATTATGTAACTATGATATTAGTGTGATTCACACATAAAAATACTTGTGCTTTAATATTGTAGTGTGAATTAGATTTGAAATTATGTGTATTATGAAGTTGACAAGTTAGTTGCAAGATCCTTATTTGTAACTTAGAGATTACGTAACTAACCATCTTTCAAGCATCTAATATTGAGAAAAAGTCTTAAGTAGATGCTTAAAAGGCAAGGTGTTACATTCAATCTCACCAAAACCTATAGTGTGTAAGGATTTAAGAAATCTGAAAAAGAAAATAAAAAATATTATCATTATCGTGGCTTTCTATTACCAACCCTACTTTCATGGATTATCAACGTCAATAATCTAATATACTGTTTTCGTTGTTCGATGAAATTTAGGCTTCTTTTTTTTCCATTATTTTTAGTATTTCATATTCCTTTTCAATGTGCATATTATGTAAATTTAAAAAAAATAATTAAATATGTATAACTTATTTGTTCTTATTAATTTTTAATCTTCTTTTCTCACTTGTCAATTATACAATAATTAACACTCTTTTTTTCAATATTTAATATTCATATCATTCATATTGTATCAATGAATCGAGTGTGATTTAATCATATAACAGTTAACTTATTGTAACAAATGCTTAACTAATTTTAAAAAAATCTAAGTATTGACATAAAGAGCAAATTTCAAACATTTGAATGTTCATTGTTTCTATTTGTATATTTTTAGTTAATTTACGAATTTGAGTAAAATTTACATAAATTATTTGAATACTATTTTCTGTACACAATTTTTCCTTAACATAAATTACAAAATTCAAAGATTCATTTTCATTTCTTTTCTAACTAATTTAAATATTTATAATAAAAATTCAATAAAACATTTGACTATTTTTCTTTTTCTTTTTCTTTTTTACTTTTAATTTCTATTAACATTAGGTGTAAAAATTAAATTTTTATTTATTAATTCATACCTTTTCAACTAGTTCACTAATGTTGAAAATTTATATAAATCTTCTAAATTATATTTTTTTGCATTTTATTTCCATCAACATAATGTATAAAATATAAATATTCATTCTCCATATCTTATTTTTTAACTAATTTAACAATTCTAAATAAAATTTAAATTAATTATTCAACTATTATTCTCACAATTTTTTATGCATAAAAGGTATAATAATGCCATTCAAAAGGTTAAAATTTAATTTATGTTGGTAGTTTAGCCCATTTAAGGGCAAACGAGTAATACGTGATGAGAAAAAACATGGGTACACAAGTTAACAGGTGTGTGAGCATGCTAGCCCTAGCAAATGAAAGAAAGTGCACATAAGGCGTGTAATTTTTAGCATATGGAGGTACATAGATTACTTGTAATGCCCCCAAAAGCGACTTTGTAGTTTTACTTAAAATTTTCATATTATATGGGCTCCAATGATATAAAGACCGACTTGTCAGTCAGAGGTTATAAAACTCTAACTATTGAGTTTCTAATGGTGTTTATTCATTTTACATAAATATATTTTGTTATATAAGCAAATAGAGTTAACCCAACAATTCACAATCTACTAGTACTATAGGGAGCCGGAGTCACTAATCAAACAATAAGATAAGGCAATTAAACTTCAACAACACAAAATATTACTAGATGTTATAAAAGTCTAGTTGAACTACTATAGTTTGCTATCATAATCCAATCATTTATTTCATAGCCTAATGGAGCACTTTGCACTCAGATTCTAACCCAATCCTAGCTTTTAGCTACTTATAAAATGGAACAGTTAAGGGGTTAGCAAATCATGGCTTAATAAGTTCGTCATTCGCTACTACTGCTTAGGTAAGTTATTAAGCATTATTAACACATATGTAGTCTAACTATATAGGAAACGAATCCATGTGACTCCAGAATCATATAAGGTGTAGATTTATGTTGTTTACACGTCGATTATTCCCTGCACTTAATCATATGAGGTACCTCATTGTACTTACATGAGGCTATTTGTGAGCACTATCTCGACAAACAGAACTCAACTATTACCCAAATCGAGAATACCCTGCTAATCAATCAAGTGGATCTCAACTAAGACCATCTATTATCAACAATTAATATGACACTCTAGTGGCTCACTATCATCAACTCCATATAATGCCATGAGAGCTAAACTACATAAGTCTTGATTCAAGCCACTTGTCATCAATCATCTAAATGAGGTTTACTAGCTTTGCCTCAACTATTAAAAATGTCATTAATAGCTTCTAAGAGCACTCACTAAGTTTAATAAAATCTTTCTTGGGATCGTAAAACATTCCAAAATTTGTTTTGCAAATTTTTTAGAAAACTTGGTAAAGCTATGACATTTCAACTTATAACTACTAGATCATAAACATGCGATAGATATATATTTGGTTGTTTTAGCCAAATATTTAAAATTTATCATTTTAATAAGGCAATCACATGAATGCTGGCATAAAAACAATGTCATTTAGATGAATAAATAAGGGTAAACAACATAACATTGGGCAATCATCAAACATAAGTAGATAGTAAATCATCAGAACTCCCCCACTTAGATCTGTCTATCTATTTGTCTTAGTCTTCAAAATTCTCAAATTAGAAATTAAGTCATCTAAAATATAATAATAAAATTTATGTAAGTAATTGGAAAAATGTCTCTTCAAGAACCCGAGTCTACTTACTTACTGAATCTTGCCACAAATCCCTTGATACGGTTAGAACTTGTTTTTGCTATAACTTCTTCATTTTAAGGTTGGGTAGGGGCTAGATTCGAATTTTATATGTTCCCCTTTTTAATGTAGTTGATTTCTAGTTTAATTAAGTGCTTAAGTGTATTAGGTTGTGTTATAGCCTTTCATTATTATTAATTGGGCTTTTGTATTGTCATTAGCCCTAAGGTATAGAAGTTTTATTAAAGTCCTAAGCTATGGGTCTCCTTATATTATTTTTAGTTCTTTTAAGTTTTATATTAAAGGAAATTAGGTTTTACTTTGGGGCCAAAACCAATTTTAAGTTATGGACCTAATTTATTATTATTGTTGGGCCTTAAATGTTTTATACTAAGTCTTGTAATTTATTTGGGCTATTTTAAGCTTATGTCTAAGCCCATCTCTTATGATCATAATGCTTAAACTAGCCTCCTTTAGTTAGTTATGGGCTTTATTTATATTTAGGTCTATTTTGGGCTTTCTAGAATGCTTAATAGACTTAGTAGGCTTTGTTGATAGTGATTCTTCCTAAAGGCCAGTATCAACTAAAATTGAAGGACACCCAATCTATTTATTTAGTCTTAACCCCTTTTTAACTGTATTTTCGATCTCCCTTAGGCCACTCCTGAAGAATTGATTAGGTAAAAAAAGCTAGCAAGTTAAATACACTTGAGCAGCATAGAATAACTCGACCAAAGCTAGTTAAATTAGCATTGGTTAGTTTAGAGCAATTGCTTGCAGCTTGGCTATGACTTAGTTAACCCTAGAGAATTCGAATTCGGACATATGGTGTGAACAGTTAGGCATCTTGTAGAAATAACTACCTACCAGCCGCCATGACTTCAGCTACGTTCCCTAATATCGAGAAGTTATCTTAAATTCAAACTTAGCACACGTGTAGATTTATGAGGCAATGGTTACCAAATAGGAGTGGACCTATGGCTATAAATAGAGCTCAAGGAACTACAATAAGCTTCTTCTAGACACTTATGTGACTTTCTTTTTCTTTCACTTAATTTCTTGATCTAACTTAGGCATAGAAGTACCAACGTCAAAGTTGTCTCAATACCCCCATATCTTAACCTGTTTTCCTTTTTGTAGAGTCATCTCTCATTAAGTGTCTTGCTATCTCTCAACACTAATTTCTACCAGTAATAATTTAGCGCTGTCTATTTCTAAACAACTTAATGTTGACTAAGACAAAATCGAAGGATACTAACACTCTAGGGTAGAGTAGAGCTCCTCAAGAAAATCAAGAAGGATCACCGCAATAGTGCACTCCGGAGGTGCATTAGGTTGAAATTCATGGTCATCCTACTCAATTGTCGAAATAGAATGATGACAATTCACTCATAGCACAATTTGAAGCTTTATGTGCTAAGTTTGCTAAGGAGCTTGAAAATGTTGAAGTCAACAATCAAGAATTGAGACAAGAACTTAATGGACGAGATACTACTTCTTCTTTTACCCCTTCATTGTAGCAAGTTGGGGAAGAGATTAACCCACCTACTAGAGAAGAGGCAACACAGCAACTTTGTGGTAAAGCTACTGTAATGGACGAAACTGCTTTGCAGTGAAGGCAAGAGATAAAGGTGGAGAAAGATTGTCATTAGACTCTGGTTCGTGCTTATAAACATCCCATTTTTGCCTACATGTAATTAAAAAATAATAAAAAATAAAAAATATATATACAAAAAAATAGAAAATGAAAAAAAAAAGAAAATTGAGAAAAAAATACAAAAAAAAAAAGAATTAGGAATTTTTTAGGAAAATAAATAAATTTATTTATTTATTATATAGGAATCTTAAGTTGTTTTAAGGCTACTTACTTTTATTCGAATAGTTTTTATTTTAAACACTGTCAAGTGGCTTTATAGGTTAAATTCATTTTGTTTGCAAATTAAAGCAATGTACAAGCTAACAACCCATCTGGTATTACACTTAGTCTTGGCAATGAAAGAAGTTAAAAGTCTTTGGCTCAAATCTAACAAGAGGCACTTTGTGCTTTTATATTTTGTGATGCCATTTGCTACGTGTCAAGCACCAGTAGGCCACGTGTCTCATTGAGACACGTGGCAATCTTCTAGTGGACTAAGTGGCTGACATAGCACATGTCAACATTTTATTTTTCTTTTTCTTTTTATTTTCTTTCATTTATTATAAAAAAAAAAAAGAAAAAAGAGAAAATGAAATGAAAAGAAAAGAAAAATAACAATGCGAGTTTTTATTCCTTTCTTTTTAGTTAATATATAATTTATTTTACTTTTTTTGTTTGTCTCTTATCATTGAAATCAAAATTAAAAAATAAAAAAAAAACAAGGAATCTTTTCCTTTATCTTAAAAGATTTTCTTCCCCCCTTTTTTTCTAAAAAAAGAAAGACAAAAAAAAAAATATAGGACCCTTTTAGAGTTAAGACTTCTTTTAGAATTTTTCAAAAAAAAAAAATTACTAAAAATTATGACCCTTTTAGAATTTCCTTTAAATAAAATCAAATGGAAAAAAATGTAAACCCGAATATCTTTTCAAAATTAAAATAAATCAATAGACCTAAAATTTTCTAAACGAACTACGATAAGTTTGATTCCAAATAGCGGATACATAGATACTTGTGGGCAACTATAAGGTGACTTAAAATAAGACATATTTTTTTTTCCTTTTGTATGTAAATTTAAATTCTTTCTTTCTTTTTTCTCCTTTTTATAAATAAAATTAATTTTCTTTACTTGTAAATTCAAAATTATTCTTTTAAGTTAAAAATGGTATTTTGAAAAATAAAGTTAAACTTAGAAAGTTAAAATGGTATCCGTTTAGGTTTTAATAGGTTAACTCTTGGATGTAAAATCTCTAGTTTTTCAAAATTTTTTATTCCAAAGTGATTTTCTTATAAGATTAGTAGCTAAGTTAGAATCAAACCACCTAATTGGCTCCAACTTAACTTTTTCTCAACCTTGGTTGAGTAGCGACTCCAAATGTTTTTTAAAAAATAAAGAAACCAAAATTTCCTTAATTCTTAGTTGGGAGTTTATATTGAATGGGTATAAGGTTCGATATAAATCAGGTTAAGGAAAATGAAAACCGAAAATTTAGACTTTACAGTGCTCAAACTGAAGCACATGCATAGATGCCTGTAGAAATGAAAATTAAGCATTTGGCTGTTTGTCTACTACAAAAAGCAGTAGTAGACATGAGTTTATAGGGTTTAGAGGAGTATATCAAGAGATTGGCAATAGAGGGGACTTCTAAAAAAGAAACAAATGCAAAGGGTAGAAAGTTGAGTCTTTTTGTTCTAAGTATTATGGATGAGGTCCTTCCATTGAGTATTCGACTGCCTCAGTTTGACACATATGATGGGAAAAAGGATCTAGATGACCATCTGAGCACATTTCGTGTATTGAAATAATTGTATGGCTTGTTTGATGGAATCACTTGTAAGGTCTTCCCTTCAACTTTGAGGAAGTCCATGAGAAATTGGTTCAATTCATTAAAAGTAGTCTCTATTTCTTCTTTTAATCAATTGGCTAACGAGTTCCGCCAATATTTCTTGGCTAACAAGCTTCCTGCTAAAGATTCCTCACTTCTGACCTCAATTAGGTAAAAGCTTAGAGAAACAATTAGAGATTCTTTGCATGGGTTTAACTAGTTGATGATCAAAATCACTAATTATGACAAGAGTATAGACCTCCATGCTATTTGTAGAGGAGTTAGGGAGGATTCGAACTTTTTTAAGTCTCTTACCAAGCACCTACCAACCTTATTGGATGACTTTATTAAGAGGTCGAAGAAATTTATACTCTAGGAGGATTAGATGTAAGTTAAAATTAGAGATTATGTGCATAAGTTTAACTAGCTGATGATCGAAATCACTAATTATGACAAGAGTATAGCGCTCCATGCTATTTGTAGAGGAGTTAGGGAGGATTCGAACTTCTTCAAGTCTTTCACCAAGCACCCACCGACCTTATTGGATGACTTTATTAGGAGGTCGGAGAAATTTATACTTTAGGAGGATCAGATGCAAGCTAGGAGAGAGCTTGAAAAAGAAAAATATAAGAGAAGGTTGGAAAAGGAGAGAAGGATTTTAAAAGATCAACTTAAAAAGAAGTTTGACATCTACAGTAGTCTGACTGGACCTTTAGAGATCAGAAAAGGCCAATTCTAACTTTTGCTAAACATACTGCCCTTAACAAACCTATGTAGATATCTTAATAGAGGTATGCAACCAAGGTTTTTTAGCTTGGCTAGAGAAGATGAAGAATAATCTTGAGAATAAGAATTCTAATAAGTACCATAGCTTTCATGGAGATCAAGGTCATAATATAGATGAGTTCATCCACCTAAAAAATGTACTGGAGGGTGCCGTCCAAGGAGGCTATTTGAGGAAGTTTGTACTAGATAAGGAAGAGAGGATTGAATGACTTACCCGGAGAAGGAGGATTGAACAACAACCTCGAAAGACTAATAATTGACTAACATCATCTCTAGGCACGCGTTTAATCAAGTGTGACTTAAGCTTGAGAATTACGGGATGTAGCCATATTAGTACAATTTGTACAAGTTCAACAACCAACTAGTGAAAGTATAAGGGGTCGTTACCCTAACCTTATAGATCAGGGATGATAAAAATGTTATGAAAAGGATATGGACATTGTCATAGTAGATTGTTCTTCACCTTAAAATGGGATAATTGGCCGACCTTCCATTGACACTTTTAAAATGGTGGTATCGACAGCCCATCGTAAGGAAAAATTTGCATCTCCCACAAGAATAAGTACATGCTGTAAGGATCAACAATTGGTTGGCGCTTTGTACTTAAAAGCTTTAAAGAGAGATAAAGTCTACAATATCAAGCAAGGCATGAGCAATCACCTACAAGTGAGAAGGGAACCAGTAGAGGAAACGTTCATAATAAGCTAATTGTTAATCCCGAGCATATTACTAAGGTTAGAGCTAACATGTTAGTTGACCTTTAGGAGAGTGTGATATGCTTCCTTCAATATAATAGGGCTATTTTTGCCTAGTCTCCAGCCAACGTTCCTAGAAAACCTAAGGAGGTTATCACCCATAAGTTGAACATCAATTCGATTGTGAAGGTTATCCAGTAGAAGAGGAGGCATTTCGCCTCAAAGATGCAAGCAGCTATAGAGGAGGAAATTAAAAAACTATTGAAGGTAGGCTTCATCAAGGAAGAGCCTTATCCCACTTGGCCCATTAATTGTGTCCTAGTCAAGAAAGTAAAAGGAAAATGGAGGATGTGCATTAATTTCACAAACCTAAATAAGACATGTCCAAAGGATTATTTTCCTTTGCCATAAATAGACCAAATGGTTTATTCAACTTTAAGGCATGCCCTATTGAGCTTCATAGGCCTCTTTCTTTCCAAATATAACTAGAGTAAGATGCATCCTTTCGACTAGGTGCATACCTCCTTCATCACAAATTTTGAGACCTACTATTACAAAGTCATGCTATTCAGTTTGAAGAATGTGGGTGCCACATACCAAAGGCTTGTCATGAAGATGTTCAAACCTCAAATATATAGGAATATTGAGGTTTATGTGGATGAAATGATTATTAAAAGCAAGACTAATGAAGAACACCTTGTTGACCTCCAAGAGACCTTTGACATACTTAAAAGACATAATATGAAGTTAAATCCATATAAATGTATATTCGATGCATCTTCAGGGAAATTCTTGGGCTTCATGGTGATGCAAGGAGGAATTGAAGCCAATCTTAAGAAAATTGAGGTTGTGCTAGAAGTCCATTAAAGAGGTCTAGAGATTGACTGGTCATGTGGCAACATTGAATAGGTTTGTTTCTAAGAGTGCGGAGAAATGTATAGAATTTATTCATGTTTTAGGAAATCCTTTTGAATTACGATAAACTGAAGAGTATGATCAAGCCTTTAACGCCTTAAAGGAATTTTTAACCAAACCATGATCTTGTCGAAACCAATTGAGGGAGAGACTCTTTACTTGTATTTATTTGTGAGTGACCAAGTTCTTTCATCAATATTGGTACGAGCAGAAGGAAGGGTACATAAGCCAGTATACTATGTAAGCCACATTCTAAAAGGTTTGAAGTTGTGATATACCAACTTGGAAAAGTTTATCTTAGCTATCATTGTAGCAAACAGGAAATGCTAACCTTACATTAAAGCTCACCAAGTTTTGGTCTTAACTGGTTAGCCATTAAAGCAAGCTTTACACAAGCTCGATGCCTTAAGGCAGATGGTAAAGTATGTCTTAGAACTCAATTTTCTTAGGATTCAATACTGACCTAAAGAATCATACAAGGTGATCAGATCCTTGCAAACTTCATAGTCAAGTTTACTGAGATCGAGAGATCTATTATAGTGAGTAAGTAACCAATATGGAAGCTATATGTTGATAGCTCATCTACTTAAGAAGGAAGTAGGGTAGTTTGATCTTGAAAGGTCTTATGGGAGCTCTAATTTCTTACACTTTGAAGTTTGGATTTCCAGCCAACAATAATGAATCAGAGTATGAGCCGCTATTGGCAAGAATGAAGCTGGCTAAGGAGGTTGAAGCTAAGCGCTTAGATGTTTTTTTCTAATTCCCAATTAGTGGTTAATCTAGTTAAGGGAAACAACATGGCTAAAGATGAAAATATGATCAAGTTGCTACAATAGTTGGTAAGGTAGATCAGGTTAGACTTTGTGGCTCAGCAATTGATGAAGATTCTAAGGACAGAATCTATACAATAGGCAAGTTGTCTAAATTAGCATCTATAGGTTTACAGAATTGGGAGGAGAGAATTTTCATCGAATATTTGCCAAAAAGAAAAGGCATAGGAAGACAACCAATGGAATGTTTAGTGGTTCGGTAAAAGGATGTGAAGTATTATTAGATGGATCCTATTCTAAACTATTTGAAGGATGGTATTCTGCCTTAAGATAGTAAAGAGACTTGAAGACTTGTATATAAGGTAGCTAATTTTACAATTATTGATGGAAACCCATATAAGAGGGGTTTAAGTATACCTTACTTAAGATTTTTGTGGCCATAAAAAATGGAATAGGTCTTCTCCGTCTTGCATTCTAGAGTGTATAGTAATCACATTAGAGCCGCATCTTTGTATGTAAAGGCATTACGCCTAAGATATTGGTGGCTTATGAAGAAAGATGCACTCCACCTAGCTCAAACTTGTGATCGGTGTCAGATAAACACTTTAATAGAGAGAGCACTAAGCTCATATTTGATCTTACTAACTAGACCTTCACCTTTTGCGTAGTAGGGATTGGATATACTTGATTTATTCCCAAAGACAACCAAGTAGAGACAGTACATCATTGTTGTAGTAGATTACTTTACGAAATGGGTCAAAGCCGAGGCTGTAGTGAGCATAATGGAGTGAAGTTTTTGAGGCTTTCATGGTTGGCAACATCTTAACTAGGTTTGGGATGGCTTATTCTATTATAACAAATAATGGGTCATTATTTGATAATGACAAGTCTCATGAGTTTTGTGAAGCTTGGCAAATTAAATTGTGTCATACATCTATTGTGCATCCTCAGAGTAATGGATAAGTAAAGGTTGTGAACAAAGTTATTTTAGAAAGTTTGAAGAAAAGGGTAAACTGAGCTGAAAGCAGATGGGTAGATGAACTGCTTAATGTTTTGTGGGGCTATAGGACTACAAAAAGGACCTCGATAGGTCACACTCCATATTAGTTGGCCTTTAGGTTGGAAGTTGTGTTGGCAATCGAGCTCTAGGTGGAGTGTACAAGAGTTTAAGCTTATAACCCTAAATACAATGACATAAGCCTATAAGTTAATTTGGACAATATTTACAAAATGCGAGCATTGGCTAAAAGGTTATCTTATTGCTTACCAATAGCGGGTAGCTTAGTACTACGACAAATGAATATGGCATAAGTGCTTCCGACTTGGTGATTTGGTTTGTAGGAAGCTGGAGGCATTGGGAGCAAGAGAATGTTGAGGGAAGTTAACCCCTGGCTAAGAATACCTTATCAGAGTAAAGGAAGTGATAAGGAATGGATACGCTTACAAGTTGGAAAGACTTAATGGACAACTCATCCCTTAAGTGTAGAATGTTGACAACCTTAAACTATATTACAAATGACTGGCATGTAGATGAAGATACATTTGTTTGTTTGACGAAGATATGTTTATTTGTGTGTTCTATTATTATTGGTGTTTGTTTGTTTGTAGGTATGTTTGCAAGTAGACTTATTCTATAAACTAGTTTGATCATTCATTTATGTTATTAATGTGTTAGGTGTAGTCGAAACTGATAAATTGACCTTGTTCCTTTCAAATGCTTCATATAATGAAGTGTTTGGTTAATTAATGTTGTTAAAGTTTATACTTTTCTTTATTTTGACATAGCGTTTTTTGCATAAGCATAAATGTAATCATGAATAATGAATGTTATTTTCACCTAATCTCTCCAATAAGGGAGAACTTGAAAAAGTCTCCAAATCCTATTAAAAGGTGATGAGCAAGTCATAAAGTGCTAAATCCCTAAGTCCTAAATTTGACGAGTAACGAGAAAAGGATATCCATGAATCTCTAAGTCTAGAAGTAATCTGGACAATGAGATACAAAAGCCTTAAACTCTCTTAAGAGTGACAAGCATAGTAGTTATAAATCCTTGCAAAGGATGATGAGCTATTTGTGAATCCCTAACACTATATTTAGGAAGAGAGAAAGTAAAATTAAGGAACAGGAAGGGAAGGAAATGAGGGGGAGAAATTTTGAGTTTCCACTATTTAGCATACAAAGGAAAGGGGATAGGATGCAAAATCAAAGGAAAAGTTTACCTAGGTCCCACAATAATACATTGTCCCCTAATTTGGAGAGAAACAAGAAGGAAAAGAGGGAAATTGCTTGAAAAAGACCCATTTCCCCTTATTTCCATATTGCTTTTATATTGTTCAAGGCATTCACTTTACTTTTCAACTCACCAAAAGAAAAAAACCAAGCAAGAAGATCTCTATGTTTTATTTTATTTCTTTCATCTTCATTATTGATTTTGTTCTTCTCTCTTATAGATCTTGTTTGATGCATTTATTTTCTCTTTAAGCATGAAATCTAAATATTTATATTTTCTATGCAAATATTATTTGGGAATATATAAGAGCCTTTTGAACTTGTTGCATGGCAACCATTAATGAAGTTTTAAGAATGTGACTAATATCTTTACATTAGTTAAACCATAAAAAAATAATCATACTTCTCGCTTTGATGTAATCCAAGGGAAATGGTGATACATAATAGCACGCCTTTAATATATATAATTATATATATAAGTATAAATATATATGTTCATACATATATATATGTATGTATGTAAAGTACATACAATAATATAAATGAAATAGAAAGATAAGATGATCTATTGATTATGTACAGTTACATATTTATTAAGGGCATATTGGTAAATTTATACTATAATCTATTTTGTCTTTACTAATTATTAAGATTCCTTTCATTTTCCTTCCCCCTGTTATCCAAACACATCAAAAGGAATTAAATCTTCCCACAATTCTTTTCCCTAATATTCTTTCCTCTTATATTCTTTCCCCCGTTCCAAATAAAGTGTAAGTCTTCAACTAATGATAAGTATAACGCTCTATGTCTAATAAATGGAGGGCAAGCCACTTGAACCTCCTCCTGTGACTATCCTTTGAATCATTACCTTCATCCTTGCTAGAACCTCTTCTCTTATCATTTAGTTTGACTAAGGATGAAAAAGAGACCACTATATTATAGTGTTATACCATTTGAAGGTGCAAGTATTTGGTTAGATAATTCTAGTCATCCCTTAATGGGTTGCAATGCATGTCCCGTTATAGTTTTATGCCGGCTATATTTAAGTCCAATTAAGGTGATCAAACAATTCCACATAGCACAAAAAATCTCAGTCGATGAAGCCAAACAATAGTATACAATCAAGCTCAAAGACATACAAGTATGCACACAAGCAAACTACTTACCAGCACAATTAAGTACAATCTTAAGCCTTTGAGTACTATAAAACAATAATCTAAAATATAGTAATATATTGATCCCAAACTTACTTGGACTTCTTCACTTACTCACTAAGGTGCTAATTATGTCATACCTTTGCCATTAACCCCTATAATATAAATATCATTTTAGTATTTATACAACTACTACATATTGGCTTAATTTTATAAGTCAAGTTATTATATTTAATTTAAGATTATACTTTACCTAATTATCTAGGTTTTAGGTCTCTTATAATTGGGTTCACTTTAAGTTAGTCTATTATTTAGCTTCAAATTTTGCTCTTCATTATAGTTTTACTCATAAGCCCTAATACATCTATTAATCCACTCTTTGATGTTTATCTAACTCTATCTCAAGTATATAGAGTCTCTTAATTATGTTATGATCAACTTGCTAGTTCACTCTATACACCCTATCTTTGATCTAGCTTCTAAATCAGTCTCTAATCTAAATGCTTAGTACATTTTACGTAAATACTCATAAGTTTTGTTTACAACTAGATTTAAAGTACATTATACAACTCATTTCCACTTCATTTTGAATCATGCTACTCTTGACTCCATTATTTGAATGCTTTACATATTACACATATACCTACCCAAAATCCACTATTTTCAAACCAATACTCCCAACACCACAAAACTCATCTCTCAATATTATTTAACATTATAATATATCAAAGTATACCTCAAATCAGAACTTGGGTCAATTTCTTGAAAAATCACTAAATATATTTTGATAAATGACAATTTAATAGGATTTTAGGGCCTAAAAATCAAATAAAAATATGAAGAATGATTTTCATGAAAAACTCTTCATAGTAATTTAATATATATGATAGATGTTTTATAGATAAATTTTAGAGCTGAAACAACATTATTAAGGGTTTTGAAAGCAAAAACAAAATCGGCTCAAGTTTAGTGATTTCTTAAGGGCAATATATTTTGAGACTTGATTTCATCAAAATGATTTTTTTTTTTAGAAACTACATACAAAAATATAGTAGAGTGCCATTTTTCATAATTTTCTAAAAAGATCTAGTATTTTTAGTAATTTTATGAAAATTGGGGCTAATCGGAGCACTCACCGGAAACAATTGTTGCGACACCAGCAAGCTCCACCTTATTGTTGGCCAGAAAGAGTATGGCTTCCACCTTCAAACACTACCCTTGGTTGCTTCCTAGGTTTAGGTTTAGTATATGCACTGGAATTTTGCATTAAAACACCCTATTTTTGTATAATTTTTTAAAATTATTCTCTCAACCTTACAAGACTCTCTCTAATTTTTCCTAATAGTAGAGCATCCAAATGAGTTAAGAGAGGTGATTCTGGATTTATAGAGGATGGGTGTTAGTTAAATAAATTGAAAAGGGACAAGTGGATCTAATTTACTAATTTTCCATACTTACATGTCTTAATTCTTAGCCTAACCTTACTTGCTTACCCAAATGCTGTTACCATGCTAAATGTTTGTGTAATACAGATTGCCACCTTTTTTTTTTCAATTTTTTAAGTTAATTTTCTTGAATTAATTTAATATATTTTAGTATATATTAGGTATTTTAAAAATTTCGGATATATTTCCTTACACGTAAATTTATATTTAATACAAATAAATACTTTTAGATATTATTTAAGTTATTTTATGATTTTTAATATCATAGATTTTATTTCTAGTGATTCGTTAATTATTAAAACTCGTTTTGCATATTTTTGATAAATAATAAATAATATACGTATAACCTATTAATATAATTATTTTATTTTTTTAATTCTACTAATATTCCTAACTTTGTCATAAAATTCAAGCTCAATTGGATAACTTTCACAATCACCCTAAATTTTATGTATCAAATTTGAGATGTTCAATTGTGGGGCTTACATCCAATATACTACAAATACATTATTAAATAATAAACTCAAAGTCTAAGTGAGTTCCTTAGAAAAAATTCACTAATTTTTACTAAAAACACCATTTTGATCATAATTTAGGAGATAAAAATTTAGTAAATAGTTTTATTAGAAAATTTTAATAGCATTTCAATATAAGTATTCAAAAGCTTACAGAAAAATTTGGGAGATAAAATTACATCATTAAGATAATTTAAATCAATATCAAAATTAACTCAATTATGTCAATTTCTTAAGGACATATTATTTATCTACTAAATTTATACAAAATAATATTTTTCTTGAATTCTACACATGAAAATAATTAGAAATAAAATTTCCTAGAATTTTCTAGGGAAAATTGATATTTTTAATAAATTTTTGAAAATTGGCTAGTTTTGAAGACTTGCTAGAATCTAACTCTAGCTACTAGTAGTTGCACCACCCTTGTTGACTAAGTTAGGAAGTAATTGCTGCTTCATCTGGTGGTGGTGGTTGATCTCCAACAGCCGCTTACATCCTAAAACTACCAATAACCCAGATTTGCACTCAATTTTTCTATATTTTTCCAAATTGTTCTCCTCAATTTTCTAAACCCAAGCTTATTTTTCCCATATCCTAGTTTGCATGTACAATATTGTGGAGAGAGTTTCCTAATTTTACAAAACTTATGGTGCCTACAAATGAAAATTATCTCTGTCCTCACGCAAAAATACCTTTTATACTAAGCTTAAGTGCCATGTTACATATGCTTAATCAACTTATGCCTATCCTAAAATACTTCCACATCTATTCTAATACCTTATAGCTGCCTCACTAATTCTTATTAATTGTTTATCATTTTCTTTGCTTATTTGATCTTAATTTGTATTTAATTGGCATTTTAGATATTTATGAGTATATATTTATGCATAAAAATTACATGTAGTGTCTATAAATATATTCTATACATTATTTTGTGTCATTTAATAATTTTATTACATATATAATTTATTCCTAAAAATTCACCAGTTGCCATAACATATTTTGTACGATTATGTTAATTATTAAATAGTATAGTAAAAACATACTATTTTAGCTATATTTTTATTATTTTATTCTATTTTCGAGATTCAAGTTCATGGGTTCTTATTGACTAATGTCCTTAGCTTACTTGTAAATTGCTAACTTAATCGGTTTAGTTTCATCAATACCTTAAATTACTTGTTCGATACCTAATCACAAAAGTACGGAGCCTACAAGCTATAAATTAATTCTTTTAGGCCCAAAGTTCATCTCTTGTTATGTTAGGGCCTAAATTACTCCTTTTAATTAGTCATGGACTGTATTTACACTTAGGCTCATTAGGGGCTTCTTGAATTATTTAATAAGCTTAATAAACTCTTTTAATTAAGTCTTATTTATCTAACATACTTGTTGGTCATGAGTGTTACTAGGCTCAAGACTTGATTTAGTGGGCTTTATAGTCTAATTTAAGCTTAGGTCATCCTTTAGAGCCTATATCTTGACTCTAGCCTAATCTTAGGGGCCCTATAACTTATTAATCTTATTAAATGGCCACTTAAGTTCCAGATTTGGGGTTATTAACTTATTGAGCTCTAAATAGGTTTATTCTAAACCTAATGTCCATTTTAGGTCTAGCGACTCACTATAGACCTTATTTAGCCTCTTATCTTGCAAGTTTAAGCCCTAAATCTTAGTTAATATTAATTAATCATGTGGTTAACTATCTAAACCACAACTTGCAACAAGTTTATCTATCATTAAGAGTTGATTTAGGATGATTTTCAAGGTTCTCCATAACCAGTATACTGAACTTGATGAAAGATGCATTAAACTCTTTTTGTAATCAATTTTGACTTACTTTTTATTAAACTAACCATGTAAAATAAAAAATAATGTGAGGATATACATGTATATGTCTCGACCCAACAATGGTTGGTGGGTTTCATGAAGTTTTCTCAACTCTTCTTCAAATTATCTACATGGATCTAACTTTACACTTAAAAAATATAAGGGGAAAATTACAATGGATGAGATCAACGTTTGGAGATAAGTTTAACTAAATAATCAATATTCCAAAAAGATCAAATAAGAGATCAATATTATAAAAAGTTTAAATAAGAAATTAACGTTTTATAAAATGATTCAAACAAGAGATTTATGATAGTCAATTCATAAAATTGTTTGAATCACTTTATGAAACGTTAATCTCTTATTTGAACTATTTTGTGAAATGATGATCCTTTATTTGAACTTTTCAAAATGTTCGTTCCCTATTTAAACTTACCTCCAAACGTTGCTACTCTTCGTTGTAATTCTCCTAAAATATAAGTAACGATCTAGCTCAATACATGAATGAACATATGATTATATGGCTTTAAAATGACATGTTCACGATAATAACATGTTTAGCTAGTCTTTCTAATCCTAAACTCTCAAAATGTCATAGGTATAATTAGTATAAGTAAGAAACTCAAGTTGGATGAGTTTTACTTTAAGCTTACTTATGCGAGTTCCAAATTTTCCACTAAAAAATGAAGTGGAAATGTATCCCTTTAGGTGTAAGGGTTTGCTGGCAAGAAAGTAGAGGGAGTAGTGGTTCAAGCGGTGGTGGTGGTAAGGGCTTTAGGCACTAATGTGCATTAGGAATCAGAGAGCATCTCTTAGATTTCCTTCCTTCTTCCTTTGACTTTTATTTGGGTTTTGAGAGAGTGTTTCCTAGGGTTTTATAAGGATGAAGAAGAGAGATAAATGATGGTTTTAGTAGGTGGAAATAGTATATCATGAAGGTGGGTTAGGGGATAAATCTTCTCCTCTTTTGGTTGCTTAGTACTAGCTTGTAGTTAGGGACCACTTGCTTTTACAATTTTTTCCATTTAGGATAAAGATAGTACACAAAGTAAAGCTCTTAGCTAAACATGTCTCTAAAATATATCTCTGTCTTGTCTTGCATGTATAATGAGGTTTATTATCTAGTTAATTAAGATGCATGAAGGCAATTAAGTGATTAAGAGGCAATTAAGCTCTTTTACCCTAATTACTCACATCCATGGCTTCGCTCAATCATAGTTTTGGATTTTTCCTATTTAATTAGGTTAATTAAGATTATTAGATTCTTTTATCTAATTAATTTAGCTCATTTAAGGTTTAGAATTTATTATTAGTATTCGATTACAATTCCAAAGGTAAATTAGGACTTTTTAGCAATTAATCGAATTATAAGAAATTAGTGAATAGTTTAGCTATATATATTAATTAATTTAGGATTTTTTTATACTAATTTAGAGTTTTACAATTGGTTTAGGGTCTTTCACGTATTAGGGATTAACTAGGTTTTTTTTTTTTTCTTTTAAGACATACAATGAGAGTTTAGGGTTTTTATCTTCGTTAAGGTTTTCCGACTTATCACTTAGGGTCCATTCATTTTAGTTAGCGTTCATGACCATTATATCTTGAGTAGTTTTAAGGATTATCCTTTGGCACTCTTTATGAAATTGATTATTGTCAACTAATTAAGTTCTAGAAGGTAAATTAAGGTTTTAGGACAATTAAGCGAATAGTTTTAGTATTTAATTAGGTTTTAATTATTGAATTCGGGTTTTTTGAATTTTATCTCTAAGGTTTATTTCAATTTAGTGATTAGTTTCAATTTAAATTTTGTTGGTTTTAATTTTTTCGATCTTATTGAGCTTAGTGAATATTTATTTATTTTCAAATTTGATGCTAACTTCAAGTTGTAGAATTTGCAGACTTTCCACCACCCATTAACAATCCCTACTTATTGTTTTCTTATTCACATTGTGATTTGATTAAAACTCAACACATCATACTAGCTTTTTCTAATTTTTCAAACATGTCATGTCACATTCCATACTAGCATCAAGAAAAGAATAAGGAAGTTGTATTGAAATATTAGCCATCTTTATGTCTCTCTTTATGTATTTGACTATTATAAAAATGAAATTGAGCCCTTTTTAGCAATCTAAAATTAATGAAAGCTTTTCAAGTTAAGCAACTTTCTATGAAAATGAAACAAATATTCTAGAGAAAAAAAATTTTGAAAATCTACAAGATACCTATAGATTCAAGGTTGTTGCTAAAAACTTCATTTTCCATTGTTGTACTTAGCGAGTTTAGGACTCATGTAGCCCTTATGATCTATGATAGCATGAATTTAGTATATATTTTCTATGGTTACTTAGTGTTATTTTAGACTTTAATCAAGTTAATTTTATGTTATTTTAAGCTTAATTCGTTTAAATTTCATTTTCAAGGACTTTAGAGCATTTCATGAGGTTTTGAGCAATTTTTGAAATGTTTTGAAGGAAAAGCATTGATCACGGATTGAAGTAAATAAGAATCGAATAAAAAATGAAGCCCAGTAAGAACCATAGCCACGGTCCCCACACTTGTTCTCTATATTGAGTAATTTCATCAATTTCAAAGTTTTCGCATGAAGAGCAATAACATGCCCACTCACCACGATTGTGTACTTAAGGCGTGAACATCCTATGACAAGCGCATCTTCTAATTTTGTAGCAAATCTTTTATTTTTATCAAGCTCTCTTTATAAAACCTAGCTTTACTCCTTATAAATAGATCCATTAGGCTTTGGTTTTGAAGAGAGCCCCATTTGGTAGAATTGTAAGCTAGAATATTATTAAGGGTCTCTTATTTTCCTCCTTCTTTTCCTTAATTATGTTGTCTCTTTAAATTTTTCTTAATCAATTGTTATTGAAATTTCATTCTTCTTGCAATTATTGTCATATAATGGAGTTAGCTACAATTTAGAATGTGGATGTGATGTTATATAGATTCATTCCAATCACAAAGCATTTACACTCATTGACTTTGGAACTTGGAAATCCTCCATTGCAATGGATGCTAAGTTTACTAAAGTTGAGGGGAAGTAATAGCTACAATCCCTCCTCATATTGTGTCCCTTCATGTTCTTCAGGGACTTAAAGTGATTTAGTCATGTTAGGTGTCTTTTGCATACTAATGGCAATGGCAATGGCTACCACTGTTTTAGGTTAGTATTGCACGAAAGAATTGAAGTGTTCACCTATATGATATACACTATGAGTAAACATTGGTAGGAGCATTATGTTATGGGGTAGTTGACATGATGTTTTCAACACTTATATTTGCTTAACCATGTACGGAGGTTCTTTTTTTTTTTTCAGTAGTTTACTTTAGGTGTCATTTTGTCAAGTACTTCTCCTCCCTAGTAGAGTCACCATTTAATGTGTAGCGTATTATGGTAGTAGGTTAATCATGTACAACAAACATGTTGGTTAGCTTTGAAATCTTGAGTTGATGACACATGAAGAGATATAGTTGAGAGAGGTATGAGAGAAGAAAAGGGAAAACTTTAATTTTTGAAGTGTTCATTTGGCAACAGATTGGATTTGATGGTTTTAATGTGTTCTTAATTCGTTCTTGATCATTTCATTGGTTAGATCTCTATAGAGTCATTCTGACAATATAGAGTCATTCTGACAAAGTGTTAATATTTTTGTAATGCTTGTATGCAAATTTAAATGTTATCAATGAGGAGAGAAACCTGTTATATATAGAATTTAGAGTCCAATCTCAACCCTTGGATGATCTTGAGATGAATGGTTGAGATGGACCATTGATTATGACCATCGCATTATTTCTTATGATTCGATGGATGAGGTTGACACCTTCTTCTTAAGAATCTATAGCTAAGGCCTACACGATGAGTTTAGTTAGGCCCAACTTCTTTTAATTTTATAAGATTTAGCCTACTATTTTATAATATAAGTTTGCCTCCATTTAAAAGAAGCAAAGCTCTTAAGGCATATAAGAGACCTATTGGGGCTTAGATGGTCCTTTTTTGGGCTATTTTTCTCATGTGAGAAAATTGAGAAAATTAAGAAAATTCAAGAAGGTGAATCAATCTAGCATTCCCCATCTTAGGTTTGCTAAGACAAATCTCTCTAAGACATCCTAAATTAGACCTAATTCCTTGTTTCTCATCATTAACTTGAGAAACTAGTTTATGGCATTAAATTGGACCAAAATATTTAATTATCAAAATGACCCTCCACAAGGTAAGATTAATTAGCTTAGCTTGTTACGCATGGAAATATATACCAAGAGAACTTCATCAAGGAATTTCATCGAGCATATTATCAACATTAGGGAACTTCAACAAGAATAAAATTCCACTGAGGAATTTCATCAAACAAATTATGGACATAGGGAAATTTCAATATTACAATTAAATCAAATACTATGTAGGCATTCCATTGTTGCTCTTCTACATGAATGGAAGTAAAAAGTTAAATAAAGAAAATGTGAGCTACCTAACTTAAGTTAAAAAAAAAAAGGATAAAAAAAAACACAAAACAAAACAAAACAAAACTTATGTTGAGAGAGAGAGAGAGAGAGAGAGAGAGAGAGAGAACTACGACTAAAGAGTTTATAAGAGAGTTAGAGAAACCTTACTTTTTTTTTTCTTTTAAGTTTGAGCTTTAATAAATGTGTATCACCTCATTTGATTTAGTCTAATATGGATTATGGAAGAGAAATTGTATTCATTTAAAGGGCCCAAGTAATGAATACAATATTGACACTAATTAAAAACTTATGGAACAAGTGGTTGAAAAGACCATTTAATGTTTATTGGTATAATTATTGACTATTTTTGTTTTGGTTATCACAAATGGTATAAAAGCCTAACCTCTATCAGCATATAAATGATATAAGGACTATTCAACTTAGTTTTAAAGAAGAGATCAAAGGATAGTGCTGTCATTATGGTATAACTCTTAGCATGCTTTCAGGATGGCCTACATAAAGATTGATGATGGCAAGAATGAACCAAATCGCTTACAAAAACATGTTAATACTAGGTAGGAACTTTTGGGTAAATGGTTGAAGAAGACCCTTTAGTATTTATTGGTATGACTATTAGCTACTTTTTAGCCTGATACATTACAAAAGATATGTTTAAGGGTTGAGAGTTTGAGAGGAATGAGAGTTACCTTTGAAGGAGTTGAGAGTTTATCTTTAGTATGTTATTGATGTGTTTAGCTAGGCGAGCAATTTACCCTTCTTTGATTTTTTTTTTTTTCGAGTAGAGCACTCTATTCAAACCGCTAGACCTAAACAAGTTGATCACATCATAGTTGAAATGTTAGGCTCTAATGGGTCTATCTGATTTGCCAGCATTATGGGCTAAGAGAATGGAATGACCTTTCCTCATAATCTATTCAATTCTAGCACCACTAGCGGCGACTTAAAATTATTTTCAAATAGTTTTCTTTTTTCACATTGTTTTCATATATTTCAAACAATAGCTTCATTGTTATAAATTTGTTATATATTTAATAGATTTAGATTGAGAATTTTATCACCTTAGCTGGAGTGTTATGAATTTAGTAGAAGTGGTAAGTTCAATAATGACATTAATTAGGGCTATAGATAAAGAGTCAATTGAAGCAACTTATCAATAAATTATATAAATAGTAATTACATTTGGTAATATTTTCATCAAATGAAATAAAATGAAAGTAATAATCTTCTCTCCCTAGTTTTATAAGAGATATGCTCTTTTTCATTTTACGAAAAACATTCTTTCAATCGTAATACCATTTTCGCAAAATACCGACTTACCGTAGCTATTATTGTGGTGCTCTCCTTCTTTTAAATCCAACAATTTTCTTGTTGAGTCTTGTCGTATCAAGTTTTTGAGTAGAAGGGAGAATCTTCATTTGGCGTTGAATGAATCTTGCCTAGAGTGAGTAACAATTAGTAGAAGTAAGAAATTTGCCATGTTGTCCAGATTTCATCGGGATTCATCATTATTTTTTACTCTTGATCTCAACCGTGCCTATCTTATTCGAGAAGTACTATTTGAAGTCCAAGATCTGATGGGGCTTAACTCGATATGGATTTTCAAGGCTGACCACTTCATGTAGCTGCACTGGGTACCTATTCATCTATGAATTTCACTTGCCCATGTTGCCTTCGAAGGAGAACCTCTAAGATGGTATGAGTGGATGCTTCATCATCAATTATTCATAACACAGATGAACTTTCGTGTTAATATTCACATTCAATCTGATCCATTCATATTAGAGAAAATAAAAAGGACACTTATTCATATTTCCTTCTTTCTACTTTATTCAAGTAGTGATATAATGTAATATCAATAAGTAGAGGGTAGAAGATACGTATAAAACAAAAGAGACATATGCGGGTGACAAAGTCTTTATGTCTGACATGAAAAGACACCACAATCACCATTGAAGATAGAAGCAATGAGCAAGAAAATATTATAGATAACAGACAAGATGATTACCATATCTACACGGAAGTACAGACTGAAATGTCATGATAGAAGCTACAGGTGAAAAAGAACTCCTCAAGAAACTATTGTGGGAAAATTACGTAATTGAAGCAATTACTTGATTCCATCTTAGTAAACAACATTGCAATTCAAGATCTTAGGTTGTATTCTTTGAATCCAAACAAGAGGAACTCTTATTTACAGCTAACAAATTGTTTGCGGACTATTAGTACAATTTGCCTTATTTTCTTTTTCAACTACAATAGGAGATCAAATGGCCAAAATTGACAACATGTTATGTATGCATGTGTGTGTGTGTGCGTGTGCAATTTTTTTTTTTTTTTTAATTCTTGATAACTCGAATTACTTAGACATAATTTTCGTTTTCATATTTTATTTTTTTTAGTTTTTTCTAATTGAAATCTTGGTCGCAAGATTCTTGTAGAGAGAGCCGAGAGAAAATTTTTATGCATTTAGTATATCTTGTTTTTTTTTTCTTTTTTCTCAAATACTAAATAGTACAACTTGTTGGAGGAAGGATGAATCAAATTTAAGGTAACCTGTTGAGAGACCAATTCTTATATCACTTGGTTACCAGAGTCTTAACATATATTTAGTAGTTTTAGTTTGAAGATTTTATGAAATTAGTTAAAGTGTTATGGATTTAGTAGAATCTTTAAGTTAGAAATGGGATTAGCTTGAGTAGGAGATAGTGAGTTCATTGAAACAATTTATCAAGAAATAGTATCAACAGTTATAAGATTAAGTAATATTTTTCATCGAATTGAATGAAATGAAAGCAACAATTTTCTCTTTTGTCTCTCTACTTTTTTTTTTTTTGGAGATGCCCTCGTCTTGAATCTAAGAAAAACAATTTCTTTTATCAAGTTACTATATTCATAAAATACTGGCTTATGGCCCAATCCTTAGTAGCAATAGGCTCCTATATAACAAAATATCTACTTCTCTTCTCTTTTCCCCTCTTTATTCTCGATTATTCCTAATTATTATAAGCTCTCTCTCCCCTACTTTTCTTCTCTGTTTTGATATAAGGTTTGGTTTCCTTGTGAGATCTAACTAAGATCTCCTCATTAAGCTCTCATGTTTGTTTTGTTTGTTGATTAAAACTAACACCCTCTTTGTAGTTTCTTGCGAGGTACACTATGGTAGCCTATTCAAGTTGGCTAGACTCTAAGAAAAGGAAAAAGGAAGAAGAGACTCTAGATCTTCTCAAAGGGGTATAAAAGTGTTTTCCCCTTTACTCATACTTTCTATTTATACTGTATTTATTTAGTATAGTGTTTGATACGCTTTACAGTTATTTCCCGTCCATTTTCTATTACATCTTATTATAATTGCAGATTACAACTAAGATCTATACCTAATTTGTTTATTACAATATATAATCTATTAGATTTGTTGGTTTACACTTTGTAAACCTATATTTTGTTGGTTAAGTTCTTCTATGCCATGATAGAGTCCTTGTGCCATCCAGGTTCTCTTCACTATCTCTCTCTTCTAGCCTTAACAATTACTTTGTATAATGCTACTTTCATTCATGAGTAGATTCCTTTGGATTAATTAAGAGCAAAAATATTGCAATGCATAAACAATAGTAATGCTATCCTACACATAGTTGACCTGTCTGATATGCATTGTGCATAAGTGGGAGTTTCAAATTGGAGTGTGACTAAGCTCTTCTTAACTATGGTAGGTAGGTAAGCACTCCATATGGTTCACGAATTTCTCTAGTGGGAAGAACATGAACTCATAAAGTGTGGTTGATTTGGCTTAATATGCTTGTATCTTCAGTAGTTGGTGATTCCATTAACTTAAACATATACATCCATGGATCAAAATATAATGATGCCTATTTGTACATCAATAGATTTCTTCTTCTTCTTTTTTTTTTCCTTACTACAGATATCAATTTATTATGGCCCATTTTTCACTATCTATAGATCTCTAGTGATGCCATATATTATACTATTTACTCAATTTCGAGAAATATGTTAATGCACATAGATGTGTATATATATAGAGAGAGAGGATAAATGTGACATTTGATTTTTGAACTTTATTTATTTTTGCTATCAACTACTTAAGTATAAATGTATCAATTTAGTACTTGAACTTTACTCATTTTTACAAATAAATACCTAAAATTTATTCATTTTTACAATTAATAATTTGAACTTTAGCCATTTTCATAATTAGCTACCTAATCTTGGTACTATATATGATCTCAAAAAGCTTTTAGCTATTATATTAACATTTTTGAATTTCAAATAATTAATTATAAAAATGGGAAAGTTTAGTTATCAAATGTGGCATCAGCCTTATATATACGAATTATCACAACATATATTAATATATATATATATATATATATATGTGTGTGTGTGTGTGTGTGTATTTTTGTATTTCGTGACATACAATACACTTATGGTGTATAATATCTAATGTATATTTGTATTATTAATACCAGATGGATATGCATTCGAGATGCTTTAAAATGAAAGAAATAAAAAATATAATGTATGTTAAAATAGAAATTATTATAATAATTTGAAACCCTTTCAATTTCCATAACTTGTTTGCTTGAATTTTCTAATTAATTTACTTATAAAAAATGGATAATGCAATTTATGGAATGCAAAATTTATGAAAGTGAAGAAAATTTATTGATATATTGGAACCTTCAACTATTTGTAAAATAAGAGATCTACTTCTAAATTGAAGGCTAATTGAAGGAATTTCAAAGGAAAAAAATTAATCTTTAACGGCTGTGACACCAAAATTAATTTCTTGCACTTTAATATTGTAGATATAAACTATTTTTTGTACTCATGGCAACATATTAAGACAGTAAGTAATATATGTTATATAATATACCATATACAGATTGTTCGAATAATAATAAAAAAAAAAACGTGTATATGTATAAATAAAAATAAAACCAGGAAATTTTTTCTATTCAAAATAATTGGAAAGAATCCTAATCTTCTTTGTTCTCTGGACAAGTGCCTGAACCATTTTTTTTTTTTAGAGAAATGGACTACTGCTTGAACCTTAGATTTTACATGAGAAGTATTACATGAATAATTGGTTGTTGTTATCATAATCAGTGATATAAGAATTTTGTCAGGTCAAAAAAAAAAAAAAAAAAAAAGACGAAGAGAATTTCTCCAAATTTGCACCCACTGCAGTCGCCCTGCTCAGTACTCATTTAAATGTCCACGAAGACTAAGTTACTAAAACGAAACCATCGCACTTCTAGTTCTAGCCCAAGCAATAGCAAATAAGATATGGCTCTCAAATTCTTTGGTTCGGCCACTTTGAACATTGTCTGCATCATGGCCATTTCATGTCTCTGCCTACTTCCAAGCTTAGTTCAATCTCAGTGCAAGAGAAATCCGATCATCTTCAACTTCGGTGATTCGAATTCCGACACCGGCGGCTACGCTGCTGCACATGGAATTATCATCGGGCTGCCTAATGGACGTGAGTACTTTAACGAGCCAGCCGGTAGAGCCGGCGATGGTCGGTTGATGATCGATTTCCTCAGTAAGTTTTTTCACATTTAAATTTATTACTTTCATTAGGAAATGGTCTCTTAAAAGATCCACTTCTTTTCTCCTCATAGCTATAAATTCATCTGATACTTTCAATATTATAACCAACTAGCGTGGTGGCAGATGGTGGTATAAAAATATATCAGAATTAAGAAAATATTCATATTAAAAATATCATATATAGTAATTATTTTTATTAAAATAAGATTATCGTTAATATATAAGACAGTGAGTTACAAGACATTTAAAAGGTTAGACATTGCTTGATTGTCGTAGCTTTTCAAAAAATTAAATTTTGTGACTTAAAAATTATGTCCTTTTTCAAAAATATTCGTAATCCATAAATTCAAATTATATCAATACTAGCAGACGATAATATGGGTGGCTAAAAATATAATAATTATTTAACATAATTGAAATGAAAAAAAAAAGAAGTGTATTTTTAAAATCTAACAGCTGCTTTTGTAGAGAGTGAAACATCCGCTGAATGAATAAAAAAGAATGAATAGTTCTTTGATAAAATCAATTACTTTGATAAAGTGGATGGAAGAAAATTGAGGGTGTAAAGATGGGTCATGGACATCATTTATAAACAATATGAATAGTTTCGTATCCATAGCTACCTTGTATAGATTCAATACATACAATAATTCGTGGTTATTGGGAAAAGTTGGAGGATGTTATAGTAACTAGATTAATATTTTATTTTTCATTAGTTTTAAGAATGGGATGAATGTCTGCAGCTCTAATGATATAGACAATTTACATGTAATCTTGTTACTTCTTCGCTTGCCAACCACAAATAATCAACTAGCGTTTGCCCATGATAACTAGTAAGAAATCTCCATTGCCGCAGGACGCAGAAGATTCATTGCAAATATTAAAATAATGTTTATTAATAATAGTATAACTGTCTTTTATATATATATATATATATATATATATAAATATATGTATGTACATGAGCTATTTTTTTAATTGAACTCCATCCAGTTTAATACCTTAAACCCACTTATTTTGTGAACTAGTGATAAGGTCTAGGAAGTTAAGCATAATTTTTTTAAGGGATGTTTTTGGGACTCGAACGACTTAGAATACCGTTGGAACAATTCAACCACTCTGGCTTTGCCCAATTGGCTTGCACAAATAACAATCCTTTCAATAGGTCATTTTATTTTAATAAGCCTTTATAGGCTTGAAAGCACAGGAGGAGTTAGGAAGGAATCAAAGGATACTTCATCTTGTCAACTGATCATCAAAACAATCCTCATGAATAGCTTACCTCATCCATCAATCCTAGAGCCATTTGATCATCAAGATTGGACACTAAAATCCACAGATAAAGTTATTCTTCTCTTCATTTGGAAACATCCAACGCATTATGAAAATTTTAAGAAATATTGTTATTTCGTTGAAATCTATAAAAAGAGATCAAAGCAAATTATGATTGATGAATGAACAAGAACACTTAATTTTGATCTTTCATCACATATTGACTTTAGATATTGTTCATTCCTCTTCCCATGTCTCTCCATAACATCCATCCACATGTCATTAGATTAAAATTTATAAAGGTCATCTAGCATGTGACTTACACGTGATTGATCATTTACTATAACCCCCTTCCCTTGCCAACCAAAACACATTTTAGTACAATGCTCCTCTATAAATATAAGGATCGAAGCGATCCTAGTTGTAAAATATCATAGAGATCTCAATCATGCTTGATAGCTACAATAACATTTTTTTGAAGATTTCAAGATCGAAGTGATCTTATTCATGGAAGATTAAAGCGATCTTATCACAGTAGTTGAGCCACTTAAGACCATTAATAATTGGAGGCATGTAGGACTCTTATATCATAACCTTGGGATAAAAGGAATCTCCTATCATAAGTTTATTTGCTAGGGAGATATAAGACCTTTAGAACTCAATTGCCAGAATGGACTAGCAAATCTCTTTGATGGATGGTTTCAACAGCTTGGGGAGGATCATTTCTAGACTCCTTAGCTAAGGTCTCTTGTTTGCTATTTATGAAGATGCCTGAGTAATGATTGATACTCTTATGCAGCTACATGTGCAATTGTTATCTTAGGGCTTACATAAAGACTGCAAGAGCAAAATAGAACATATCATGAAGTAGTCACTATAACATGAGCATATTATCAACACTAAGTGTAGAATTATAATACTATAGTTTATCAACAAATAGAAAATATCAAATCATTGATGTGATTATAATTGTTAAAATTGCAATTCTATTTATAAGATTATACGAGTAAGGTAGTCAAATTTATGATTTTACGTAGAATCATTAAAAAGTCTATAAAATCGAAATATAAAATTGAAACATAGAAACGTAAGTTTCTACAACTTATGTAAAATAACTTAAAAAAATTATGGATATACTTATAGTAGTTATTCAAAACTTGAAATATATGATAAAAATAAAAAAAATAAAGAAATTAAGTTTTTTCCATAAAAATTCTTAATATATAATCTAACATGTATAAAAGAAAGACAAATAGAGCTAAAAGTAAACTTTTTCCCATTAATTTTAAAATATTGTAAATTAAAGAGAATCAAACATTTTAACTCATTTTAAGTTATTAACGGTATAAAATAAAATACATAGTTTTCTTTGTAAACTTTGTTATTGAAATTGAAATTTGAATAAAAGTTATGAATATAAAATAAGAGATTAGAAAAGAAAGAAAGAGGTAAAAAATTAGAAAATTGGAACAGGATAGAATAGATGTTGTATTGCTTTAATAGGTAATGCCTTATAAAAGGCTAATTGTATTTTTTTTTTTTAATTTTTGGTTCATTCCACTTAAATATATAGAATTGATAAACTTGATAAAAAATGTAAGCTTCTATAGATAAAAAGATCTTACACTCAAGTTAACTCGGAAGAGTTATCTAAAATCGTAAACTTGTAGAATCATATGGGTAAAATCACAATTTTAACAACAATGTATACGAGTTTACGATTTTTTGAGACTCTTCTGAGTTGACTCATGCATAAAATCGCTTTCATGTAGAAATTTATGTTTTTAATCGAATTTAGATGTAAATTCGGTAAAAACTTATATTTTTTATTGAGTTTTTTGATTCTATATATTTGAGTTGAATTGGCTAAAAAATGAAAAATACAACTAAGTTTTTATAAGCCATTAACTATTAGGGCGTTACATCATTTTCTTTATCTTATTTTAATTTTTTTCCTCTTTTTCTCTCTCTTAGTCCCTTATTTTATGTTTATAGCCTTCATTCAAGTTTCAAATCTAATAGCAAAAATTATAAGCAAAACTATATGTTTTACTTTATGCCAACAATAATTTAAAATGAATTGAAATACTTAGTTCTCTCTAATTCATTGCTTTAAAAAAAAGGGAAAAAAATTTAGTTATGATTTTATTTGTTCTTCTTTCGTATATGTTAAATTATATATTATTAGAAATTTTTTATGAAAAAAAAAAACTTAATTTCTTAATTTAATTATTTTTATCATATATTTCAAGTTTGGAATAATTACCATAAATATGTCTACAGTTTTTTAATGCTATTTTTTCTAAGTTATAAAAACTTAAGTTTTTAAGCTTTAATTTTACATTCTGATTCTATTAACTCTTTAGCAATTTTAGGTAAAATCGTGAGCTTAATAACCTTAGATGTAATCAATAATGAAGCAACAATTTGATGACCTACATGTGACAAACAATAGCTTGAAGAGATAGTAAGGTTCAATAGGTGTTCAAAACCCCTTAGATAGTTTATAAGGAAAAATATAGAGGGTTATTTTGATAAATGTGTTGGGCCTAATGTAATGCTACAAACCAACTTATTAGGCTACTGGCAGGGCTTAGGAAGTTGGGTTTATTTTTTTAGAGATATTTTAGAAAGATCTAGCTTGATAGGTTAGAAATAGAGATTGCCAAACTGGTTCAACCGTTTTTAGCTTGCTCGATTAGCATGTGCACAAAAATAGCCTTTTAATAGGCCTTTATATGATTTTCTAAAGCATATGCTTACTCGAGCCCATTTATGTTAAAAACCTGTTGTTACCTGGTCCTTGCTAGTTAGAATGACCTATATAAGGCAAAAGCAAAGTGCTATGGGGGAGTCGCAAATGATTATAGTATAATCATTCGATACTTAAATTAAAATTATGTAGAAGATCAAGGTAACAATAGAGAGTGTATATGCAAATTGATAGAATTTTCATCCCCTACTTAAGAGAGTTAATGTTATATTTATAGGAGAATGGCCGAGTTAGATAAGGAAGGAGATAAATGCCTTAAAATCTTGTCTTTAACCTTAGATTTGGTGGAAAAAAAGAGGGGAATTATGAGGTTAAAGATTTACCTTATTCGCCAAGCTCTTATCACTTGTCTTCATTAACCTATGGGTTGAGTTGTCCAACTTATGCTTAAAGGCCAATATTTTAGGAAATTCGCCAATACTAATCTAGTCAAGTTGGGCTTATAAGCCTACGTTTAAAATAGACTATCAACAAACCCATGAGAAGTTATAAAGGAATTAAAGATTCTCATCTCGTTCGTTGATGTCAAAACAATTCTAAGGATGCCATAAACTACTCATCTTATCTGTTTCTTTAAAGTCAGTTGATGATCAAGATTAAGTAACAAAATTTATAAATAAAGACCTCATCCTCCTTATTTAGAAATATTCACAGCATTGTGAGGATTTCAAAAGACATCATCACTCTATTAAAATTTATCTAAAAAAGATCAAAACATTAAATCAAGGAAGAATGATTGAAGAAAGATGAAGAATGCGTAATGGTAAACATGCTTCAAACAATTAAAGTTGTTTATTCCTCCTCTCATATCTTTTTTTTAAATCCCTCAATGTGTTATTGTATTGAGAGTTTTTAATACCATCCAACACATATGAGTTGATTGTTTGCAAGAGAACTTAATGTACATAAACATACTTTTAATATAGATACTATAATACATACACACACTTGTTAGGGACAAATGTAGCATTAAAGAATCGAGGGGTAGTGGTGGGGGTAGGGGGAAGGAAACTAATATTATCAAAATGAACAAGTCCTTAATATTATATATACATATACATATATATATGTATAAACAACCTTAAAATGCCAAATATATATATAGATATATATATATGTATGTATGTATGTATCAAAGTCCAATACATATTTTCTATTATAAGATTCATCATGATGGAATTCGTATATATTTTTTAGCAATATTTCTGTTTACATAAATTAAAAGATAATCACTAAAAAATTCATCCTCTATCTTATTTCTTAGAACTAGGACATAGTTCATGCATTACTATTGTAATTTATCTTTCTTAATGGAAATTAGAACTAATAAATTAGGTTAGGGATTTAAAAATATTTGATTGGAAAAATAATTATTTTTATAATAGAAACTCCAATAAACATGGCATAATAATTTTATTTACCAAATTCCTTAATTATAATATATGATACAATATATATAGAACACATATCATGTGATAGATAAATATATAATATATATGGTATAGATGTCACATATTGTGAATTATAGATATCAAACATATAACATATGGTGTATAATATAATTTACTATAAAGATTAAGCTATATAAAATATAATCGCTAAAAAGATATTCTATTATTAAAACTACATAGTATTTATTATCTATAGTGTGTATAGATAATTGGCATGTAAAGGAGTACATAAAAACAATCTTAAAAAGATAAAAAAAAAGAAGAAAATAAGATAAATAGAGCACAAATAAAAAAAAATACAATACAACAATAATTATAACATAAAAGCAAGTCATATAGTAAAAAGAAAATTCATAAGCAAAAGAAGGCACAATACATCATTGAGATTAACAATTTCTAACCTAGTTACACTTATGATATTTAATTATACCTAATGGTCTTGAAGGATATTATTTTTTCCTTAATATATAGAGTAGATTATTGATATGCAAATTGGATTAGAGTGGATTCAAACATATTTAAAAAGAAATTTAGATTTATTGTATCTTAAAATACAATGGTTTATGATAAATACTAGTATTATCACACTTGAGTTTACTTGCCCAATTCAACTTGATTGGATTCGATCCTTCCATAAAACCAATTCGAGCCTTATTGACTAGACCAATTCAACCTGATCTCTATAAAAACTCATCGGTTTTTTCAAATCAAGATATATTATTACTTTTATATTTTATAGAAAGTACACTAATTTACTAAAAAAAAAAAATATTGATCAAATAAAAAAAAAATTATAAAAGAAATCTCGATATTCAATTTTTAAGAATATAAATAATTTTTATTATTTTATAAATAAATATAAATTACCTTATAACATTTTTATTGATTGCAATTTGCTTTTAGTTCGAAACCTCAAACTTCTTCTCATTCTCAAACCAATCTTCTAATCCAGCTTTAACAATATTGATAACAATTCAAAGCCATTGATGACCATCATTTCAAGAAATTCGGTGGAATATTTTAATAGACTTTTTCATTTTCAGATTGATACTTTTCAAATTAATATGTCCTATTCAAATACGTGATGCGGTTTTGGATAAGGATAAAAGTAATAAATATGGTCCAGTGGCAGGTTTTGGAATTGGAAATGACGTAGGAACTTATTTATGAAAAAGGAAAGGATGTAATAAAAGTTCCATGCTTTTATGGGCCACGAAAAGAAATAAAAAGATCAATTGGTTAAGCCCAAAAATCACTAACGTAAATGTGTTATCGTATGGGCCTTAGCTCCTTTGGGGCCCCCCGGTGGGATATACTCACATGCTCATGTACATAAACATACTTTTAATAGTCAAAACAAAATTTGATATGAATGACACATTCTATAATCTATACATGAATACATACATATTGTATGAATAAAATTAATGAAAACACCTGTTTCACCCACATTTTGGAAACGGCTAAAGCTTGACGAGAACTTCATGAACACGCACTCTCGTTTTTCTTAGTTTCTAAGTGAAAAAGAAGAGGAACTTGCAGGTTAGTATAATATATGGTGAGTCGTATGCATCATATTAGATTCATAGAATTACAAAATCTAGGAAGAAATTTTTACTCAGCCCAAACTTGAAATAAGTATTGAAAAATGGAATATTATTGGAGGAGCTTATAAGTAATATCACGCATTAGGTAAAAATGTTGGTAATAAGCAATACTATTTATTAAAAGGTGTTTGATAAGGAAACGAAGTGATTCATTTTATTTCATACTCATGTATTCGCTTATTGTTTAGTTGCCCCACACACACGCACACACACGCACAGAGAGAGAGAGAGAGAGAAAAAAGAAAAAAAAAAAGCAACCTCGTAAGATTTTATCATATATATTAACAACCATAAATTTTGACAGAGGTACGAGGACACATAATATAATAAGTGAAAAACTTTATTTACCTATATTTCTAGACATTTATTTAATGTCCTTCATCTCTTAAAATTATTTTACAAAATAAAAATACTAACGAACCCTTAATAACTGTAATATACGATTTGTAACGAATTTTCATTACTAATTACATTGGCTGTTTGTTAAAAAAAATTAAAAGAAAAAAAATTGCAATCATAATTCCAATTGTTATTTATCTTCTCATAATTTCTTAACTAGTAATACTTTAAACATCTATTACTATTTTTTTCTACCTAACGGTAACGAGCTTTGCTTGTGTGGCAGGCGAAAGTTTGAATACAAGTTATTTGACACCTTACATGGATTCCTTAACCCCAAATTTTAGTAATGGGGTCAACTTCGCCATAGGCGGTGCTGCCACTTATCCAAAACACCAACTTTTCAGTTTGGACGTCCAAGTGATGCAATTCCAACGGTTTAGAAAACTCTCACCCATGCTCGTATCCAAAGGTCGTGGAAATTTGGTAAGAGAGGAAGACTTTGGGCATGCACTTTATATCATTGACATTGGCCAGAATGATTTTGCCGGCAAATCCTATGAACAAATCATTGAGAACATACCATCTTTCGTTACTGAAATCAAATCCGCAATTTCGGTGAGCATATTTATTCTTTTCCTCGGTTAGATTATGTTGTTCTACTGTCTTTTATTATTGGTTTCGAAACAGTAGATTTGTCTATTAAAATCATAGAAGATTCTACAATCCTATCCATCATTTTTAATGGGATTAATCTCATCTTTTATCTCATTATTTATTTATATATTTTGAATTTTAAACTATTAAATTTAAAATTTATCCAATTATTTATATTTAAAATAGTGTAAATTAATAATAAAATAGACGATGATACTAATTTCATAGAAAATAAAAATACAACCTATAAAAATCATAGAGAGACAAGTACCGATAGTACAGGAATTGCCATGATCCAACACCCAATGATGCGAAAACTCCACTGCATACAGTATTAATGCAGCAGATCTCTAAAGTTAAATTTATCGAGTAAATTATCCGAGCTCTCCATTAGTAGGATTGTTTATAGATCCAAATTGCAACATGTTAAGCAAGTGGACCATTAAATCAAACTATATCATTCAAATTAAACTACCTTTATTGCTTTTATTACTAATCGGAATGGATATGGCTAGACATGTTCATTGGGTTGACTTGAAATCACTGGTTCATACGTTGCAAAAGAGTGAATCGAGCTCAGGCTGGTTTAATGGTCTTTGAATATTGGATTTTTTTTATTTTTTTGGCTTTTTTCTAAATTTATTTAATTATTATAAATAATTTATAGACTATTTATCTTTTTATTTTCTAATTAAATTTAAAATTTAATGTTGTTGCTTATGAATAAAAAAATTTTATTTTCAATTCAAATTTTTTCAATTTTGAAATAATTTATTTGGACTATGTAAGCATAAAACATGATGTTATGTTATATATAGTATAATATATAGTACATATGTGTATTATAGTGCATATATGTGTAGTATATTAATCATTATATATTATATATACTATATACTTATTTGCATTATATATATAGTATATTGTATATTATATATAGTATATATATAATCCATTAAAAAAATATATAATATGTTTTCATTATATATTTAGTATAGTATATTATATATATATATATATTTAATTTTTAGGATTAGTTTAGCTTTGAACCATTGAGCTAAATCATTAGTTCAAAAGGAAGGTGTGGGTAGGTTAGGTCATTGATTCCTCGAGTTACGATGGTTGAATCGCCTAAGTTGCTTAGGCCTTTAGGGCTAGACAGGCTGATTCATAGTTCAAAATCCACTCTTGCATAAGTTTAACTATGGCATGTCTCATTTCGAGAGTCCATATCCATAAAATTTTAGGGTTACTCTCTATCATGTCATTGATACCTTGAAAGTCCATACATGGTAAGTAGAGTTTTGTAAATGAACAGTATGTATAGGCATACATGTATTTCATAGCATATGGAGACCTAAACAGATATATTAATGCAATCCATGACATTTATCAAACAACAATCACTCATATTGTCACACCTTGAAACTTAGAGGGCCATGGCAAATTTGCCATGTATTCTATATAAGTAAAGCAAGCTAAGACTTAACCATTTTTAATACTTGTCCAATTTTAATTTCTCGAATCATTCTTTAATTTAAAAAACATAATTGTTTGATTGATCACTTCTAAAGTCCTTGATCCATTTTACATTTTGAAAACCTTTGGAAACTTTGAAGGACATAGAAATACTTTTAATAGAAAGCATTAAGTCATAAACCATATTAAGTCCTTCACCCAATAGGCTAAGAATATACAAAGTCTAGAGTATTTAAAGTCCAATATAACCAAATGAATGCTCAAGGTCATAACACTTTAAAAAAAAAAAAACTTAACAAAAAAAAAAGAACCAATAAACAAAAAATAACGGAACATTAAAAGCATCAATATAACTCACATTAGCTTGATAACCCTTCTTAAGTCCCATAAACCTAGCTTATTATAACAAAATTCAAAAATAGAGATCATTACATGGAATGTTTAAGTTTGAAAGAAACAAGATGTTATAACACAGTACATAGTAATCACATAAACATAAACAATATCAATAGCATGTAGGTCTTATTTTAATACAACAAACATAATACAATAATATAAATCAATTTAAGTTTAAACAAGCAGCATGCATGTACTCATGATTTTGAACAACATAACAAGGAATAAGTGATTGGTTCCAGTACACTAGGCTATTAGGTGTCGATAGGAATAGCTACATCTTAGGCTTAGAAAACAAAAGTAAACAATAATCTCATATGGAGTTCCTCGCCACCTTAACCATCAATAATCATTGTTCACTCATGTCTTAATAGACGTCAGGCCCACAACCTAGGCAATGTCAACTATGGCTTCCTTCCATTCTCATTGATCTTTTAATTTGGTACAATTTCCTCTTATTGATTATCCACCAAGCCACTAGTAGTAGTTTAAGTGCCTAATCACCGCATCACCCCAAAAATTATGATAGCAGTGGTCATCTTAGTTTGAGGTTGTCATTCGCTAATTAGATATAACTAAGCACAAATAACATACATTTAATTAGTTGATTTTACATATTAGTCCATCTTGTTTCTACTTATTTATCATGCTCGTTGCACAATAACTACTACATAGGCACAGTAACTACTACCTACATGAAAAGTCATTGTCATTGTAAGCCAAAATGAAAGCAAGCACCTAAAAGTGAAATGGAATAAGAAATAACTTGTTACTAAACAGTTGTTGAAGATATTAAGAATTAGAAGTTAATGTTACACTTGATTTAAGTTTTTTTTTCTTTTTTTGTCCTTTTAAGAAAGCCCATTACTTAACTAAGAAAAGTTTAAGTGTCAAATAATAGTCTAGTCCATAACTTAGTAATTTTATTCACATTTTAAAATTAAATCAAATTTCATCAGTTTTAGTAAATGGATTAATTTTAATTATTATTTTATAGAATAAGTTAATTAATTAATTAATAATGTTTTTCGGTTCAAAAGAAGTAGGAATTACATGTTTTAGAAATTTTAATTATTACTAATTAGCTATTATTAACGTTTTACGACTTTTAACCATAAACACCCACTTACATGTTTTAACACTTCTTGAAACTTTATTTTGTAAAATATTTGGGTACCATATGTAGTGATACCTCTTGGAAACATTGAAAATTATATAGTATTCATAATTTCTAAAATATTGCGTCTACGTCGTTGGAAAATGTTGACAAAATATAGAGTAGAAATACGATATTTTAGATTTGCAAGATATCATTGTGATTTTGATAATTCTGAAGGGTTTCAGTAAATTTTGCCTATGTGCTTGGTAACTTCTTGTACCGACTACCGAATGTCTTGAAATAGAACTTCTTTTCCTTATTCGCGGAATTATATCTCGTTTTATGATTATAACTAACGTGATTAATTTTTTCGAACCAATTTGTGATCATTAGAATTTAATGTTGGAAACTTCTATGATGTTGTCACCTCCTATGCGCATTCACTTTAATATAGTAATAATTTGAGAAGTTTTTATTTATTTATTTATTTTTATCAACAATATTTAAGGGCATCTTTATACCAACGAGCCCTATTGGGGTTTTTCAGATACTACATTAACATCTCTTCCAAGACTTTTTGAAAGAATTAGTTAATATTTTTTTAATTATTTATGCAACCATTATTAAAAAAAGAAGAAGTAAGAACTAATTAAAGTTGTCCGTTTCTATTATTGGTGGAAAAAAAGAGAGAAGACAAAGTCTGACTTGACTTTATCAAACAAATAGCAAAAAGAAGGAAAAAAAAAAAAATGTAACATCAATCCTCTTATAAGCGTGTCTCATAAGCATGTACTTATTTAAGTACCCATTTTTATCCCTTAAGGAACTTCTCATCGAGTTCTTTTACCTTTCATCCTCATGCCGATGGCTTACGGATAAAGGTGAACTAAGCATGGAAGTCACTTTAGTTTTAAATCATTTAAATTAAAGAGGATTTTCTATTCTTATAGAGAAGTACTGAAAAAAAAAAAAAAAAAATCAATTTGTAATCATAATCTAAATCGAGTTGAACATGGATCAAGTTTCTCGGGTGTGACATGAAACCAATCCATCGAGTCTTTTCCCTTTACTCCGCGACACCCTCATCCGTTTTATTCCCCTCCCCCCACCTTGTCCTTATTGCCACACCCGCCCCACCTCTCCACCCACCCCCCTCCCCCTAACCCATCTCAAATTTAAATTTACAGATGTAAATTTAAAATTTAAGACATGTACCGTAAATTTTAAATTTACAGTTCAAAATTTAAAATTTACAGTTAAACCACTTAAAATTTTAAATTTTAAATTTCAAAATTTAAATGACGTGTCACACATTCCTTAGTCATTACAAATAACAATTTCAAGCCTAATAGCAATACTTATCTTACAAATTAATTAAATCTCTCCAACTTCAACCTTTTTTCCATTAATTTTTTTTAAGTTGCAAAACGTTGTTAAAAATATTTCTTTCTACTAACCACAAATTTCTGTACGTAATTCTCTACTTCACTGCACAAAACAATTTACATTAGTAAATAACATTAATCTATACATACCTATCATATATTTTCTGTTTTATTTTCTCTTATATATTATTTCTGTCTTTCACTCATAAATATTTGTACCAATGGAAAAATTTTTTCGCCATACCTTCTCTAATAAAAAACACGGTTTATCATCTGGTGTTAAAAGTAAGGGTAAGAGTGTTAGAATTTTCGATATGTCGTCTGCGCTACTACAATTTGAGGTCGTTTAAGCGTTCCCAGATAATAAGTACAACTTGAATGAATAGAAGACACATGATATGGTTGAGAACATAGAAAAAGAATTTACACCACCTTTGAGTTTCGATGTAAAACCTCGTCACATGAGTAATCGAGGCACACCACCTCTTGGCTTTGACGTTGAACATTAAGGTATGATTTATTGGGGCACGCCATCTCCTGGTTTCAAATCTCCGCGTATAAGTGTCCCTGAATGTCATGCTAGATTTGAACTTCCTCGCATGAGCGTCCTTATACGACATAGAGGAGATGCTCAACTTCTATCAAAGTCAGTACGGTGGCTAGTCATCAGTCTTTAATTTGCCACCCACTAAGGAGTTGCATTACTTTTTTATAGGTGAGCAGTTATTGGCGCAAAAATTTGAAGAGGCAACAATTTAGTAGTCCAATGTCTAAGATGTAGTACTACACTAATACAAATTTTGAGTTTTTAGAAAATATCTCCATCAAGAACTTCGATATTTTAGAGTGGTGGCAAAAGCATAGAAGGGACTATCCATTGTTATCTCGTATTGCTTATGAAGTACTCCTTACTCCAACTTTAACGGTCATCGTTGAGCAAGCGTTTAATACAATAAGCTTGATCGTCGACGAATGCTGAGCCTCCCTATCTGTTGTCAGTATTGAGGTAAATGCTTATATAGAAGATTGGTACAAGATGAACTATAGGCGATAAGAACAATGTGAGACATCAAGTGAAGAAGATGATTACTTCAGTGATTGAAACCAATTTGATGGAAGCTTAAGCTCATCCGCAGGTTCTATTTATACTCATGAACATGAATAGTTACCTCAAGATGATACAAAAGAAGTTTTCTTTTTATCCTTTATGAAAAAGTTATCACATAGAAAAATCCTTTTTTTTTTTAAATTGTCAAAAAAAAAAAAAAAAACTAAATAGCATGGTTTTCCCAAAAGTGCTGATATAATATTAGGTTTTCCAAAATTATGATCGATTAAAATTATTTTCATTCAAAAAATTTAATTTGGATAGTTACGTACACTTTGATACTTTTCTGAAAACGTAAAATTGATTAACAAATAAAAGGTTTTCTAAAAATTCAAATTGAATTACGGCAGTTTGATTCCGATTAACGAATATATGGGTACCTTTTAGATGACCATAAAATATTATAAAAAGTATTTTCCCTTCAACCATTTCATTCTATTTGATCGGATTAGATATTAGGTATTCATACAGTAAGAGGCTTTTTTATATTTTATTTTCTTTCCATTTTTAATGTATATTTTATGGATGGATTGAAGAAAAAAAAAATGGTTAAAGCAACGGTAAGGCGAGAAGGAAAAAAAATAATGTAAAAGCTTAGGAGAGGGGAAAAAAAAAATTAATGATTCAAGGACCGTGAACTAACAGTTCTGGATCGGTCCAAACTGATGCTTAGGTCTAATGTTATATATAGTAAGTTTTCTAGGGAAAGCTATAATAGAAAATTCCAATCACTTGAAACCAAATCAAATTTTTTTTACATGCAATTTATTAAGCAATAACTATAATGTAAATTAGAATTATCATCGATCTAATTACTTATTATAGTTTTCCTAAAATAATTTATCATCGATCTAATTACTTATTATAGTTTTCCTAAAATAATTAAGTCATTTCTATTATGTATTAAAAAATATCGCTTTCCTTTTTTTAATGGTGTCAATCTTGTATATAAGACGTATCAGAATTCCACCGATAAGTTGATGTTATCGTATGAATAATTCTATATTGAATTGGATAGGATACATCTAGTTATTCGGTTGTGCTTTGTCTCTACATCAAAGGAGCTGCCTTGAGATTTTCGGGTAAAACAATACTGTATCCCGACTAGAGTTGTTGGATAGGATCAAAATAATATATATACAAACGATGGCTACTTAGGTTAATTAAGTAAGAAACATCAGTTTCAAGGGAGTGATTCGTCAAGTGAAAAACACTGAGCAAACAGTCAAAAATGTCCCAAGCAAAGGTCATATAGCCAAATTGACTGTAAATTGAATAAGCCATAACTTTCTTTAGAAAGACTTACAAGTATTACGATTTTCCTGTAAATTTCCATCATATATATATATATCCATTAATGAGTGCTCTTACCACTAAAAGATAAATTTACATTAGTGTCCACTGTAGATTACAAATTTAATTGGAAAAAAAAAGGCATATGCATGGAATATTAAGAAATTTTTTTACTCGTATATACCATGGAGCACTTTATAACATTTTCAGATATATATATTTATATATTATATACGTATTATCTATATTCCTTAATGTCATGATTGTATTTTAAATTACATGAAGGACATACACGCAAGTGGTGGGAGAAATTTTTGGATCCACAGCACCGGACCATTGGGTTGTATGCCTGAAAAACTCGCAACATTGGCAAAAAATGCTAGTGATTTGGACAGTTGTGGATGTCTGCAATCTCTTAACGATGCTGCAAAGGAATTCAACAAGCAACTTCAGTCTCTTTGTCAAGAGTTGAAGTCCCAAATGAAGGATGCCACCATTGTCTATGTCGATATCTTTTCCATCAAGTACGAAATCATCATCAACTCCGATTATTACGGTATAAAGCTTTTAATCCCACTTATAGGCAGTACATATTACGTAGAAGTACATATGGTGTGTAATTATTAATCGAATTTAGATATATGGATTGTTAGTGGATAATTATTTAAAAATTTAATATTTATTTTATCATATATATATATATATATAAGTATAATTAATAATATCATACTATATATATTTACATATAGCGTCTACTATTTATTAAATCTTTTTCCCTTATATGTACCCTTCAATCTCTCTCTAGATAGAACAAGTTGCATATTTATCCGTGTATTTGATTTTGTGGAAAATGTTATAAGGAAAACGTAGAACCGTTAAACATCATTTCAAAATAATCTGAAGAGAATATGGTTACTAGTAGCTACTCATGGTGGGTTAGAAGAGGAAGTAAAGAGGATATATATGTCTTAGCGAATGATAATAATTAACTACCATGGAAAATATCTACGAAAAATGAAAAAAAAAAAGATGACTTATATTCTAAAATGAAGAAATATTATCGTTTACCATCATCAATAATAGTTGGCTACTATGTTGCCTTCCATTACTACTTGCAACTAAAAATCACCAATAACCAGAAATAGATTTGGGAAAGAGGGGATAAAAGGAGCCTTAGCCCTTGTCCAAGCTAAAAAAAGAAAAAATAAAAAAAAGAAAGGTTTATTTATTGAAATTTATTAGAAAATACAAAATATAAAAATCTAAATTTCGTTAGTCGCAAAGACATGCTTTTTGTAAATGTAAGGTTAATGGGTCAATTCTCTCTCTTTTAAATCACATTTTTTCACATATCACCTCTAGAATCTTTTTCTTTTCCCTAAGTCGTCTTTTATTTTCATTATAACGAATAAAATAAAATTTTATTCATGAGAAAATAATAATTAAATAAATATATTATCATGAGATGGTATTTATAAATTATAATAATACTATACAAGCTAAAAACGTTTTGGTTTTATTGCATAAAGCATTTGTAAATAATAATTATTATATTATAATATGTACTAAAATTATTTTTCATGACGAACAATTTTCTTTTAAGTATTAGAAAGTGTCACCACATTGTTAATAAAATCTTTTTCTTTTTTTAATATATAAGATGCATTTTAATTACACTAATAATTATCAAACATATTTTTGTACAGATCCTTTACAATATTAACTTATAAGGTAAATCCAGCTAGCCCCGTTTTATAGGTCTACATTCATCCATGCTAGTAGTCATAACCTTTTATAATTTGACAATATTAAGCCTAACTGCTACAAATGTCTGAAAACATCCTGGAAAAGTTTTCCCTGAATCAAACAAACCGTAGGTTATAGATTAAATTAAATCCAATGATACATTTTATATATTTTTTTTTTCTCAAAGGTGATTATCTGTTAGACATTTCACTATAATATTACAAAATCTGATGTCTTTAGACCAATTAAGGCATATAAAATGTGAATCTCAAAGGTGATACATTTGGAAATGGATTATTTGTATTTCAATTATATCAAATGATTATCATATTTTTAGCTACCTGTATTACAAGTATATTGTTTGCTAGTTATATCAAAATATAAAGATTTTAAGGTGTTTTACATCTCAATATTTTATAATTTTTAAGGAATAATTGTCTTAACAAAACTAACATTCTAACTCTCCACATAGGTGAGTTCCACGGTCCACTCCCACTTTTGAGGAATATTTATATATTAAACTAAATGATAGAGAAAAAAAGTGGAGCAAAACGAGGAAATATATAAAATAATAGAATATAATAACCATTATTAGCTACCAATACAATCTACCATCAAGTCATAAAATTATTTTACTATTAAGCTAATCAATTATGCTCCCCACATGCATATAAAGGATGTTTACATATTTGCATATATATGTATTTTGCACATATATTATAGGTATAATTTCTACTAATATATATATATATATATTTATATATGTATATACATAAAGAAATATTTGTCAATTGGAGAGATGACAATAATTCTTAATTAGCTTAGGAAGATGGTAGAATTTCAATTATAGCACTAAATGACACTGGGGAATCAACTAAAGTCATTAGGTTATTATTTTCATAATAGATAAAGAAAAAAGGTAGTTTAGAGGGGTGGGTATGGTGCGGACGCTTGGGTTAGGGGTGTGGGCGTAAGGGTGTTGGTGTGGGAATAACTAATCTATCTTCACCTTATGTTTAACAAAATCATTGGTAAATTATGTCTTTCACCTCAAAAGTTTTAATTACATTGATGCTTTATTGTTTTTAATATATATATTTGTATCCCTTGCTATATAATATTGGACCCTTAATAAGTTTTAATTTATATAGCCTCTAAATAAACTTCATTGTAGCAAATAGCATTGTCCTTAAAAATTGTGTCAATACATGGTTTAAAAAGTTGGAAGTGTGGTGTAATTTTGAGAATTTATGGAGATGATTTTAGACTTATTTGTGCTCTCATCACTATTTATCTTCTTCTTCTTCTTCTTCTTCTTCTTCTTCTTCTCATTATTATTATTCTAATAGGTTTTGAGAATCCATTTATAGCCTGTTGTGGTTGTGGTGGACCACCCTATAACTACAAGCCAAACACATATTGTGGCCAAAGTGGATGCAATTTGTGTGACAAAGGGTCACATTACGTAAGCTGGGATGGTGTGCATTATACAGAAGCAGCCAATGCAATTTTTGCATCAAAAATACTCTCTACTAATTACACCATACCACAAATGCATTTTGATTTCTTTTGTAAGAACTAATTTAACTTTAATTAGCTTTAAGAGAATATAGAATAATCCCTATTGTCATAAACCTATCAATTCGAAAACCATTCAATAATATGAGTTGGTTTTAAGTTTGTTTTACAAAGGCTATCTTAGAGCAAGTTGTGGATTGTTACCATGGTAGGTTATTATCAAATTTCGTAAAAGCAACAACCTTACAAGACAATTTCTCCTCTCCATGAACTCCTCTCCCAAATTCTTGAATCCCTAACTCTTCTTTGATCCAAATATTTCTACCCTTTTAACGAAAACGAAATGTTGCCTTAGGATGATTGACTTCCGTGATCATATAGAAAATGCTCCATCAAATCCTCCTTTAGAACTAAATGCGCAACAACCATTGTGCATTTCTAAGTAAGATGCTTATTGACGATAGTAAATAAATTTAGAGAAAAGATATGATAGTTAAGAGCAATTGTGGTTAAGAAGATTTTATAGAGATATTATAGCAACAACCATTATAGTAGCATATGCTCAAAAGTTTGCATTACTAGAACCTAATGAAGATATGGAGGAAGACAATGGTGATGTATCCCTTAATCAAACTAATAATGCATTTGATTCAGAAACTAAAGACTTAGGATCATCTAAAGACTTATCTTAAGGAATTGCATCCATCAACTTCTCAAATAGCATAAAAATTACACTTTGCAAAACATAGAAACACTTATTAATCATAAAGTTGGACAAAAAATCAGTAACTTAACTAATTCTATATCCAAAATTAATATCACTTTAGAAAATATCACAAGACTTTAATCTCATTAGCTTCGGATTGGATTTTAACAATGTTACGTTCAAAGATTTAAATGACATCCAAACCATAATGAGAAATGGTCCCTAGTGAGCTAAATTTTCATGTCTCATCATCATTAGTCTTCCACTCAATTGCTGTTTGGATCTATGTCCTAGAGATACCATTGGAATATCACTCTCCCTTAGTATTAAAAAACATAGGTAAAGTAATTGGTTCAGTATTACGTTTTGACACTTATACCTTGAACATAGAGCTACTGCAATTTGCATGATTATATATCCAAATAAACCTCTTAGAATCCTATTGTATTAAGCAATAAAATACAATATGAAGGTATAAATAATTTTTTCTTTACTTATGGGTGCATAGGACATGCCATAACCAATTGTTCCTCTTGCCCAAAGCTCAAAAGTAGTTTGGAACCCTTAGGAGTTAATAACCATGACCAACATCCTTAAAACAAAAACCTGAAAGCATCCAACACTTATACTTTAAATATAAACAAGGACATTGCCATAAATGAATCATCACACTATTAATGATGACTAGACCTAAACACCATTAATGCTCTCCTCTAATGATGTAGAGCCCTCATATGGTCCTTAAACTCTTGCTCATTCTAAGCAATGATTATTCAAGCAACCTCATACCCTGATCTAATCTCGAACCACCCGCCTTCAAACAATGACCTAAGGTAAGAAGACTTTAGATATGTAAGCTACCGCCTTAACTAAAAATAATCTTAATCAACAATTATCCACTATTATACATACACTTGAAAACAAAATCTACAACACTATTCCTCGTTTGATTGCAATTAAGAATGAGCATAAGCCAATTAGATATACATCCAATCAAATTAATGAACTCAACCCAGAACAATCAACACAATCACATCTATTAAGGAACCCTAATGCCTTAAATCTCAACCTATACCCTTAACAACTCCAACATCTTCTTCCCCAATTCTATCTCTTTGAAAAAAAGACTTGCATGACAAAAACCTAAGAAGGGACAAGCAAGTCAATGTAGCAACTTCATTGAAGATTCTCCATCGAAACTTAGATCTGTTGTAGCCATCTCCATAAATGAGGATTCTTTACATCTCATTCATGCCTTAATAGATCTCTACCAATTGATCTATGTTGATGAGATAATAGCCCTAGTAGAGCAAGTTCCTCACACTAAAATCTATGTCACATCTACCAATGCTAACAAATCTTTCAAAATGGTGCTACTTTGAGATTTATCAAAGAATACCTATTAGTGACTCCTATGATAGTCATGGACTACATGACATACCTAGATTTCATTTTGGATAAGTGGGAAATGACATGTGTAACTACAATACATATGTTATTTTAAAGGTTGAACTTTGAGCCTACTCTTGTAATCATTCTAGTAACTCTTCTAACAAGGAAAAGGTTTGCAATGCCATTAGTCTAGTACAATATGGAGGAAATAGTAGCATTGATGACCTGTGATTTCTAACCCTACATGTTTCATTTAGAAGTAAAGTGTATTCTTTAACTAGTGCAACATTCCCTTTGTTATAGAGTTGCTACGACTTTAATGGGCACTACATTACCTCTAATATCTATAAGGCTAGTTAAAATGATTGCTTGGAACATTAAGGGTACAAATTCAATTCACAAAGCAAATTCTATCAAAGAAATGGTCCATGATATTCAACTTGACATGTTGCTAGTTATTGAGGCTAAAATGGGCATGGTTGCTACTTTTGGATTAGTCTCTTAATTGCCCTTTAAAGGGTTAATATGCTCCGAAGTGGGAAGCACAAGAGTAGGTTTACTGTTTCTTTAGAAGGAGGACTCCCTATTTTTCTATCTTATGCACCAATCCCTATAATAAATCTATGTCATGGATCAAGGTAGGTCGTTTATAAACCCTTGGTTTTTCACTAGTATGTGCACTCATAACAAATTTACTTTTAGATCCTTACTTTGGGAGAAGTTAATGTATTAAAATAAGAATATAAAGAACTAGCTATAACACCTTTCAAGTGCTTTTAGTGACATTGTTGGTCCAAAGGATAAGTGGGGAGGGAAACCTTTTAACCATGCAAAAAGCATTCTACATTGTACTTGTATGTCGTTTTATAGGCTCACAAGGCTCGGGTTTGTGGGCCTACGATATACCTAGTTGAATAGATAGAACTTTTCAAGCTTAGTTCAAACTAGGATAGATATCTTATATCCTAATGCTATGGTCAGGAACTTACCTAAGTTCGTATTAGATCATTGCCTTATACTCCTCCAGACTCACTTAAGATAGACTTTAGACCTTACCAAACTTCATTTTCGATTCCAACTAATGTGGTTAAAACATAAGATCTTTACGTGTGTAGTTGCTTCTATTTGGTTGCTACATCCTTATAATCTCCTCGAGGCACTCCCAGGCTTGCCAAACACTCTATGTGCTTCAAACATTGGTCATATTAGTACTAAAAGAAATCCTTTATGCAAAAGCTACAAAAAATTGAATAGCTAATGACTAAGCATCCTAGTGAGTACTTAATCACATAAGAAAATCACCTCTATGCACAATTGCAAGAAGTCCTTAAGCATGAGGAATATGAGGAAATGGAAATCCCATACAAAATGGATGAAAAATGGTGATAGGAACACTAAATTCTATCATGTTCTTATAATAGCTCATCGGTTAAAATGTAAGATCTGAGGTCTAAAAGACTGTTGGAAATTGGATCCTTGAACTCGAATACAATACTTTGAATCTCTCTACACAACCTCAAAAAGCTATATAGCTAAATCTAATTTCAATCCATCTTACTTGTGAGGAGGTCTATTTGAAATTGAGTATAGTAAGTTAGAACAACCCATTTCATTATAAGAAATCACCTATGTCCTTATTATTATTGGTTCATTTAAAGCTTTAGGAGAGGATAGATTCCATGCACAATTCTATAAAAGTTGTTAGCCTATAATCAGAGTTTTTTTCTTGCTTTTACTACTTCAAATGGACCATTCCCTCTAACCTCATTGAAACACTTGTTGCACTCATCCTTCTAGGCACAACACAACTAACCTAATTTAGGCTAATAATCCTATGTAACATGATCTACAAATTAATCACAAAAATCTTGATGCATCATTTTCATCCACTCTTAAACAAGCTCAGACATGTAACCTAAGGTATTTACTAAGGTGATCTAATTTCTTCCTATCTTTTCATAATAGGTATGTAAATCTTTAGTTGGCTTTAAGTCTAAAAAAGGAAATGGTGACCTATTAGCTTAAGGGGGTCACTAATAAAGCTATTACATCTTTCTTTTCAGACGATATCATTTTGCTAGTTAAAGCTACTAACTTAACTACAAAGAACATTCTCCATGCACTTAATACTTTTGAAGAATGGTTTAGTTTAAAAGTTAACCATTCAAAATTAGCCACCTTTGTTTTTTTTTTTTGTTTTTGTTTTTTTCTTTTTCCTTCCAAAAAGCATAAGGGAAAGTGTGATAAATGAAATCATAGCTTTACTAGGTCTAAAAAGAACAACAAACTTTGGAAAATATCTTAGTTTCCCTTAAGCAATGATCTTCATTTGAAATTGAAGGATTTTAAGGACATGTCCAACAAAATACATAATAGACTTATCGGTTGGAAGAGTAAGCTACTAAGTTTTGCTAGCCATGCTACCCTAATAAAATCTACATTGCAAGCCATCTCAACTTATTATATGTAAGTTTCCAAACTTGCAAGTGAAACAATTGAGGATGTAAATTCTTTGTCTAAGAAGTTTTTATGGAATGACGACATTAAAACATGAAAACACCATTGGTTCTCTTGGTCTCAATTGGGTTTGCCTAAGCGTCAAGGGGGTTTAGGGCATAGCAATCTCAAATTAAAAAAATCAAATCTTTGAAATGAAGAGAGCATGGACCCTTTATCTAAAAACTAGTCTTTGGAACCTCTTTTATCAATGAAAATATAGAAATCACCTAAGAGGTAATGAAATTCTCCTTGCACCCTCCTTGTCTTCCTTATGGAAAAGTTTAGTCAATGGCTTTCAACCGTTACATCGACATTAGATGATTATACTTGGAAATGGAAAAAAATACAAATTTTTGACATGACAAATGGCTTAATAAGAAAATAATTCATTCTTTTATTCATTGTCTCCTTAGAAATCATGTTAAGCATCTAACAATACATTAAGCTTAGAACAGCTTAGATGAGTAGAAAGATGATCTATTAGGATTTGAATTTTCTAACCTAATTCACCAATAGATTGGACCATGTTTCCTCTTAAAAGATAAGAAAGACTTCAAGTTGGGATTAAAGAATATGATGGATTTCAATTCGCAGCAAAGTTATCTTTATCTTTGTAGTTCTATAGGCTTTCTTTCATCATATGATATCTCTTGGATAAGGAAATTATATGTGCCTTCAAAGCTTCAAATTTTTTTATGGAGGATATGCCTTAATGCCCTCCCTATTAGAAGAAAGTTGTTTCAAGGTAGCAACTTAGAATCAACTTGCCCATAATGCTTCGAAAGCATTAAAACCTTACCTTATGCCTTATTCCATTATCCTTTAGTTCTTGAAGTTTACATGAAAAGAGCTATATAATAACTGAACCCCTTAATGTGGTCAAATGGCTACAAATGCATTAGAAATACCCTTTATCTTCTAAACACACATACCTCATCCTCTTAAAGGAATTATCTTAGTCTTCTTCTTATGGCTTTGTTGGCATAACCGAAATGACATAGTTTTTTAAAAAGCAAAGCCACTACAAAACCTAAACCCTTTATGGATAATAGTAAGGGAATTAACACATGAACATTGTACTCTAACAATCTTTAGAAAAAAAAAAAAAAGATGGCATATATCACAACACAAAGTTGGTTATGGTAGTTACCCAACGAGTACTAGGCAAAATCAAATACAGATGCCTTACTTATCTTGATACATCACAAGGTTTAACACACGAGGCACACCAAAGGAACAATTGAAATAAGGAAGAAAAAAGGTCAGCAAAATTTTAGGTATAGCTACTTTATGTGACGTATTAGCAACCTACATGGTTGAACATTCATTTCATATTACATACAAATGAATATTAGAGTCACTTGCCACTACTCTTGCTAAAGAAGTAGATAAGAACTAGGAAAAAGTAGAGAGAAGTGCTCTTAAGGTTGAATTGTATTTGAATATTCAAAGTTGATGTTTGCACATTACAAAGAAAGGCCTTATATTCCTAAATAAGTAGGATTACAACAAAAATGGAAGACTAAAGGGTTAAACATAATTAGAAATCCTAGTACATGCTAAAAGGGTAAAATAGACAAATAGTACAAGGAATGTGTTAGAGAATTATCATAAGGCTGTGCACCTAAGGATGTGTGTCATCCTAGGATTAGTCATTATGAAAACAAAGGTGATAAAATATAAAATTTGGTTGATTTCTAGTGGAATGCAAGCTTAGGTCTTCTAGTAGCTTGACAGCTAAGTTAGTCAACTTAGATATAGGATGAGTAATATATAGATTGGATTAGTTGACTTGATCCAAATCAAGTTAGGTAGACAAGCATCTCAACTCTATCCTTCGTTGGCTAGACAATGGGTTAGGTTGAAGTGAGATTGGTTCATTCGACCTTCTAAGGTCATCCAACCTTGTCAAGGTTTGGTCAGTATCTATCTTGGCTATGATCAAAGTCCGTACTTTGGTTGGTTGAAATGTAATTGGCCTTGAACGTGATAAGAATCATCGTGCCACATTGGCTCTTGTGTTAGTATCCTTTGGGTGAGGGCTTATAATCCTTTAGTTCAACTCCAAGCGATGGGTTTGAAAACTTGATTCTTATCATCTCCTCTTCAAACTTTACAATCACTAGTGGTGTGCTCAAACAAGCTTAGATGCTTGATATTAGGATATGTAAGGAAACTTAGTCCAATGGACATATTACAAGCAGCAATTTGGTGTCTTTATTTTGGGCTAACACTGTGCAAGATTTAAAATACCTTTTTTAGAAAGGCAAATGTACTCGGTGACTACTACAAATTTTCTTTTTAATGCAAACTTTACATGCTTCATTGCCAATATGCTTTCTGCTTGCAGGGAAAAATTTAAGGAGTTTCAGCAGGTTTGACCTTTATATATATATATATATAATGATACGTGAGGTGAAAATAGTAGCTGATCACTCCGCAAATGCGGCTATGGATATGCATAAGAATGAAGTATTTATGTTTGTACCCTCTACCTTTTTTATCCTTTGATTGTCGACACTATGAAGTCGTTCCCCGCGTTGGTAAGCACCAAATTGACGCAACTCAGGTGCATGCTTTTGTAAATACTATGACTTATGATCCCAGTGGCACTATGTAATGATAAGGACCATGTTACCGCATTTGTCTATAATATATGTAAAGATCTGCTTCAAAAAAAAAAAGAAAAGAAAAAAGAACAGGGTGGATTATTTTCTTTGATGTGATAAAATTCAACAGCATTATCTTCTCTTTGTTTTATTTTTATGTCAAGATCTAAAACCTACCATTGTCACTTCAAATATCCAATCTTTTTATTCTTTTTTGGGTTTTATCACTTGGAGTCGTAAAAATGTTTATGAAACTACACTTGAGTTCCAAACATTTATGCTTTTGTCAGTTGAGTACTAAATATTTTTAAGGGTGCACCTTAGTGTTAATATTTTTTCAAGAAATGCAAAATAAATACAACTAATAATTTTTTAATTTAAAAAAAAATTGTTTTTAGGACTCAGCTGATATGACAACATTTTCCCAATCATATTTTATATCGATAGGATTCCTGATTTAGATATAGTTTGAACATTTTTCCTTGAAATGGTAATTAGAAGGAAGTCCAAAGATTTGTTATAAACGTGTTCCAAAAGTTTACTTCCTACCATTTGTTTGCACTTGATTATTATTTATTTTTGAAGATAAAATGTGTATCCTTATCCTTTCTCGTGAGTTCTTATGACTGAGCTTGAGTGAATGCAGCAAACTAGCAATTCAAGAGAGTGTGAAATAGATAGTCATAGAAACCTTCAAAAGCCAGGTATTGTCCCTACTAATTGTTTACTGAAGGTCTTATACTCCCGTGCATACATATTAGGCAACCCATCCTTGATTAAAGATTTACAACGACAAGAGGTGGAACAACAAAAATCAAATCCTCGTTTACAATCCTGATATAACTAGGAAAAATAAATCAATCCACGACTAAGCTCGCTTCCCTAGGAATAAAAGAATTGGATCTCGTTCAAACGCTGAAAGATTTTTCTTGCATACAATCACAATTTAGAGAAAATTAATCAACAGCATGCTATCTTAGAGTACAAACTAATTTCAATCTTTTTTTTTTTTTTATTTCTACAAGGTGACAAGCAGAGACTAGAGTCCCTAAAGTTCTGCACTTAGAATATCCAAGTGCCCTATCTATCTTGCCATACCCATCGTATATATAGTCCTCTGTGAGCCCTAAATACTCCTCCCATTATAGTCTGTTGTAAAGATAGGCAAAAACTGATGCATCAGCATTCATTTTCACCCAGCCTTTCTAATTGAGGAGTCCATGATGTAACCTGCCTTTTGATGTACATATGCTTTTCTCTCATCCATTAAAAGCCCAGTTCTCGTAGCCCTGCCATCAAATAAGCTGACGCAGAGGCATATCTAAAACTTTTATTTTTGAAAACAAGATTATTCCAGTCTAGCCAGATGAACCTAAGTGCAAATCCGAAAATAATTACCCATGGTGGCTTCAACGAGATCAATTCTTATTTCACTATTTGCATAAATCCGAACAACAATGTTGGATTTTGAATTTCTTCCCCTCATATGTGATGGTGAAGTAGAATCCCCAATACTTTTACATTGGACGTCAACGAAATGCATGACCAATACCTTGGAATGGATCACTACATCTGGGACAGGCAGCACTTTTAGCACACACATAATTTGTTTACCTCTCTCAACAGCAGGTAAGCCATTATTTACAATTCTCCATAAAGATAATATTATCTTCGGTGATGGATTTGATGCCCATATCCAATTCCATTTCAATCTTCTTGAAGACTGCAAGACTTCCGATTGATAATAAATACCTCTAAATAGAAACTTGTTACAACTGGAGGTTGACAGTGCAAGATCGTCTGCTTATTTTCTGCCAGCAGAACAATTGGTCCTACTTCACTAGCAATAGAATTAGATTTAGGAAAACCCATTTCATCTTTATCCCGTTTGTCTTTGAAACAAAACGATCCTTCACTGTTAATCCATGAGAATTATTTGTTTATGGACTATAAATATCCTACCATATAGGCCCGATCCTACTCCAGCTATCAAACTTGAAACCCTAATCTTGTAAAGCTATTCTTGTCCAACGGGCTAAATGATTGTGCTATTTCCTTCCACAACAGAGAATTGGTGGACGAAGTTCCTGATCTGTTGATTGACAATTCTCTTTCTATTTTTCTGTTTACATAGTTACACCCGTAGGTTCTTTCATGTTCGGAACTCGCATGCTCTTTTGATTCCTCAAGCTACATTCCTCCGATTTAAATTTGCTATACCCAGATAACCAACATCCTTATGTGATGCGATCAAGTTCCAATTGTTCTTATTGAACTGATAGAGCAAACTAAAGGATAGAACAAATTTACTTCTGTGAGTAAATGATTGAATGCAGTAGTATTGTTAAGAGATTGAGCTAGGGTTTATAGACGAAAAGAAGAAAGAAGTTAGAGAAGAGAGAAGACAAGAAGATGAAAGTACTTATCTGTTTGTTATTTATGTTAAAATGAAAACTATATAGATGACAATATTTATACTATACAAGGAGGAGTATAATCTACTAAGGCAAGTATACCATAAATTACTATACACAATATAATTCCATCACTCCCCCTTATCATGGAGAGTAGAAGTCAATCACTCCTATCTTGTTTAAGAGAAAACGAAAGTGATTTGTGAACAATCCTTTGGTAAAGAGATCTGCAAGCTAAGATTTGCTAGAAACATAAAAGGGCAATATAGTGCCTTCAGTTACCTTGTCATAGGTAAAATGTAAATCCATCTCAAAATATTTGATTCTTTTGCGCAAAATTAGATTACGAGTTAAATGTAGTGCAGATTGATTATCTCAAAATGTAGTGCAAATTGATTATCTTAGAATAGTTGCACAATAAGTGCAATAAGGACTTGAAATTCTTTTAATAGTGCAACAAGCCACATCAGCTCACAAGTAGCAAAAGCCAATGCTCGATATTTGGATTTTGTAGAACTATGCCCAACTATCATTTGTTTCTTTGATTTCCAACTTATAAGAGAGCTACCAAAGAAAACATAAAGGCCTTAAGTAGAGCATCATGTATCAACACAGCTTGCCCAATTTCTATCACTATAAGCCCTCAAAATACAATCAGATTGAATAGAAAAGAAACTCCCTTGGCTTAGATGACAAATATTGCAAGACATGATCTAATGCTAGTTGATGAGATTAGTGAGGCACTTGCATAAACTGACTAAGGATATAGATAGAATGGGCAATGTCTAGACAAGTAATGGAAAGATATAATAGTTTGCCAACCAACTTTTGATAACATGAAGCATCCATAAAATCATATGTGTAGATATCTCATTTTTACCCTTCTATAATTTTAGAGTTTTTTTTTAGAATAAAAGAAAAAAAAGGGTACTGATTTGGAAAAATTACAAAAAAATAGAAAGTTTAGAAAAAAATACAAAAAAATTCAAAAAATAGAAAATTTAGAAAAAATGAAAAATGAAAAAAAAAAAATTAGAAAGATAGAATTTTTAGATAAAATGAATTTTTTAGGCAAATAAGATATTTTTAGGGGAACAGCCTTTAGAGTTGTAAATAATTTAATTGACTAGCATTTCATTTTATAGAATAGCTCAGTTTGTATTGATTAATTACATTTTAAGTGTATAAATTAACAAGGTACAAGTTAATAGCTCAATTGATACTATACTTAGACTTAATATTATATATGAGTTAAAGGTCTTAGGTTCGACACCTACGTTAGGCACTTGTGCCTTTTGTTTATTATTATTATTATTAATTGCCACACATTAGGCCATGTGTCTTGCTAAGGTACGTGACATAGTGCTAATGGTCCACGTAACCAACTTGGTGCTATGTTAGGGAACTTTCCTTCCTTTTCCTCCCTTTTCCCTCACTTTCTTGCCTTTTCTCCTGTTTTTTCAGCTTGCTCCCCTTCTATTTGTGCCCCCTTTCAATCTAGTTTTCTACAAGGTTTTATCAAATCAATGGTCAAATATTGTTGATTGCATGGAGTTCTTTCAATCTATATCATTTATATATTTAGAAATATTCATTTAATGGATTGAATCGACTCTTGAAGATCAAGAAAAGATTAGATTCGAAGTTAAAGCTCAACCTTGACTAAGCTTGATTTAAGTTATTGAATTGAAAGTCAAAGATTCTAATGGTGTTTTTAGAAAGATTTGAAGCCCTTAACTATAGTTTAAATGGTCATTTCACCCAAATCAACACTGATTTGCATTCAATTTCGTTAAAACCCATTATTGTGGAATCTAAAATCAAACTCCATTATTGACCTTCCATGCTTATTTGATCTTAAGGGAGTATAAATAAGAGCTTCCCTATCCCCATTTGATCATCAACTCTTAAAGAAACACACAACAATATTTGTCCTAATCACTCTCTCTCTCTACTGCGTTATATTTGTCTCTCTCTCTAGGATTCGCATGAGCTTAGAGCTTTTTGAGCTAAGATAAGCTATGCTAGGAACTCCCTAACTTCTAAGCTCCTTAACACTACCACCCTCTTCAACCATCGTGGTCCTTAGCTTTGCAATTGAAGCTCCACCACGAAACCTTATCCTACTTGCTCGGCCATTGCTTGAAACACCACTTCGAGCCACAAGTAGCTGAAAACAGTATCATAGTTGGACTCACCATACTCTAAAACCCTTGACCCAATTATTTTTCGAAACCTAAGAGCCTTAGCCACCGCATCTCACAACCACCGCTGTCACTAAACCCGATAATCAACAAACTTCCACCATCTAGCCATGACACTTATTCTAGACCCCTTATCTCTAATGAGATATCCATGAAAACACTCTTTCCCACTAAAAAATCTCACTAGAAATGCCTAAATTGAGTTGCGTCGCTATTGTGCTTCTTCTTCCTTGTATGCCTACGTATGGGTCACATGTGACTCGATTCGACCCGCATGCCAACTCAAATCCAACTCCATAACCTACACCACTTTAGCTCAAGTCCGGCACTCTTTTCATTTGGTTCAATTTTAATTTCGTGTTATTCTTTTTTTTTTTAATTAACTTATTTTTATTTTATTTTACTTTTTTGTATTCCACTATAACTAAGAAGCCAAAAAATAAAATATAAAAATAAAAGAAAGAAAAAGAAGAAAAAAAAAAGGAAGAGAAGCTTTGGTATTTTATTTTTTTTAAGCATGTTTAGTCAAACTAAAAAGAAAAATAATAAATAAAAATAAAAATAAAATGCTTTATCCCTTAGAAAAATCCATTTTTCAAAATAAATAAAAAAAAATTAACCCTTTTCAAAATTAGTTTTTTCTTAGAATTTTCCAAGAAAATAATAAAAATTAAGACCCTTCCTTTCAGGTGTTTTTCTTAAATAATATCAAATGGCTAAAAAACTTAAACTTGACCAATTTTCAGAAATAAAAGAAACCAACATACCTAAATTTTCTTGAATGAGTTATGGAAAATCTGATCTCTAATAGAGGGTATGTAGATAACTATAGGACGACTTAAAATTATGAAATCTTTTTATTTTCCCTTTTATAAAAAATTTTGATTTGATATTTTGTGCAAATAGAATTAGTTTGTCATGGATGTAAAATTAGATAAACAGGTATTTTAAAGATAAAATTAAATTCGAAAGTTAAAAGTAGTGCTCGTTAGGGGTATAATAGAGTAGCTTTTGGATCCAAAATTTCCAATTCAAAACCTTTATAAAAAATTGGTTTTATGAAAAGACTGGTAGCTAAGTTATAACTAATCTACCCAATTGGTTATAACTTAACTCTTTTTCCCAATTTTAATCGAGTGGTGACTCTAAAAATAGTTTTCAAAATAAAAAGAAAAATCAAGTTTTTCTTACCTCTTAGTTAATGGTTAGTATTAAATGAGTTAAGGTTTAATACTAATTAGGTTAAGAAAAATAATAAAAACTAGAAAAATTCAAGCTCAATAAGATAGATCATCCTTGGACAGCTTATGATTTGGAGCAATTGGAACTAATGAAGGGAGAGTTCAAAGAAATCTAGTCTCTTGAAGAAGATCAAGAGCAAACATGTGTTGGGATAACACCAAACCATTCAAAGATCATGCTAACTCTAACCTAATGAAATACTTAAGGATTCCATGATCCTTGACTTTAAAATGAGAAGCAAGAAATTGATTAAATTTAATAACATGAAGACTTTTGCTTGCTATTGCAAGGTCATCAACATATACCAATACCATAATAAAAACATCTCCTTGACTTTTTGTAAATAAAGAATAATCAAAATGAGATTGCTTGAAACCATGAGCCCAAAAATGAGAAGTCAGTTTAGCATTCCATTGCCAGGAAGCTTGCTTTAAACCATATTATTGAGCTTGCAAACAAGATTGTTACCCATCTCCCCCTTAATCTCCAAACCCGAAGGAATATCTATATAGACTTCTTCATGCAAATTTCCATTTAAGAAAGTATTGTGAACATCCATTTAATGTATATGCTAATTGAAAATAGAGGAAAGGCAAAAAAATAAATGCACCATAGTATGCTTAATAACCGGACTAAATGTCTCATTATAGTCAAAACCTTCCTTTTGACTATAACCTTTAGCAACCAATCTTGCTTTGTACCTGTCAATAGAACCATTAGCTTTTGTTTTCAACCTACAAACCCATTTACAACCAACCATACTCTTGCCTTGAGGCAAAGGCACAATAGTTTAAGTGTTATTACTTTACAAAGTAGTAAGTTCTTCATTCATGGTCTTTTTCCAAGGTTTAAGATGCTTAGCTTGATGATAAGTAATAAGCTCAAAATGATGTGACAATTGAATAGAAAAAGTTTTAAAAGATGGAAACAAAGAATCATATGAAATGACATTTTGAATTGGATAAAAAATAGGATAAGAAGAAAAAGAAGAATCAGAATTTCGATTGGTCAATATCAAGCTAAGATCATAATGGTGATCTTGTGAGTAAGAAGGAATCTTTACAGATTGAGTACTACGCCTAATATGTCGAACAGAAATTAAATGGGGTGACTCTAATGTCATACATGCATATGTTTGTAGTAGTGTTTGAGAGTCTAAAGTGGGAGTTTGCTGTAAATGTAGTTGAAGATTTGGATTGGTGTTTGAAGAAGTATCTTGTTGTAACTGTATTTGAAGATATTGTCGTATATATAAGTGTGAATTGGAACTAGTGTTTGGCTTAGTGTTGGAAGGTGTATTTATTGGTGTGTTTAATAGTGTATGTGATCGTGTGTTTAAGGGAGGGTTAACGAATAGTGTAAACGAATGGTATATCAAAAGTAAAGTTTTAGTAGAAGGCAGGGATACAATATTATTATGCACATTGGTAGACAACAAAAAGAGAGTTGTTTAATTCGAAAAGGAATATATGTAAAACATCTTGAAAATCAAATCATACAACTAGTAACTCTTTACACCACTAGCATAACCAACAAAGACATATGGATGAGCATGCGCATCAAATTTAGATTGATTTCTTTTAAGAGTAAAAGCAAAACATAAGCAACCAAAGACACTAAGATGTGAATAAGAAGGAGGACTTTGGAAAAGGACTTGATAAGGTGAAATCCCATTAAGAACAATAGTGGGAAGATGATTAATAATGTGTATGGCAATTGAAATAGGACTCCTTAAAAAATGTAAAGGTAAAGAACGATGAATTAAAAGAGATCTTGTGACAACTATCAATTGCTGATGCTTTTGTTCTACTACCCCATTTTGTTGTGGGGGTTTCAACATAAGAAACTTGATGAATTATACCATGACTAGAGTAAGAATCAAAAAGAGAAAATTCGTGACCATTATCTATATAGACTACTTTGATACGCTTATCAAACTGTATAAGAATAAGTTGATAAAATGAAGGAACCAAGACAATAACTTCATGCTTGGTTTTCATAAGGAAAACCCACGTGACTCATATGAAATCATTAGCTATTGTGAGAAAGTATTTATGACCATCTAAAATTGGTTTAGAAAAGGGACCTCAAATATTCATATGAACTAACTCAAGGGTAAAAGTTGTATTTCTTACATATAATGGAAAAGATTGTCTTTGTTGCTTAGCAAGGGGACATATAAAGCAATCAAACTCATTGTAATCAATAGTTTGATAAATATAGTGTAAAAGTTTCATTTGATCAAAAGAAGGATGACCAAACCTATAGTGCTAAACATTAAAAGAAATGGGCACATAATCAATTACATTCGAAAGAACAGTAGTGGTGCATGGATTGCAATTGGTAGGAGCTAAATTACAAGACAAGTGAGGTTGTAGTTGTTGCTAGAAGTAATAAAGACCAAATTTATATTAAGCTTGACCAATCACATTCCAAGTTAAAGAGTCTTGAAACAATGCACCATGCTAATCAAACATGAGCAGACACTTGTTATCAAGCATAAGTTTTGAAACTAAGATAAGGTTGAATTTGAAAGAAGGCATAAAAAAGACATTATGAAGCATTAGGTTAGATGAAAATGCCACTAACCCTTTACGTGAAGCTAATAATCAAGCATTATTTAGAAACTGAACAAAAGTATTTTTTATTGTAAAGAAAGTAGGGAGAAGATTGATTATGCTAACAATGTGGTCAGTTGCTCATGAATCAAATATCAAAGATACAATAGTACAATTACAAGGAGTAGAAAGCAAAGAATTACTTGCCATATGTTTAAAGCTAATTAATTCTTATGTATTAGAACTTTGAAGCATAGAAACTTGGACTTATTAGAAGAAATAAAAGGTAAAGTACATGGATTAGTCAAATTCAGAACCTCGAAAACGTTAAAAAGGCCAAGCAAATGAAGACTTTGGTCTTTTGCTAAGTTAACAATAGAACCATTATTTCAAATAGAGTCGCTTCCTACAATACTAGAACTTCTTGTAACATTTGAACTTCTAATACCAGCAACAAAGGACTCAAAATTATCAACCATAACCTAATTTGCTTTAGGCTTATTAAACTTAAAATGTAGAGGAAACTTATAAGCTTATGACATTTCTCCTTCAAATGCCCTTTCTTGTGATGGTAATTGCAAAATAAATCACCTTTAGCTCATTAATTAGATAGATTATTCCTAGATCGATTTTGATTAACTAACACCATGGCTAATGCTTCACCAATAACAAATTCCTTTTACTTATTAAGTGTCTAAAATTCATCTTGTAAAACCAAATTATATGCCTCATCTAGTGTCAGAAACAGTTTTGAAACCAAGATTGAGATTGTAAGGTCGAGAAACTGTTGTTTAAACCATCAAGGAATTTAAAAACATAGTCATTTTCTACCATCTCTATAAATCGATAGAAGCATTTTTTATTACATGTACTACAAGAGCAATGAGGAAGAGATTAAAAATTTCACAATTCTTCCTAAACAGTATTATGTTTAGTAAAGTAATTGTCTACACTTCTATTTCCTTAAACAATTGTATTTAAAAGTGACATAGTTGACAAATTCCAGTATCATCAGGTTGGGCAAATCTAACCTTTAATTTTTGCCAAATATCCTTTGCAAAAGTCATATAGATCACGGTGGCTGCTATTGAAGATCAAATTGGTTTAAGTAGCCATGTAACAATTAGTTTGTTGCACTTATTTCAAATTAGAAATGAAGAATCTTCCTTTGACAACATAGGAATTGATCCATTGATAAAACTAGTCTTGTTTTTAATTGAATGAGCTAGGATGGAAAATCTATTTCATATACTAGTCTTATTTTTAATTGATCTAAGTAGCCATGTAACAATTAGATTGTCACACTTATTTCAAATCAGAAACGAAGAATCTTCCTCTGACAACATAGGAATTGATCCATCAATAAAAATAGTCTTGTTTTTAATTAAATGAGCTAACATGAATAATCTATTTCACATACTATAATTGAAGCCTATTAGAGCTGGAGCAACAGAAATAGGGTTTTGATTATCTGAATAATGTATATAATATGGCGAGCTAATGTTTGCTAACGGTGAAATATCATGCTTTGATACTATGTTAAACTAATAGAGTAAACTAAAGAATAGAGCAAATTTACTTCTATGAGTAATGATTGAATGCAGTAGTATTGTTAAGAGATTGAGCTAGGGTCTATCGATGAGAAGAAGAACGAAGTTAGAGAAGAGAGAAGATGAGAAGGTGAAAGTATTTGTTTGTTTGTCATTTTTGTTAAAATGAAAAGTGTATAGAAAACAATATTTATACTATACAAAGAGGAGTATAATCTACTACAGCGGGTACACCATAAATTACTATATACAATATACTTCTATAATTTCCTATGAACTTTATTATTTGCTAAGCAATCATTCGATAAGAAAATCCATATAACTTGCTCCATTCTATTAATAAACTTTATTGGTAATGCAGAACTTTATATGTAATAATTGGGAAGTGCATTCAAACTAAATAAATTAATGTAACTCTACCTTCCATGTTAAGTAGTCTCCTTTCCAATCCAATAGTTTATTTACCATTCTATCAACATTAGAATTAAAAACATTTGCTTTTATTTTAAGCCCATAATGAAGTGGAAAGCCTAGATAATTTTCAAATGTTTTCGACCCTTTAATACCTATGATACTAATGATATTTCCCCTTACATTCAAGTTAGTGTTTGGATGGAAATATAGCATTGGTTTTGCCCTATTGATCTATAGCCTAGACTACAATCTAAAAGATTTGAGTGTGTTTATCATGTAATAAGACGATTTAACTAAACCTTTAGCTAATAACACAATGTCATTAACGAAAATTAGGCGACACAATTTAAGTCGTGTACCTTAGACATAGATAGGTTTCTAATTCCCATGAGTCACTTCAATTTCAGTGGCTTTAGTCAAACAATCCATTGCTAAGATAAAAAGATCAGGGAAAATTGGATCTCCTTATTTAATACCATTTCTTGAATTTAACACTTTGGGATAACATGAAATAATATTTATATTGATGATGTGAATATGCGTGACAAAAGTAAATCAACATAGAGATTCCATATTGTATATGGACTATCTAATGAACTTCATTCTAGTTTGTCGTAGCATTTTTTAAAGCTTATATAATGCCTTAAGATAAAAGTAGTGAATAATTAACTTAACAAATACTAATGGTTATTTTTTAACCGTTTGACCTAAAAGTTTATAATTAGCATTGACAAGAAATTCACCATCATAGTTTTATAAACCATGTATGAATATTGTCTCCAACCCCCTACACTACCCCGCTTCCCCCAAATTTCTAATGTAAATTCAATTTTTTTTTCATTACCCTCAACCCATAAACCATTTTGGAAGCATGCTAGGAGTTGCACTATTGTTAGGGGGTCAATTTCGATACTGTTCGTAATTCTTCAAGCCAAAAGTGACAAATAATCCCAACAATAAGCACTAATAAGTCCTCTTTAATAACTTAGCCCTTGATTAGACTTTTACCATTATAGACACCCTATTTTTGTCTCTGTATAGTTTTAGAGTTTCTTTTACAATAAAGAAAAGGGTCCTCATTAAAAAAAATTACAAAAATTATAAAATTAAGAAAAATACCAAAAAAATTAAAAAAACTGAAAAAAAAAGGGCTATGAATAATAGAATTTTTAGGAAAATAAAAGCCCCAAGTCTTTTTAGTATCATTTGGTCGTAACGAATAGGTCACTATATTTTATTTTAGGGTTTATGTGCACACAACCATTAAATTTAGTGTGATTTCAAAATTATTTTATTTTAATTTAGCATGTGTATACTCGATTTAATTTTAGCTTTGGCCAGTTGGGGTAACTTTAAGTTGGAATTAGGTTTATTGTAGTGTGATATTTTCTTTTATCTTACTTTTATTTTTTATAAAAGGAAAAAAAAAGTAAAAAAAAAGGGTATTAGATTAAGCTAAGCTTGAAGCCCAATTCATGTATGGAAAGAAACAAGGTTCAACTAAGTAGGTGTGGCAAGCGTTTTGTTTTTCAAAATAGCACAAGTTGTATATGTGTGCTCTAGACACATCGCGTATGCACTTGGAACTTCTATATTTGATGTGCTTAGGAGCTCAGTTATCACTAAAGCTTACGGTAATGGATTTGAACCAATGGGTCCTTCGAGATATCGAAGAAAGATAGGGCAACTGACTAGAGTAGTTGATAACTGACCAGAGAAGTTGATGTGAAGTTGCTCGAAGGATATAACACACCAATGAACATAACATGACTTGACACTTCACTTGATATGACACACAAGTTGATGTTAAGGTTCACCCACTACTAATCATAAGCTACTTGACAAGATTAGATAAGAGTGTATAGGAAAATGAACTTAGAGAGGGTTATCTTGCAAGAACAGTATATTCAATGTATAAGTCTAAGATATGATGATTTTGGCTTATAAGGAGAAGGGACTATTTATAGTAAGTCTTTAGGGCAATATTACAAATAAAAAAATTGCAATAAGGTATATACAAAAAGGGAATTCCTAGTACATAAGAAAAGGGGTAAAAGGGACAAAAGAAAAAAAAAAGGGAAAATCGTACAATGTCAAGTGAAGAGAATAGGTGGCAGTACGACATTGGATCCATACAAAGGGTTCTCTAAGCACAGTAACCAAAGGAGTCAAGGTATTGCGATGACAAAGAAGCTGAGAAGTGGAAGGATGCCATGAGAGTTGGGAGGAGGTCGGAAGAGAATTACCCGGCCAGGAGCTAGCCGCATTTACTCGATAAAAGACTCTTGGCAGCTGAAAGACTGGTCACTCGGTACAAAGCTTTCAGCTAGAGGAAGGTAAGCTTTGGTACACGACAACGAATAGAGATAGTATAACCACCAGGAGCTCCTAAGGAATTCAGCTATTCTCCTTCAGCATACTATTTCTTGTTGCTGGTGGGTTAACGAGAAAGAATCCTTCAAGTGAGGGATTGGAGGCCTATGAGGCGTGTACGAGTGATTGGGTTGGTAGTCGGTAACCCATCTCCATCCATGGTTACATAAGCTTCACTCTTATTTCCTCTTCCATCAGCTCTCTTCAAGTCCATTTTTAGCACTTTTTTCACTACACTAAAATAGTGGTGAAATCTCAAAGATTACAGGACCCTCTTTGCATTGAACCTAATACCCATCCTCATTCATCCATTTACTCCCTTAAATTGGGCTTAGAAATCAAGAATTTTCTTTTTTTAAGTTCAAATTTTTGAAGGCCAAATTACACATTAATAAGCTTTCCTTACTCATTGAAGCTCTAGTTCGTACAAATGGGGGTCCTCATTTGCCATTCCATCATCAACTTTCATCCCCACTTCCTCCATTAACCACTCTCACAAACTTTATCATCAACTTTTATCCCCATTTCCTCCATTAACCACTCTCATAAACTTTCTCTTTTTAGTATACATCTTCCTTTCTTTCTAGAATTAGCTAAAACTTAGAGTTTTACCTATGAAAGTAGCACCACCAATAGGTTCTTGACACCATCAAGTTTTGATCTTAACTCTTTTCTTCTGCTGTTGTGGCTCTCATAAGCTCTACTAGCACTTAGGCTTTCAACCAATGGCACCAAGTACGACCTACCACTAGCTATTGTTACCTAGGTCATTGCTAACATTGCAGCCACCGTTACAGCACTAATTAACCCCAATCCAACCCCTCTTTAATTCCCAACAACCTCTACATGTGATTGCACGCGAACTCCTCTATTGGTGGTTGATCTAAAAAACCACCAAACAACTACCATTGATTGTAGTGTTTTGTCAAACCTCCATGGTCTAAAAAAAAAAAAACATAAAAATACCTTTTCTCATTTGAAAATCGGCTTGAAATGCCCTCTAAAGCTCACCTCTAGCCACTAGAACCACTTCCTTTACCTTTGTACGTGCGCTATGCGTGACTCAAGTTTGGTACTTGAACTAGACTTGATGACCCATCCTCTCCAATAACTTGCATTGACTCTAGCTTAGTTCGATCCCCTTCTTCTTCTTCCTTTTCTTTTATATTTCATATATATTGTATTTTTTTCTTTTTTTATTTCTCTCTAATTTATTATTATATTTTAAAATAAATAAAAAAAAGAGATAAAGAAGGAAAGGAAAATAAAAGGGAAAAATAAACAAAAAAAAAAGAAAAGGGAAAAAGGGAAAAAAAAAACTAAAAAAATGAAAAAAAGAAAATAAGGGAATCTTTGTTTATTTTTTTTAATTATTAATTTTGTTGAGCTTGGTTTTTCATTTCTTAGTTCTTTTAAAATCAAGTCTTCTTTAAACCAACCAATATCAAACTCTTACCCATTTAATACTGACCTTCAACTAAGGTTTAAAGAAAACGAGCTCTTTTATATCTTGAAATCATTTTGGAGTTATCACCCAACTAGAGTTGGAAAAAAAAGTTAAATTATAACCAATTGAGTTGATCAGTTATAACTTAGCCACTAGTCTTTCAACAAACACCAATTTTGAAAAAAAAAAAAAAGGGTCTTAAAACAAGAGATCTAAATTTAGGGGTTAGGAATTTTAAGCTCTTACAGATATCATTAACTTTCCAAATTTAATATTAACCTTCAATATCACCTTTTAATTATAAAAGACAGAACTTGATTATTTACCTAAATGGGATAATTCAAACAATCTAAACTAAAATGGGAAAATCAGGTTTTTCTTATTTTTATTATCGCCCCATAGGTGCCTACGTGCCCATTATTTGAGATTAGATGTACGTAGGTGCCTATGTTTTAGAAAAAAAAAAATGATCGAGTTTACGTTTTACTTAATTTGATTTATTTAAGGAAATTTCTAAAAAGGAAGGTTTTAGATTAGATTTTTATTTATTTTTGAAAAATTCTAAAATGCCTTAAATTGTAAAGGGTTCATTTATTTATTTTTATTATTTTTGAAAAACTTGATTATTCTAAGTGTTTAAAAAAAATCTTTATTCCTTAACTTATTTATTTATTTTTTTACTTTTATTTTACTTTTATTATTTTTATCTTTATTAAACTAAAAATAAATAACTAAATAAACTATTTTTCTTTTTCTTTTTCTTTTTTTTACATATTATGTATACATTCAAAAATAAATAAGATAATAAACAAATAAAAAATTTACAAAGCTGAAATAAATAAAATAAAAGGAAATAAATCAAATAAAAAAAAAAGAAATATGGCCAGACCGAATGTTGGATAGGATGCGGGTTGGACTCCGAGTCAGATTGCAGGTCAAATCCTAAAGCAGGTCGGTCAAGTTTGGAGCTTAGATCCGAGTCGCCAATTGAAGAAGAAGGAGTGGCTATTGTTAGGTTTGTTCGGCTCAATTTGGCTACCAAAATGAGCGAATGAAGAGCTTTTCATGTGTTTTGAATCGGGGATAGGGGGTATTTTCAATGCCTTGGCATTTGGAGCTTGTTTGGTGGGTAGTGGAAGTTCAACCACAGGTAGTGGTGGTGGTTCGGTTGTGTATAGGTTGCTGGGTATGAGTAATTGATTGGGTTAGGGGTTTTGGGGTCGCTAGGAGCTCGATTGTATGGTTAGTTTAGGTCAAAGAGGGTAGGAGGTGATGGTTTTGAAGTAGGGTAATAGTAGCTAGGGTTTTGACCTAAGTATTGGTTTAAGGCCATGGCAGCGGTAATGGAGGGTAATGTAAACCCTACTTTTAGTGGGACTATGATTTGACTAAGAGTACTTCCCGAATGTTCCTAAGGATTAACTAAACTAAAAACTCAAGTTTACAATTAGAAATGAACTTACTTTTCCAATTCGAGAGCCTATTATCGATAAAACTCGAATTTGAAAAACTGCAAACTCTAAAGTCATCCAAAAATGCTAAACCTTAAACCAATTAAGGACTTTTAACCCTAAGCGACTAATCGATAATTTAATTTAAATAATTTCATTCAACTCTAAAAAATTTCACAATTTTATAAAAAATTTCACAATTTTATGAGAATCGAATCATAATTTACAAAACAATGCAAGAAGTAAATCCTAAAATAATTTTCTATAAGATGATGCCCTTATCTTCGTGCTTAAGCCTTAGATATAAATAAGTAAACCAACCAATCACTTTAGATGACTTATCAATTGAAAGTTGGAATTATTTATTAATTGATAACTTATTAAAATCTAGTGATAAGACACTTTCCTTATTATCCCTTTACTTATACTACATATGGACAAATTATCACAAGATTTCACATGTTTAACTTTAATAAATGAGACAAGACAATTCCATGCCCAAAAGGACACCCTGATGGCCGGTTTGAACAAGCAAGAAAGGGGGGTCCATACTCTTATTTTTCACTCATCAATCACTTTATGTTACACTCCACTATTCACCCCTTAATGCTTACATTATCAATAGTTGTAATTGCTGACTTTTGTGTAAGCTACAAGACAACCAAATCAAGCTTCTTAAACACACATTTACCCCATTCCCCAACCAGTCACTCTTTCTTCCATTTCTCTTACTTTCAATTTCATTTTTACATCCTTTTTATCTCACCTGAAATCAACACAAAAGAGGAAACAACCTTACCCCCACAAAATCTTTCACTTTGCTGCCACTTTCCAAGCTTCCACTCACAACACACTCAACTTCTTTTGTGTCCTTCTTTTCCAACATTCAAGCTTCTTTAGGACCCTTAGAACATTCTACAAACTCCGCTTCTAAGGACCATAACTCGAGTTTCAAAAAGGGTGCAAGAAGGAGGAAGTAAGATAAAGACCATAAGCGGAACTTTAGTACACAACCACCATACTCTTGCTTTGTGGACGAGTAAGTGTATTTTTGTGTTAGTAGGTTAGTATACATGTTAGGAGATTATGATTTCTTGAAGATATGAGTATGATCATAAGTTGTTATAACATCAAAGACTACCCTAAGAAACAAACTCTTGAAACCTTTACGTGAAGTTGAAATATGAGCATATAAAGTTAGTGTTTCATAGAGATACTTGTGTAATGCTTTGAATAGAAGTTTTAAGTTGAGAAAATCGTGAAACAAGAACTTGAATGAGAGAGGAACATGTTGGACGTGAGGATTCAAAAGTCATTTGGATGTTGATTTTACTTTTATCAAGTTAAATATGCTCAAATCTAGACTTAGGTTAAGGAAAAATCCATTACATGAGGTTTTATGAGAAAACCAACTTTGTAAGACATGAGCTAGGATATGGAAGTTGTAATAAGTACGAGATCCTCTATTTTCATGAAAAATTACAAGTCAAATAATCATTTCATAAGAAAGAAGTTAAGTTAAGATTTGAATACAAGTAGCTTGGGTTCATGATCTAACATTTAAGCTTAAGAAAATGATGAAACAAGTTGGAAAACCAAGTCGGAAGCTCTCATATTCAAACGAACCAGATTTGGAACATCTTTAAAAGACACTGAAAAATATGATAAAAGTAAGTAAACAAAGTGAAAAGACCAACTAAGGCAAGTATGATAAGTATATTAAGTTTAAAACATAAAATCGAGCTTAAAACTTCCAAAAACGGGCCTCATACACCAAGTTGAACTACCCTTAAATTTCTGACCAGCAACTTGACACATCAATAAGAGTTATTTTAAGACTCTCAAGAAACCCACAAGATACTCCCTAAGCCCAACAAAGTGGTTAAATTTGAGTTAGATAAAATACAAGCCCATTTGACAACTTAAGCCCACTTAAGAGCCCAAGAAGTGGTTGATAGCCTTAGAAGTATAAATCAAAGTTGCAAATCTGACCTTAAGGAGTATTTTGAACTTAGAAAGAAATCTTAAGGCTAAGCCTAAAGGGATTCTCAAGTTATCAAAAAACCCAGTAACTAAAGAAAGCCCTAAAACACTCCAAATTATGAGGACTGCTACTGTTTTGACCTATGGATAGATTTCCATACCTCATTTTGAAAATTTAACCTCACCACGTTAAAGTACACTAAAAAATAATGAAGATTGACTATAAGATCATAAAAATCGGATTTAAAACGAAAAAGTGATGCATGATTGAACTTTTAGGTAAAATCGGGGAAAATACGAAAACTAATCAAGAGTATAACTTAATTAGCTTAGTTTCCTATGTTTTATTTCAATCCCTTATAGTATTATGATTTCAGTGACCAAGGGACACTGCGTATGGAGATGACTTGCTCCTAGACTACTTTGACTGACTGAATGGTAGAGTGAGTAAATTTTTGATGACTCTTTACTTGATTTTGCTTGTAGAATAGATGCACCTAAACTTATATATATATAAATTTGAATGCTTGTGGGATATGGGAAATGCATGTGTATGAATTTGTAAGTGAATACTATGGCTTGTTAATTATATAATAATGGGAATTGTTTGTGATAATTTATACATGCGATTGTATGGAATAAAATTGTCTGATCACCTTGAAAATCAGGTTAATCACTTATACGATTCAGAAATTAAATGGATCATGCATTCCTCATAATTGCATTCGGATAACACCAACTGCTGCTTCATGTAGAAGATGGGGAGGGACTCATAGGAGGAGGGCCTCTTGCAGGATTAGGCACTAGTTATGTCATCATTTTATTGAGTCTTTATCCTAATCTGACTGGCTTACTAGGCGCCTAAAGTCGCCAATCGTTAGCGAGGGGCCATGTCTTGTGACTTCTACTTAGGGTATATGTTTGTGGATTGTAGTGGCTACCATACTGCTAAACTTGGGATTTTGAAAATACGATTTGTTTTTTTAGAAAGAAAGTATATTATATACAATCTACATATATATATATGGTTTTGTTTTGACTTAAGCACAATAGTGCAAATGAATTAAAACCTAAGGTCTAGAACCCGGATTTTAGTTTGGGTCGGTTAATTATCTCTAAACCTTGACTACAGGGGGTATAATTTTAAGTCGTATACAATTCTTAAGCCACTGCATGCATTGTTTGGCATACTGATTGTTCGGTATACTGATTGTTCATGCATTCATATGATTGTGCATCTAATAAATTTTGCCATGCGGTATTAATGAGGGTATCTATCTCACTAAGTTTAAGCTTACACCCCGATAGATTTCTTTTGTTGCAAGAAGACCTCTTCATTAATCCAAGCCGAGGCATGCTCGTAGTGAGTTTTGTATAGAGACGGGTTGGAGCGATCAAGGAGTATAGAGGAGATTTTGTAAAAGCTTTTGTAGATAGTTATTTACTTTTATTTTGTTCATAATATAGTTTAAAGTTTATGATGCAGTTCCTATTATGAACTGCATTTGTCTGTAATATTCTTTTAGTATGGAATGTAATGAGTCCACACATTTACTTGACTAATGTATGTCTTAAAAAGTTAATCTTAGTAAATTGCTCTATATTGCTTATCTATGAGCCTGGTGGTAACATATAGTGAAAGGAGCCTTATGTATCGTATGGAACACCTACAATCAGTAAGGGGATTGATAGTAAACCTTTGTACGGTACATGGCGATCTACCACGACAACGATATTGTTAGGTCGTGATAGGTAGGGTCTAGAAGCTTGTGTGGTGGTAGAGTTAGCTAGGATGGTAGGCCATGGTATTAGGTTAGAGAGAGAGAGACTCGAATAAAGAGAGAGAGAGCTACGATTAAAGATAGAAGACAAGAGAAAGAAGAGAGAGAGAGCTTGTGAGTTGATTCTACAGCTTGTGCAAGGTTGTGTGTATGTAATGAGCTCCCCTAACACCCCTTTTATACACTAATTGATCAAATAAAAGAGGAAATTAGAAATCGAACTTGAATGAAAATGCTCGAAAATCTAGTTTTTTTTTTTTTTTAATTTTGGAGCTCGATTTAAATGTTCCTTTGATTGAATTTAGGCGTGTTATTGAGTCCAATTCAGAGTAGGCTATGTGATAAACATAATTAAAGCAAGGAATTACATGTGTATGTGTGAAATTCGTACAAAAATTGGCTCCAAAGTAAAGGGGGTGGGCTGTTCTTGATTGAGACAGTGGAGGAAAGTTTGGAGAAAACGAAGGAAAACTAAGAGAAAGAGAGGGAAAGTGTTGACATAGTGTTGATGTGGCGCCACGTTAGCTAACTCGACCAACTTTGACCTACCACGTGGTTGACACGTAGCGCTATGTTAGCACATTGTCCAATCCTAACTTGTCACGTGTCAAGATACATGGCATAATTAAATCTTGATATGTGGCAGTCTCTTGATGTGAAGAAAAAATGAAAAAACTTTGTATGCTCCCTTTAAGATTTGAACCCAAGACCTCTAACCGAACCCAAGATCTCTAATTAAACCCAATACTAATGTCCATGTGTTTATTCGTTAGGCTATTGGTTTGTGCCTTATCTATATATGTAATTAAATTACACATATAAACTAAGTTAGCTTGGGTTAGATTCAAATCTAAACCCGGTCCAAACAGCTTAACTTCTAGACTTATTTAAAAATCTATCTTATTAAATTGTTATTCCCTAAAATCTTTTATTTTTTTTTTTCAATTTTTCAAATTTTTTTGTAATTTTTCAATTTTCTAACTTTTTTCAAATTTTATTTTCTAAATTTCTCCTTTTTTGTGCTTTTTTCTAGATTTCTTTTTTTTTATATATATTTTTCCAAATTTCTTATTTTTTTGTGTTTTTTCTTATTTTTGTATTTTTTTTTATTTTTCTAAATTTCTTTATTTTTTAGGTTTTCTTTAATTTCCTATTTTTTGTGTTTTTCCTAATTTGGGACCTATTGAGAAAAGAAAGAAAAATAAAATAAAATAAAATAAATAAATAAATAAAGGGGGGAAATTGGGTGTTTACAATTTTCATACTTCGAGAAAATAATAATAATAATAATAAAACTATAAAAAGATAATAAATGAAAAATGTGTGTTTTATCACTTGGGAAAATCATTTTTACTGAAAGTCTAATTAATAAAACCATTTTCAAAAAGAGGACTTTGTTAGAATTTTTCAAATCAATAAACACTTAAATAATTAGGACCCTTTTAGAATTTCTCATAATTGAAAATAAATTGATAAAAACATAAAGCCTACTACTTTCACAATTAAAAGAGAATGATACACTTAAGTTTACCTAATGAACTGTGAATGTTTAATTCTAAGGAGCAGATATCTAGGCACTCATAGGAAACTTTAAGGTGACTTGAAATATGGAAAAAAATTATTTTTTCCCTTTTGTAAAAATTTTTCAATTTCTTATTTTTTTGTAAATAGTTACAATTTCATTTATTATTTGTGAATAAATATTATTACTAGAAAGGTATTTGAAACATAAAATTGAATTTGAAAAGTTAAGTAGTACCCATTAAGGTCTAATAGGATAGCTCTTAAACTCAATAAATCTGGTTTCTTCGAAATTTTTTCAAAAGTTTTTAAAATACATGCTAGTGACTAAATTAGAATTGATCCATCTAATCAATTCTAATTTTATCACCTTTCCCGGTTTTACTAAGTGGCAACTCGAAATATTTTTCAAAATAAAAAAAAGCCAAGTTTTCTTTAATTTTGGTTGAGGGTTTAAACTAAATAGGTATATGATTTAGTTTAAATCAAATTAAAGAAAATGAGAAAATTGAAAATTTTAAGCTCGATAGCTTAGCGACTCTATTGGGGACATCAAGAAGGCTAACCACTTAAACCTTCCAAAATTAAATTTATCTTTCAAAATACCTACATTATTTTTTGTGATTATTTTCTTGTAAATATTCTTTATTTTAGTTGTAATTTTTACTTTTACTTGCAACATACTTAGGATATCGAGGGGATGATTACATCAAGAATATAAAGTAGATATGGTTAAACTTAGGTTGTCTTAGGACTCTAGGATGAGGTCTATTGTGTAGGCTCCCAGTATAGTGATGTAACCACCACTCGGGTTTAATTAGACCACCCCACTTAAGCTTCAACATGACTAATGAACCATTTTTTCAAAAACATATGAAGTTATGGAGCTTAAGGGCCTTTAAAACCACCTTAATTGCATTCACCCGCCTTAACTATGAGTTAATACACCATTTCCAAAAGTTGCAACCCTACTAATACAATCATTTTTTGTACTAAGTTCCTTGTAAATATTTTTATACCATTGTAATACTTATTAGATTAATGAAAATTCTTTTATAAAAGTTAGGGGTATTTAGTAAACACTAAACTAACAGCAAGGTTGCAATTTAGGGAATGGTGTATTAACCTAATAGTTTTAGCATTTTCATACTTTTACGTACATTCTTTTGTTTCATTAATGAATTATTCTTTTCCATGAAACGTCTAGGCCTATAGAAAATAGCATGTGATTGATAAGTGAACAATCAAAGAATCGATAGGCTATAGGACCTATTTAGGATTTGTGAGCAATTATTAGAAGCTGAGATTTCCTATTTGATAGAGAAGCTCAAATGTTCCGAAGCTTACAAGTGGGCCTTAAAAGTCCTTCTTAAAGAAGTCCTTAGAGAAACCCAAGAAATGCTAAAAGACCTTAGAGCTTGCCTGCGAGAGTTATAGTAAGGTTTTTAGATTGTGGCTAAGAGGCATGAAATAGATGTCAAGTTTCATTAAATAATAGTAAAAAATAAATGTTAGGCCCCTTTCCTTTTTTTTTTTTTTTCTTTTCTCTCTATAGTCCAATTTGTTAAGATAATAAAAGTTTCCTTTAGGAAATCATTCTTCATTTCTTAGTCTTCCCCTTTTGTAAATAGTCTTTCAATAAACACTTATGTAAATGTAAATAAGTTCCATAAGCTTATAAATAGAACCCTAAAATCCTTACCTTATTTATAACTAGATCACTCAGTTTTTGCAAAATAAAGTCTTATCTTTCTCTCTCACAAGAAAAAAAGAAAAAAAGAAAAGGGAAAAGTTGTTAATGTTTACAAATCCTTATGGGACTTGGAACAAACACAAACCCCTCGGCTTGTTAAGGTAACCAACCTTAAACATAACTGCTTAGCTTGTTAAAGTAGCCAGTCCAAACACAAACACTTGGCTTGTTAAGGTGGTCAATCCAAACATAACCACTTAGCCCATTAAGGCAACCAATCTAGACATAACCCCTTGGCTCATTAAGGTAGCTAACCTAAACACAACCCCTTAGCTCGTTAAGGCAGCCCACCTAGACACAACCCTTTGCCCATTAAGGCAGTCAATCTAAATACAACCATTTAGCCCGTTAAAGTAGCCAATCCAAACACAAACCACTTGGCTCGTTAAGGTAACCAACTCAATCACAAACCACTTGGCCCGTTAAAGATAGTGAACCTAAATATAAACCACTTAGGCTGTTAAGGCAACTAACCCAAACACAATCACTTGGCCTGTTAAGGTAGCTAGCCTAAACACAAACCATTTGGCCCATTAAGGTAGCTAGCCCTAAACCCAACCATTTAGCCCATTGAGGTAGTTAACCTAGATATAACCCCTTAGCCCATTAAGGTAGCCAACTCAAACATAACCACTTAGTTGTTAAGGCAGCTAACCTAAACATAAACCCCAACCCATCAAGGTAGCTGAACCAAGCCAAAATCCTTGAATACAAAAGACATCAATACTGGCCTATTCGACTTTGAAGAACTAAGCCAGTAAATAAACATTAAATTAAGATCTATAAGGTTATGGCAATTATTTGCTTACGCAATTATGAATACAAAAGGTCAATGGCATTCAGTCTTTGAAATATTCTTGAATTCAAATCAAATGAAAGATATTATTTCTCACTGGGGAATGTTTTAAGGAATTGGGCGGCAAAGTCAATCTCTACCCTAGGGAAAATTAATATGGGCTCATACCTTAGGAAATGGTACTTCACTTTTAAAAGGTTTGGAATTAAAAGAGGCTAACTATATCCTACATATTAGCCATTAAACACTTTGAGAGTTGAGCGACATTATGATTTTTAGTCTCATTCATTAAAAGAGGTTGGTTTTGAATTTGATATGTAGATCAAAATGAATTTAGGCCTTAATTTTCAATATCCATAACATGATTATCTTTTGCCAACCCTATTGAGCCAATAAGGGATTATTTTTAAAATTAGACCCTATTAAGAATCACCCCACAATGGGGTAGTTTAGAGCTTAAGGGTTTGTACTTGCTTTAGTGGCATTGATTTAAGGATAATTTTTTATTTTTGATAATTTATTTTATCTGAAATGAAGAAGAGCTTATAAGAACCTTATACACATGATCCAAACACTTTAAGGAGGCAACTAGTTTTAGGCTTAAGGAAAAGGGGTAGGAAACAGTGAGAGAATGGAGCTAAAAAAAAAAAAAAAAGGAAAGGCCTAAAAATTGGGCCTGAATGTAAGGCAAAAGCCCCTAAATATATATCACATCCCAATAAGGGTAGCAAAACTAAATCAAAAGGCTCGGAATCAAAGCCTAAATATTCTTAAGAAACATAAAGCCCTTATGCCCATTCTAAACCATTTTCTAAGCTCAAAAACAAAAAGCCTCCATATGCACTTCGAATCACAAACATAAGACCTCCTTACCTATCTTGAATCACATAAGGTCTGCCTACCCACAATACTACCCATCTTAAATAAAAATTGTTCTCGAAGCTAGGGCAAGCACACTCCAAGTTTTTTCTAAAAGGTTCTTGACTTGCAAACCTAAGTTAGATAAGTAAATTTTTCAGATAAGCCATCTCATCAATCCCTTTTGCAAACCTTTGACCAAAAGCTCGATTCACGATATTGTATGGAAAAAAACCTAATAGATTGATCAAAGCGCATCGCTTACAAACTAGTCCATAATTTTTTACTAGTAGTCAAGAGTGATAATTTAGATCAAGAGTATGTAAGGAAGTCCTCTTTTATTAGATTGATCATGAGTTATTGTTTCTTTAGGAAATGTTCGAAGTCATAAAAACCCTAAAAGGAAGGTTAGCATGCCACTAGATTAACCTTGACAGTGTTGGGACATGAGATATTCTTAGAGGCTGAGAAGAGTATAAAATGTCCTACATGATCACCAAGGAGAGGAATGGCTTAATATAGGCTCTTGCTTCTTAATAGAAATTTGTACCCGTTAGCAAACTTTCAAAAGAAAAGGAAGAAAAAAAAAGAAAGGGAGAGAGAAGGTAATGGCATTCTATAAGTTTCCTCATTCATTTTTCAAGTCTATGTCAGCCCTAGTAGCCAAACTTTCAAACCAAGTTATTTGCTTTCTTCTAATGTGGTCACACATTTTAGGTTGTCCTTATTAATTTGAGTCATTTTTCCTGATGTAGTTTTCCTCATGAATGATGTCTTTTAGCTCTTTTTCAAATCAAGAGACCTTATCCTTAATGCCTTTTTTGTCATAAGTAGTTGTTAATCAATCTATTTGTAAAATTTTCAAATTGGTTACATTCTTCCCTTAGCTTCTTCAATCCTTCATTATTTCTTTCTTAGGGTTTAAGCTAGCTTATAAGGTGCTTTCCTTCTTCCTTTAGTTTTAAGGTCTTAGCTAACTTGTAGAGCGTTGTCTCCTTGTCATTTGTTTTAGGATTTTAGCCGATCTATACAGTTCTTTCCTAATTTTGAGCTAATTTTTAAGGTCTTAACCAACTCATAGAGCACTTTCCTGACTAATATCATCCTTTAGCGTTCTAGCTAACTTGTGGAGCGTTGTCATAACTCATGTTTCCATGGTTGTCAAAATTGTGATTTTACTATTCATTTGAATGCACAAAATTGGTAGACAAAATCATACAAAATCGATAAAATCGTAAACTTGTAGAATTATACATAAGAGTTTATAACTTCGCTAAAAATTTACACATAAATGATTTTATATCTATTTTTGTTAAGAAAAACATTATAAAATCATAAACTTGTAAAAACATATTTTTAACTCATGATTTTTACAACCATGCATGTTTTTATTGGGGTTTTTAGCAAGCCCATAAGGCGCTTCCTTTTCATCAATTTCTCTTAAGGTTTTTCGTTAGCTTGTAGGGCACTTCCCTTTCACTAATCTTTTTCAAGATTTTAGCTAGCCTGTAGGGTGCTTCCTTTTTACCAATCTCACTTAAGGTCTTAGCTAGCCCATAGGGCATCTCCCTTTCACTAATCTCTTTTAAAGTTTTAGTTAGCCTAGTAGGCACTTCACCATTTCCAACCATCTTTCATGCCTAAGTTAGTTAGCTTAGAGGAGCACGACTATGTATCAAATCAATTTTCTATTTTGGGTTGTTAGTCCCTTAGAGATGCGCTTTCCTAGGTTAGTCAACTCAGAAAAATACGATCAGGTTTCAAGTCAATTTTCTATTTTAGGTTATTAGTTCTTTAGAGATGCTCTCACCTAGATTAGTCATCTTAAAGGAGTACTACTAAGTTTTCGAATCGATTCTCAATTAGGATTGCTATTCTTCTAGTGATGCTCCCACTTAGGTTAGTCAGCTTATAAGGGTACAACTAAGTTTCAATTCGATTCTCATTGAGGGTTGCTAGTCTTTTAGTAATGCTCCCACTTAGATTAGTTAACTCAAAGGAGTACTACTAGGTTTTCAAATTGATTCTCATTTAGGGTTGCTAGTCTTCTAGTTACACTTTTACCTAGATTAGTTAGCTCAAAGGGGCTTGACTTGGTTTCAAATCGGTTTTCATTTAAGGTTGCTAGTAGCTTAGTAATGCTTCTATTTAGGTTAGTCAACTTAAAGGAGCATAGCTAAGTTTTTAAATCGATTCTCATTTAGGATTTCTAGTCTTTCAGTAACACTCCCGCTTAGATTAGTTAGCTTAGAAGAGCACTACTAGGTTTTCAAATTAGTTCTCATTTAGGATTGCTAGTCTTTTAGTGACGCTCTTACCTAGATTAATCAGCTTAAAAGAGTACTACTAGGTTTTCAAATCAATTCTCATTTAGGGTTCCTAGTCTTTCAGTGACGTTCTTGCTTAGATTAATTAGCTCAAAGGAGCATTATTAGGTTTTCAAATTGATTCTCATTTAAGGTTGCTATTCTTTCAGTGATTCTTTTGCTTAGATTAGTTAGCTTAAAGGGGTACGACTAGGTTTCAAATTGATTTTCATTTAAGGTTACTAGTCTTTCAATGATACTCCTACCTAAGTTAGTTAACTCAAAGGAGTACAGCTAGGTTTTCAAATTGATTTTCATTTAGGGTTGCTAGTCATTCAGTGACTCTCCCACTTAGGTTAATCAGCTTAGAGGAGCCTAGCTAGGTTTTCAAATTGATTCTTATTTAAGGTTGCTAATCTTTTAGTGACACTTCTGCTTAGGTTAATCAGCTCAGAGAAGTACATTTAGGTTTTCAAATCAATTCTTATTTAAGGTTGCTAGTCTTTCAATGATGCTCCTACTTAGGTTAGTTAGCTTAAAGGAGTATAGCTTAGGGTTGTTAGTCTTTTAGTGACACTCTCGCCTAGATTAGTCAACTTAAAGGAGCATCACTAGGTTTTCAAATATACTTACATTTAAGGTTGCTAGTCTTTTAATGACACTCTTACCTAGATTGGTTAGTTTAAAGGGGCACAACTAAGTTTCAAATTGATTTTCAATTAGGATTGCTAATCTTTTAATGATGCTTCTACCTAAGTTAGTCAGCTTAAAGAGGTACGACTAGGTTTCAGTTCATTTTCATTTAGTGTTGCTAATCTTTTAGTGATGCTCCCACTTAAGTTAGTCAGCTCAAAGGAGCATAGCTAAGTTTCAACTTGATTCTCATTTAGGGTTGCTAGTCTTTTAGTGATGCTCCCACTAAGGTTAGTCATTTTAAAGGAGCACAACTAAGTTTTCAAATCTATTTTCATTTAGGGTTGCTAGTCTTTTGGTGATGCTCCCGCCTAGATTATCCAACTTAAATGAGCATTATTAGGTTTTCAAATTGATTATCATTTAGATTGCTAGTTTTCTAGAGACACTTCCGCTTAAATTAGTGAGCTCACAATGCATTCCAATTTTAGTGTTCTGGCCAACTCATATGCTCATAAGGCGCTACCATTCTCTTAATGTTAATTTTAGGGTCTTAAACTATTTCCCTTTCTTAAGAACTTTTTAAGCTTATGGCTAGCTCCTAGGGAGCTATACTCTTCTAAAAAACCCACTCTCATGTCTTAGCCAACTCCTATAGCACATTCTTTTTAAGATCTCTTTCACTATAAACTTATTGAATTGAGCCTAAGATAGCCAGCTAGTTGTAGTGCTTTTGAGGATAAATTCATCTCTAGGGCAAAAATGGTGTCTCCTTTGTTTTTATAGTAAAGTTTTACTCAAACTTTGCCGTAAATAGGGGCAGTTATAGATATCTTATTTTTATTCCTTTGTAGTTTTAGGGTTTCTTTTAGGATAAGGAAAATGTTCCTAATTTAAAAAAATACAAAAAATTGAAAAATTAAAAAAAAAAAAAAGGGTTATGAATAATAGAATTTTTAGGAATATAAAAGCCCTAGGTCCTTTTAGTGTCGTTAGATCATAATTAATAGGCCATCTTATTTTATTTTAGGGTCTATGTAAATATGTAGCCACCTAATTTAATTTTAACTCTAGCCAAGTGGGGTAATTTTGAGTTAGAACCAAGTTTAGTGTAGTATGATTTTTTTTATCATACTTTAATTTAAAAAAGAAAAAGGGTTTTAGATTAAGCTAGGCTCGAAGCTTAACCCATGCATGGAAAGAAACTAGGTTATGCCAAGTAGGTGCGATAAATGCCTTGTTTTTCAAAACAGCCTTTACTTTACATACGTGCTCTATGTGCATTACATGTGTGATACATCTATGCCTAAAGTTTACCCATCCATGGCTACCTGAGCTTCACTCTTATTGCCTCTTCCATCATCTCTCCTCAACTCCATTTTTGGCACATTGTTTTTTTTTTTATTTATTTTGAGATTTCACCAAAAGAATGGTGAAATCTTAAAGATTACATGGCCTTCTTTGCATTGAACCCAATATTCCATCCTCATTCATCCATTTACTCCCCTAAATTGAGCCTAGAAATCATGAAAAATCTCTTCTTTTTTTTAGTTAGATTTTTAATGGCCAAATCACGCATTAACGAGCTTTCCTTACTTATTGAAGCTCTAATTCGTATAAATAAGGGTCTTCATTCACCATTCCATCATCAACTTTCATTCCCAATTCCTCGATTAACCACTCTCACAAACTTTCTCTCTTTACTACACATTTGCCTCTTTCTCTAGAATTAGTTAAAGCTTAAAGTTTTGTGTGTGAGAGTAACACCACCAATAGGTTCTTGACACCATTAGTTTTCAATCCCAACTCCGTTCTTACATTATTGTGGCCTCTCACAAGCTCTTCCACTACCTAAGGTTTCAGCCGACGACACCAAGTGTGAGCTACCATTAGTCACTGCCACTTGGGTCGAAACTAACATTGTAGCTAGCTTCACAACACCAAATCACCCTAGTCTAAACCCTCTCTAACTATCAAGAACCCTTCCATGCGGATGTATGTAAACCTTCTACCGGTAACTCCAAATATTTTTCAAAATAATGAAACTTGGTTTTCCTTAATTTTAGTCAAGGGCTTTCCCATTCCTAACAAATGATGACTACAAAATTGCATCCTAGATGTCCATACCTTCTCTTCAATAAAAATACTTAATCTTGATAAACATACATTCTCCTCATATCACATATCTACATTTAAATAAAATCTAAGATTGTATCTTGATATAAGTTTGTTATTAAATACCTAAATGTATTATAGTCGCAATATTTATTTAATACTATAATTAAACTTTAAATTCACCATTCTTAGGTATGTATAATTATCATTAGCATATAATGATGATAACAATCCTAAGGAACTATCCCCTAACAATTATCAATTTACACTAAGGAACTATTTCTCAATAGCTATTAATTTTGCACTAACTGATTACATAATTATCTATATACTACAAATTTTAATTGGTTAATCATATAATATCAACTTAATTACCTTTGGTAAACAACTAAATAAGAGAGTTTTCCCTTTATTTTTTTTCCTTTCGGAAATAACTATCCCATCACCAACATAAATCTTAACGAATGAAATCATTCATTATTTTGTAAAAACTTTTGCATATCAACCTTAACTTATAACGAAACAAATTGCACATTCATCTATTCCTTTTTATAAACAACTTTCATATTCCATAACCACTTATTATCAAACTTATAACTCCTTTCTATTACATTTGATTGAACTAGCAAATCTATCAATAGCTTCCAACTTTTAGTTCCAAAAGCTTTTTATTTAAAATCTTTAATTTAACACTTGCATAACAATCAACTAAGAATTTGTGGTTATTAGGATCAACTTGGTGTTCAAGTCATAAGATTCTTATATCCATATAGTAAACTAGAATCAAGATCATGCTCGCTTTCCATAATTCTTCTCCTTCCTTTCTATTTTTTCCTTAACTTCTATAATACATTCAATAAATTAATTCTTTGATTTCAAACCACACCAATAAAATAGGTCATTCAATTTGGTTTCTAAATTTCCAATCTCCTAAAACAGTTTGACTCATTAATACTTAAATCACTCACAATTTTTGTTAAGAGTCTAAGAAATAGGATTAAATTTATAGGAAATAGCAAATAGGTATATACATTTAGGGATAGATTAAAATATCAATTTTTATTAAGTTCTTTTTCTTTTATAAGATATGTGGAAGGCTAAAAATTATTATATTAATTATTGGGCTAAGCCTGTTATTTATTTAAATTTGACTTCTTGAGCTAGGTAATAGGGCCTAAGGAGTCTAGCCCACACATTGGGATGATTAAGGGAGATTTGGCTCGGTGGTCTTAGAATAGGGATCGTTAGATCGGTCTATCTGCCTCTAACCTTTCTTAGGCATACCTATGCATTGTGAGAAAGGTTATTGACCTTGAGCCCTTGCAAACTCATTTTAGATAATTATGGAACAGGTAAAACTCCATCTCGTAAGTCAATCATTAAGACGATCCAACGGATATCATTAAGCCCAAGAGCCTATAAATACTTAGTCATTCCTCCTCATTTAACATAACCCTAAAGATTAGAGAAACAGTGCTCCACTGTAAAACCTCTACTCTTTATGATCAAACAACGTTCAGGCAAAAGAATGATTTTAGTTTGCTCAAGAACTACAAGGTTAACATCTTGGGTCCTTTAAGCTCTCTTGTCTATCACTTATACATTCGAGACTCTAAGATTACCCGTTCCTCTTCCCTGCCATCCTCTCTTCAATCATCCCATCGAGTGTCATCTCTACGTCATTACTCTGTGGTTACATGTAATGCGATACTCGCATGACTCGCACGTGACCAATCCAGTTAGAACCCTTTGTCTACATTTTGGCAACTCCATTAGGGAAAGAGTGCAATATTAGAGTGATGGCACCTCCTAAGAAGAGAATGGATGCAACAAGTGAAGCTGCCTCTCAAAAGCAAGATGCTAATGTAGAACAAATTGAGTAAGATCTACCTCTACCACCTCAAGGTACTAATCAGATAATATAATCCTTGAGCCTCCTCAAGATATTATAGAGGTGACGTGAGCTATGTAAGAGGCAACAAGAGCATTAAATCAATTCATGGCTATGTTCGCTCCCCTTGTGATAGGGTTGGTTGCCTCTATTGCTGCACAACATGGAGTAGCTATGCTAAACTCTCCCGTTGCTGTGCAAATATGTGCTACCCCCTCTACTCAAACATTTAACCTTCCTGCTACTACATAGGGCATACTCTAAGGAAGGCATGAGCAAACTCCTTGATGTGTCTTTAGGGTTAGATACATAGAGAAACATTACAACGAAGCAAACCAAAAAATAAACAGAGAAAAAGTTAGCAAAGTCCGGGTAGCTACCGAATGGATATGACACACCACTCGATCTTACTCAACCTATAATTCACTGGATATGATGCACCAGTTTAAATTGAAGGGTTACTTGCCATTGCTCTTTGCTAAAGGGAATAATAATAACGAGAACACTAAGGTTGCTCAAGGTAATCCTATATTAATTAGTTGATTATTTGCATACAAGGGTTTATATATTAATCCATTAAGGTTACTTTACATGTATGAAAATATAAGAAGAGTATTCTACAATTAGGTTACATGAAACATACTAAAAAGGATCCTTCTGGAAAGATCGTACCAAAAGACATGTATCACGTGGTGGTGGGAGTTAGGATTATGATACAAAGTAGGCAAAACAAAAAGTACTGGCAATTAGGGGCCAACCTGATTTGGACCAGGCTAAGGACTAATTAGTTCTTTTGAAGAGAAATCAGCTCGACTCTAGGTTAGATGCCTGTGGTCGGATCAGGAGCTCGCTTTGGCTATTCTTTGGCTGTTTTAGGATAAAGTGTAAGCCCCAAAGTTCAGCCAAGTAACCGTAAGATTGAACTTAGAACCCAAGGTTTAGGATGATCGGCTAAAGGACCCGATCATACTCAAATTACAAACTATTTAGCAAAATACCAGTAAAAATGACCCTGTAAACTTAAATTTAAGAAAATAAGTAGTAAAATAGGAGACTATAAAATGTTCAAATTTTAAGCATAATAACTGCTAATTACCGAAAAGGTGAAAAGTGTAATATAATAACTAATAAATTATTAGAGATAGATTATATGTATACTAAAAATTTTAGAATGACCAAAATAATAATTAGGAATGTTCATGTGTACCCTACATGTATTTACGTGTAGATAAAAATACGCGAAATTACTTAAATTGGCAAAAAATGAAGCAAATAATTAAAGAAAATTATAAAATAATTGTGGAAAAATCAGAAAAAAAATCAGAAGGGTGTGGAATGATGCAAGGTTGGTCGTGGCAAGTCAGAATCTAAAAAAGAAAATTCAACCAATTAAATTAGAACAACATAAAAGCAAAAAATTTAGGGATAAAGCACTTGTCTTGTCCAAATTAATGCACAATAAATCCCCTAAAACCCTATAAATAGCAAGAAAAATCCAGGAACTCATTTGGACAGTTGGGAATCAAAGAAAATTAGGGAGAGTCGAAAATTGAGAGAAAAATTCGGTTTGGAAAAAAATTAGAAAAATCTGTGCAATTAGGGCTTCTAAAGGGAACCCCCATCAGACGAGCAGCTGGAAGTGGACGGCCACCACCACCACACGGTGGTGGCAGTGCCCAGGCCAGCCGACAAGGCCACGGCGGCCCACGGTGGCCGGAGCCACCTGAACCGGTGAGTCCAAATTCCAGCCCGATTCTTGTATAATTTTGTAAAATTAGTTATTTTGCCCAGAAAATTATGAAACTTGTTATTCTGAGGTTTTATTGTATGTAGATTTAGGAAAAAATGTTGATTTAGTTTAATTATGTCTGGAAATATAGGGTCCTTAACAAATTGTTCAAAACCGAGCATGATTAAACCGGAAATTAAATAGGCTTAGGGATGTAGTTTGGGGCTCAAAATTTTTCTGTAGGATTCTCATATGATGTAGAACAATGCTATGAAGCCATTTTTTTTAAATTAATTTTCAAAAATTTTAAGTTAATTTTTAGCCCTAAAATGATGGTAAAATTGGGTGATTTAGGATTAATTAGGTGATTAGGATGTTAATTACTGATTTGGTTCTTAATTAGATGTTTAAGGAAGTTAATCTCTACAGTGGAACCCTAATCCTAGCCTTTAGGTACTAAGTATGGTTAATTAGGGAAATTAGGTAAAGAATATAAGAAATTAGGAATATATGAAAATGTAAATTAATAAATCTAAAAAATAAAGTTATTTAGATAATATTATAATTGAAATCAGAAAAATAATAAATCTTAAATAATATTTAATTTTAAGTAAATATCTCAAAATGTAAGATTTTTACACATTGGGAATAAATTTGATACCTCAATTAGGGTTAGCGTGTACCGAATAGTTTAGAATACCAAAATTCCGACCCAATAGGATATTTGGATACTTGAGCTTAATGTGATTAATTTCACATTAGGATTCGAACATGTTAAGGATTTAAAAATCGAACTAAAACCTAATTTAGAAATCGATGCGAAAACCGAACCTGAACCTAACCCTAAACCTAGAATAATGGTAAAAGACTTAATACCTAGATAATTAGACATATTAAACCTTAAACAAAACCTAACAATAAGCGTTATAGAATAAAATGAACTTGTAATATTTATATGAAAAGCTAAAACCACGTTCGTGTTATAGGGATGATCGGCGATGGCCTGAGCAAATCGGACCTTGAGTGAGTGAGCGAGGAGTCGAGGTAAGTTGGGATTAATACGATGTTGTATTTTGGAGGCTTAAGATTATGCTTGGTTGTGCTTGTTAGATAGTTGAATGTGTGCATGTGTTTGATTATGGGTGATGCTATGATTCTGTTTGTTGTTTTGGCATATACTGTATGATTTGTATGAAAGAATTGATCACCCTAAACTGGACTTAATCAAATATCCGACCAGTAATCATAATCGGACATGCATGGCAACCCGTTAGGGGAATTTAGGACTCTCCGGCCAAATATCGACCCCTTCGGAAGGAATAGCGCAGGATTGCAAAATGGTCCCTTCTTCATCCTCAGTCGAACTAAGTGACAGGAGAGGAGGTCGCGGCGGGGGTGAAGACAGTGGTTCGAAGGTAGTCGCGGGAGGAGCAAGGTCTCCATTACACAAGCCTGGGTTTGGTCGTGAGTTGTTGCATTAACGACAACTCCTCAACCCGGATTAGAGCGGGCGCAATTTCTCTAATCTCACGACGGGCCGGACAACGTCGTACGATGGCATTTGCTTGCACATGCATTGCACCTAATAAGTGATTGAAAACCTTGTTGTGTGTATGGTATAGTTTTAAGTCCTCCGTCCTAACTTACTTAGCTGTGGTTGCTCACATCCCTATAGACGTTGTGCAGGTGCTGGCTAAGAAGCTGATTCCAATTACTCTGAAGCTAGCAACTGCTGGATCCTGGGGAGTGAGGAAAAACATGTGAAGAATAAATATATTTTTAAGGTTTAAGCTTTCACTTTAGAACTTCTCATTTTTGAATAATGTAATAACTAGGAAATATATTACGAAGAAATCTTGTAAACCTTAATTGTAATAACTGTATTATAATATATATATCTTTCCTCACTTTCTTAGAGAAATGATTTATTTAAATTACAAACTGTTTCCTTCAAAGTGGGTTAGTCGTGGACGCCTTGTGTAGATCAGGTCTAAGATAGCGGTTGTAAGGCCAACTTTTATCTTAGGATGGTTTACATGGCGGGGGCTGTTACGACTCTGCCGCTTCGGGGCGTGACATAAAGCATCGCTGTTGATCAAGGCTGGATCTGACACAAATAATGATTTGATAGTCAGGTCAGTAGAAGATTAGCTCAGGATAGGAACCCCCACCTTGACTATGGCTTAAAGCTAGAATCCTTCAAGCGAGTCCTTAGAGTCCTTTAGCTCAGCCACACGTGATCGGTTTAGGGAGTTGATTCCGATCATTTGCCTAAGGGTTAGAAAGATGATATGAATTTGTGGATGAACACATGAACCCAATATCATGTGTAACCAAAAGGAAGGATCTGAGTCACGACATAGCTCGAAAAATAAATGGAAGTTAATGGTTTAACAATCCCACGCACTAATTCTATGGATATAACACACCATAAAACCACACAAGGACCTAAGGTAGTACCTGATATGACATACAAACACTAGGCCTAGGGTTGCTCGCCATAATCCTTACTAAAGGGATTGATAAGAGTGGGTAGAGGAGAGTTTTCCGGGAGAAAAGTCTTAAGGGTTTTTCATTAATGTCAAAAGTCTATCTAAAACCTTATATAAGTGTTCTATCTATAGAAAAGGGGTAAAGTTGTAAATAAAATGACTAAAGGATGTTATAGTGGCATTCCAATAATTACAAATGAAACATGAACAACAACTAAGGTAAAATATAAGAAAAGGGAAATCCAAATAACATAAGTAAAATGGGTAGCTATATAAGATTTTTAGGTGAGACGTTGATGTTTAATTCCGAAGGGTTGTTAGAGACTATAGAGCTTTTATCTAGGTAGACTTGAGATTTTAGATGACCGGTCTTTGTCCAAGGCTGATCTTATTTGATTAGGGTTGACCTGACATTGTCGAAGCAGACCTCGAATAACTAAGCTGGCATGATATGGCAATGGCCGACCTGACTTAGACTAGCTAATCTGACATGACCGTGGCTGACCTGTTTGGAGTTGACCAACCACACTAAGCAAAGCTAGCTAAGTCGACTTGGGCGAGCATATCAATCTCAGCAAAGTAATGTGGACGGGTAAGGCAGTAAGTCCTATAAAGCAGAATAAGTTGGTTGGGCAAAGGATGTTGGTAGAGAAGGATAGAACCATTTAGACCAGAGCAGAGCACATATAGTTAAACAGAGTAGATCCAATAGAGTAGAGTAGAGCTGACCATAATAGGATGAAGTGGACTAAGTATAGAAAGGAAGACCTAACAAAGCAAGGCATAAATAGTAGGCCAAGATGGAACTTGCAGAGTATGTCGGGTCTTCCAATATTGCCAGAGTTCATAGATAGGTCTGTAGTAGAGCTTGGACAAGATCGAGTAGAGCATACTTAACTTAATAGGGTAGATCTAATAAAGTTGGGCAAACCGTTTAATACTGATAGAGCTTATAAATAGGTCATCTATTCACATGGAGCTTACGAGCAGGCCTCCCATATGGTCTGAAACCTGATACGTCATCGGGTTAATATCTAGAATCCTATCACTCCTTCACCATAGCTTATAACTGGACAAAATCTAGTATCTAAAGTAAAGAATATAAGAGTCCAAATCAACGACTCTTCATCTTCTTGAGTTCCTATTCGTATGGCTGTTAATGGATCCACAAGCTACCTGGTCTTAAATCTTAAGCCCGTAGTATCCACCCCAGCATCAATAGTACCTACTCCTACGTCCACAGTATCTACCCCAAGGACTTCCTTTGTAGCAAGGAAAGACTTAAATCAATATATGAAGGAAATTCAAGCCAAGTCGTCCACAATAGTGCTAGAATTGAAGCTTCCTTATCATTCATGAATTGCTGTGAATCCCTATCCTAAGGATTGTGTAAGTCCTAAGTTTATGCTGCTCAATGGCAAAAAGGGTAGTGCTAAAGAACACTTGTTGAAGTTCATCGAAACCTTGGAGCCATACAAGCATGAAGATGACTTGAAATTGAAAGAGTTTTCTAAGTCATCGATTGAGAAGGTATACACTTGGTATGTTAACCTCTCTTCAAGGTTAGTTGATTCATGGGGGACTATGTGCAAGCTATTTTTAGAAAATTTTTTCTTTACACAAGAAATAGTTATAATTATTGACATGGGATGAATAAGATAAAACCTAAAGGAAGATTTGATGGATTATATAGGGCGCTTCTGAAAGCATACCTTAGATATCCAAGTTGTGTCTAATGAGGAAGAATTAGTAAAGATTTGCATCTAAGGAATGTTTACAGAGTATGCTGTACACCTAGAAAATCTTAACTTAAGTTCTTTCTCTACACTCGTTGAAATTGCAAGAAGAACTAACAGTTCCATTGCAAGGTAACAAGGAGAAGGCGGGAGATTTGGGAAATAGACAATATCTGTTAGCTCAACCTATGGTGAGAGCTCCATGGGTAATAAAAAGTTAAGGGATGAAAGACCAAGAAACTCTACACCATCTCTCTCATTCCCTTGCCCAATAGGTAAGGTACATGATGTACTTGATCAATGGCTACGAGATGAGAATATTAAGCTTCTAAGAGTAGATCGTTTACCTAATGCAAGTGAGAAAAATGATCTTAAGTTCTATAGATTCCATAAGACTATAGGCTACCTTAATAAAGAATGTTAAACCCTAAAGAAGATATTTAATGATAAGGTTTGTAATGGAGAACTTGTTATTAAAAATAATGATGTCCATAACAATCCATTACCTACACATGATGACCAATGGAATTCTACAAATGCTGCCAATCATGACCTAAGGAGAGAAGATGAAGACATCTCATAGATTGAGACACAAGAAGGAAAGGAGACGATGGTAGAAACTAACCAGGATGAATATGTACCAAAGGCAATTATCTTAATGAAGACTTCTAAATTTAGGAAATTCTTTGATTTGTTAGGATTAAATGAAGATTCATGGCTTGCAGTAGTAGTTGCACTCACTCAGATCTTCGAAAGACAATTTAAGGAATGTAGCATAGTGTAGCCTGTTCAAAGAATGGCTAGCGTGCATGGGAATATGACACTTTCCACAAATGTGGATATTTGTGCAAAGAATCCTAATCACAATCGCTCACTCTACGTAGAAAGTATTCTCAATGGTTACCCCATTATAAACATCATGCCTATGTCCATAATCAAAGCTGTAAAAATAAATAATCAACGGTTGGTGAGCCAGCCCATTTCCATCAATAGCTTCATCGAATCATCCGTTGATACAATAGGATATATTTATGTGGACTTTAAGGTTAGCCCTATCCAAGGCTCCACTTAATTCCATGTGATTAACGCACCTGTATCCTACCACTTACCCATTAGAAGGAAGTAGCTGCACGATCACAATCTCATACTGTCAGCATGGCACCAATGTATTAAGGGCCACTGGAAAGGAAAAGACATATTTATACCTACTATAAAGAACCCCTTTGAACATAATGAAGCATATCTCTTTGAGGCTAACTTCTTTGATGAATATGTTGAGGAAGGGGAAATAGCTATTAAAAAGCCTTCTAGAATACCATTACTTACTTGGGAAGAAACTCAAGAGAAACGGCAAAGGAAAAGAAGAATGCATGGCTCTTAAGGCCGTAAGAAAAAGAGAAGAAAGACCAATGAGGTTGAAAGTTTTGTTAGGGTACATGGATGAAGGGTTTATTACTTATGACGGTCCTTAGGATTTGAAGAATCTTGTTTGTCTTCTTTGGATCTCATATCACTATAAGAAACCCACCTTGTGCCTCCAAAAATATAAGATTAACTTGAGCCTTAAGTTGAAGGGATTGAGGAGCTTGACCTCACTGAATTAGGAGAATGTCTACAACCTGTCTTCATTAGTAAAAACCTCTTACAAGAGATTAAGGTCTATTTAGTAGAATTGTTGAAGGAATATAAGGACGTGTTTTCTTAGACATATGATGAAATGACAAGATTGGACTCCAGTTTAGTCATGCATAGATTGAATATTGCCTTTAGGATCAAACTAGTGAAGTAAGGATTGAGAATCTTTCATCCCAAAATTGAAGTCTAGATCAAAGAAGAGATTGAAAAGCTGGTCTAAGCTACCTTCATTAAGCCAATCGAACATCTTACCTAGCTAGTTAATATTATGCCAGTTAAAAGGAAGAATAGACAGATATGTGTTTGCATAGACTTTTGTGTTCTTAATAAGGCTTTCCCAAAGGATGATTTCTTACTGCCAAATATTGATATGTTGGTGGATGCCATAGTTGAATATGAATTATTCTCATTTATGGATGGCTTCAGTGGCTATAACTAGATAAAGATGGCTATTGGAGATGTTAAGTGTATTACCTTAAAGACTCTAGTAGGGAACTTTTATTACACTATCATGTTGTTCAGGTTGAAAAATGTGGTAGCTACTTATCAAAGGGCGATGATCGCTATATTCCATGACATGATGCATGACTTCATGGGAGACTACATTGATGACTTAGTCATTAAATCAAGGTAGGCACCTGACCACTTAATACATTTGAAGAAGGTTTTTAAGTGATGCCAACTATATAAGTTGCACATGAGCCCATTAAATTGTATATTTAAGGTAACATCTAGCAAGTTCCTTGGATTTGTCGTTCACAAACAAGGGATCAATGTTGATCCAGCAAAGACACAAGCCATAAGGTCTATGCGCTCACTTACTAACTCGAAAGAGTTAAAGTCCTTTATAGGGAAAGTTTCTTATATCAAGCGATTCATTCTGGCATTGGTAGAAATTTCACATCATTTACAACAACTTATGAAGAAAGAAGCATCATTTAACTAGGGGCAACCACAAGAAGAGCCCATCCAGAGAATAAAGGAGATACTTACTTCTCCACAAACAATAACAATGCCTATTAAAGATTTCCTGATGACCCTCTACTTGACATCCACTAATAGGTCCATTAGGGATTTACTAGCACAAGATCTAGATGGTAAAGAGTGACTAGTCTACTACTTAAGTCGATCCCTCCAAGGAAGTGAGACCAATTACTTAGCTTGCGAGAAGCAATGTCTCGCGCTGGTATTTGCTATGCAAAAATTACACCATTACTTCTTGGCACATAAGGTTAACCTTGTCGCTCACTTAAATCCATTTAAGTACGTATTATCATAACCAGCTCTCTTAAGCAGAATTACAAAATGGTTGCTCTTCTTATTGGAATTTGACATTACGGTTATGCTACCCAAAGCTATCAAGTCTCAAGCTCTAGTAGATCTCTTAGCTCAATTTCCTGTAGCATATGGGATCTATGCCTAAAATACAATTCCCGTAGAATTCTATGAAGACTCCATGAGAGTAGAAGCAAATGGAGAATGGCAAGTGTAGTTTGATGGCTCTTTAAGTAATATTGAGCAAGGAGCTGGAGTAGTATTGATATCTCCTAAAGGCTAAAAGATACCTCTAGCTTTCAAGATGGACTTTCACTGTACCAACAATGAAGCTAAGTATGAAGCCCTCTTGCTTAGACTCATTTCTACCCAAAATACTGGAGCATCTCACTTATGTATACATGGTGATTCAAATTTGATCATCAAACAAGCCAATGGAGAATCTTCTCTTAAAGAGCTAGTACTTGCGCCTTACAAGGCTGTAGTGCAAGCTTTAGTTGAAAAATTCACTTTAGTAAGATATGAACATATTAAATGATCTACCAATCATTACATGGATGCACTAGCAACATTAGCCTCCAAAGTTCCTATTCAAACTACAGAAAATACTTTCAATGTCCAAGTCATTAGAAAGTCTATCCTTTTGAGCCTAGTTTTTCACCCTCCCAATTCTTTTATAAAATTAGATTTTCTCTAAACTAATCAGTACGAAAACTTACTTGTTTGTTACTAATCCTCGATTAGGGTTTAAAGAAAACTATTTTTTCAATTTGAAGAGGTATTGGAGTCATCACCCAACCAAAGTCTGGAAAAGAGTTAACGTTATAACCAATTGGGTGGATTGGTTATAACTTAGCTATTGGTTTATCAATTTAAAAAAACAATCAATTTATAAAAATGGTTTTTTCGAAAACTAAAGACCTAGACCCGAGGGCTAATTTATTAAATCCTAAACAAGTACCATTTTTAACTTTCTGAATTTAACTTCACTTTTCAAACATATCCTTTTTAAATTCTAAAACAACTAATTATGATATACGTGACTAAATTGATTAATTTATACAAATATCTAAAAATGGAAAAAATAAAACTTTTCATATTTTACGTCGCTCTGTATTGACGTACAGATACTGATGTATCTACTATTTGAAATCAGACTTCCATAGTTCATTTACCGAAAACATAGCGAGTTGATTTAATTTTGACTTTGGAAATATTGTCAAGTTTATATTTTTACCCATTTTAATTTATTTGAGAAAAAATTTCTAAGGGTCCAAAATTTATATTTTATTTTCGAGAACTTTAAAATAACCTTAATTTGAAAAAGGTCCTAATTTTGAAAAATTACAAATTACTTTATTTATTTGAAAAAAAAAATTTCTAAGTGATATGGTGACTTCATATTTTTTTATCATTATTTTATTTTTATTATTTATTTATTCTTTTTTTTTTTTGTTTCTAGGTTAAAATGTGCAAATAAAAAATAAAAATAAAGTTAAATACTAGTTAAATCTCTAAGTGGGTTTGAGAGAGAGTTAGTAGGGAAAAGAGAAGGTCTGAGAGTGAGAGAGTATCGGGGGGGGGGGGGGGGGGGGGGTTCGAGAGATCCAGGTCGAGAAAGAGGAGTGTGTGGTGTTAGGTGTGGATATTGAAAGGGTGCGGTGGTCACGAGGGTACGTGTGCTGGAGTGGATGATGGGCATAGGTCTTGGGTGGTGTTATATGTTCGGCCTTATGATCGAGAGAGAGTTTGTGAATCGAGTGAGAGCAAGAGAGTGGATTGAATTCATGTGGGTTTGGTTCAGTTGGTGTATGGGTTGGTTGTGTTTGTGAATAGCGGGTAGTGGATGTAGTGTTGTTGACCGAAAGTTGGGGGTAAGGGGTTAGAGAGAAAGAAAGAGTTGTGCAGTGGTGTCCGAGAGATGTATAGTTGCATGGTTCGGGAGTGAGAGTAAGATGGTCGAAGAGAGAGAGAGGGATCGGACAATCTGTGTATAGGAGAGAGAGTGAGACACCAAGAGAGAGGGGTTAGAGAGAGGGAGAGAGATTATCGTAGAGAGAGAAAGAGGGATCGAATGGTGATGGGTCCTCCTCCTTATTGTCTATTGTGTTTTTTTTTCTTAAACAACCCCCTTATCTCTACATCATATGTCCTCTCTTATTTTTATTTTTTACTTTTTAAATGAAATCCCTCTTCCTCTCGACTGTGCATATATGTTGTGTTTAGAAGGAAAAGAAGGAGAAAGAATAAGGAAAGGAGAGAAAAAAATGGGGGGAAAGAAGTTTTGTTGTCATGACAAATCATAATGCGCCACGTGTCACAATTAGACACATGGCTCAATGATGTTTTGACATATGGCAATATGTGGAAAAAGATAAAAAAACCATCCTTATACCTCTAGTGAGTTTTGAACCCCTATCTTTTAGCTTAATCCATGCGCTTAGTCCATGTGTTTTACCATTAAGCCGTTGGTTTGTGCATTGTCCATATGTGCAATAAATAAATTAGGTTAACTAAGGCTAGATTTAAATCTAAACTAAGGTTCAATAGTCTTTTATTTTAAGTCAAATTAAATCTACTCTATCTAAGCAACTTAAAAATTTATTATTTTTTAAATTCCTTATTTTATTATTTTTGTGACATTTCAAATTTCTTTCTTTCTTTTTTTTGTATTTTTTCTAAATTTCTTATTTTTTGTGTTTTTTCCTATTTTCCTATTTTTTGCATTATTCTAGATTTCCTATTTTTTTTTTCTAAATTTCTTCATTTTTTGGGGTTTTCTTTATTTTTCTATTTTTTTGAACTTTTTCTAATTTAGTTACTTATAACCTAATTTGAAAAATAAAAAGGGGGCAAAAATTAAGTATCTATACATCCCTTATACATCCCTACAACTATTGGATGAAGAGGAGGAAGCACAAGATGATTGACATACTCCCATCAAGGCATAGTTGGTGCGTCCTAGTGCAGCTTTCGTTGCAAACTTGAAGAATTTTACTATTATAAATGGTGTCTTGTACTTTAAGGGACCAGAGGGCATTCTTTCTCGATATATCTACACAAAGTAAGCTCGTTTAAAGCTGGATGAGTACCACAAGATTTGGTGTAGAGAAGAAGGGCCTCCTTTGTATCGCTGCATTCAACATGAGGGATATTATTGGCTAACAATGTCTAAAGATGCTTCTCGACTATAAATGAGTTACCTAAATTGCTCTAAACTTCCTGATCAAGGAGAATGCAACTTTATAGTAAGCGCTGGCGACTGGTGATGCCCATATATTAATTACTAAAAGAACAATGTATTGCCTACTAATAATGTAGATGCCCGACTAGTTAAGCAAAATTTGAAGAAATATATTGTGCATGAGGATGAGTTGTATAGGGTATTATATACAGGAAAGCCACTTAGGTGCATAGTGTTGCTTGAAACCAAGACTATCTTATCTAAGGCACATTTAGGGGAATGTGGAGAGCACCAAGGAGGAAGGAAGTTATATCATCATTCGATTGATATGGGATACTACTGGCTAACTATGGAAAACGACGTGCTCAACTTTGCTAGAAAGTATGTCACATGCCAATAATATAGTGATGCAATTCATGCTCTTATTATTGCATTGCATAGCCTGACTACTCCTTCACCATTTCATACTTGGGCATTTGATTTGATTAGTCCTATACACCTACCATCTAAGAGATGCATTTGGATCCTTATGGGTACAACGTGCTTCACCAAACAGGTAGAAGCAATCCCATTAAAGAAGGCAATAGGACTGGTGGTAGCAAGCTTCATAAAAGATCATATCATTTGCTGCTTTGGAATCCTAAAGCGTATCTTATTTGATAATGGCACTCCATTCATTAACTCATATGTATGACAATTGCTAGCCTCATATGGCATTGATCATGTGAAGTCCACACCTTATTATCCTAAGGGAAATGACCAAACAGAAGCAACAAACAAGAGTCTCTTGAAGGTGCTTAGTGGGATGGTTCATGAAAACCATAAAGAATGGCATGAGAAATTACCATTAGCGCTATGAGTTTATAAGACATCTTAGCGAGGTCCCATACATGCAATACCTTTCTCCTTAATATATGGATCTAAAGTAATGATGCTTATAGAGGTATTAATTCCATCTACATGAGTGGCCATCAATGCTAGCCTAAAGCCAGACACTCTACGCATGTTAGACCTTGAGGCTTTAGCAGAAAGATGAGATACAGCTAAGCGCAATCTTGCTAACTATCAGCGAAGACTTAGCGTAGCTTATGATCGCTTAGTTTGAAAACCATCTTTTCAACACGGCGACGTAATACTTTGTGTGGCATATTACGTACGGCAATGTATTCCAGTGCCAAAGTTCACACCTAAGTAGAAAGGACCATTGCAATAGTGTGCTTGCAATCCTTATGAATGTAATGTCAGCTTTGGACTGTTTTATATATGTTTCTCTTTTTATCTTGTCTATCGTTTGTGCAAAGTTAGAGATTTATCTCCTTTGCACATAATAATTAATTATCTTAATTTTTTTTTTCTTGTTGTTGCAAAGTTAGAGATCTATCTTCTTAGCACGCAAGATAAATTTATAGAAATTAAATAAAGTATAATTCTAGTTGTTGCTGCAACTTGTAGGAGCATTGCCTCCTAAAGTGCATGATGATAACTAATTGTTAATTAGTAAGAGCAATGCTCCTAGGCACTTGTCAATAACTCATCATTACTAAATAGGAAAATAATCTTTTGTGAAATAGAAATTATAAATGATTAAGTATTGGGAAATACCTTTTTAATCATTAGGGCTAATAAAGTGTAATTGACCTAAAAAATGTTTTACTATTTGTTGCTAGCAAGTGAGAGCTTTGCTCTGATGCGCAACACTATAATCATTCAAGTTATGACCACTCATCATAAGTACGGTTTACATTGATGCTGCTAAGTGAAGGCTATGCCTCCTAAGTGCACGATGATTTCTACAAATTTTAGTGCTTGAATAAATCGAAATGCACAAATAGAAATGAATGAAAAGGTAATATAAGTTTATTGATTCAGGATGTCTTATTATAAAGCACTAAAATTAATTCAAGAAAAAAAAAAAGGAAAAACATTGAAAGAAGAAGAACCATAAACGAAATAAAAAGTACTCTACTAAGCTAACGCTTTTGATCTAAGGCTACTTTGAACTTTAAGTTCATATCTCCTAACATTGTCTTTGCTTCAAGATCTGCTACTTCAACTACCTCTTGTATCTCTTGTAATTTCATTTTTAGTTCATCTTGCTGTTTTATAGTAGCATGGTAACTCAATATTCGCCTAGCTTTGTCAGCAATAGGGTTTAAGCTATCAACCGTAAACTTTAAAAGATGAGCTCCCTTTATAGACTTAACTAGTTGTGTCAACTGAACATTTGATAAAGAATTCCAATGCTTATCTAGCAATAGCATGCTTCTCCTAACATCTTCACAATGGTATTGGCTAATTCTATCTCTATCATAAGGGACTTAATCCAAAAGTTTCTATCCATGGGATCAAGTTTCACCAAAGATTCTAACAAATTAGGAGGTAAAGTAAACCCTCGGAAGAACGCAATCTCCTACACTAAAGTAACATATGAAGTTCCTATTATGTCTCGAGGAGACATGCCATCAATTGGGGTAGAATGGATATTAGCAAGTGCTTAATACAACTTGTCTCCATAAAGTCTTGTGTGAAGCAATGCATCAGCATGACTATCACCAATTCCTCTTGCCTCTGTAACTAACACATTAATATTAGGAATTACTTCACCAGCCTCCAAGGAGTTGTTCAACTCCTTAGTATGGTTATCACCATCCTCACTACCTTCAAATTAGGTTGGTGATTCCCTAAAATCCACCATGTCCTATCCACCATCTTCTTCATCTGGAACCATTATTAGAGTATTAGGATGGCTCGAATGAAGTTCAGGGTTTGAAATAACAACACCCTTCCTCACATTAATGGGAGAGAGTTAGTCTTAGCCTGTAAAAGTCAAAGAAAGAAAGTTATATGAAGAAAAGCAATAGCTTAAGGAAAAAAATGTGCACATAATAGTAACAAGATACAAGCAAGAATGCTACCTTTTGGATAAATGCACATTTGGTTTCTCTAGGATTTTCTAATTCAGGTGGCACATGTTTCCCCTTTGATTTTGAAGGTAACCTTACTACCCCTGTAATATTACAAGGCTTTAACTGTTGAGATGCTTGTTCAATAACTTCGTGAACATCTCCATCTAACTTAGGTACAGGCCTTAGCAACTTGAGGTAGAATTCACAGTGATATACACTAAGAGTTGGAAGTACATCACCTATTGAAGCAAAAGCATAGGATCGAAAGACAGCTAAGCAATTTGACTAGTAATTCAGCCAACCTATAGAGGCAACTCCATAACGACTCAAAGAAGGAAAAAATAGCTACTGTACCCTTAGGAAAATTTTCCTAAAATCACTTGACAAGAGTGATTGACAACATGAATCGAAATTCTCAGTAATGATGATGAGGTAAGGAATTCCCTAGTTAAAGCCAAACTGGTATGCAACTTTATGAGGAGAGTATGTCATAACTTTGTTCTCTAGGAAGCACTTAGAGAAGTCTTTGCTATCAAGAAGGGAAGGTATACCTTTGGGAGCATACTACAGAAGAACCTTGCTTTGGAACTATGGAGACTCTTACGTCTTCCCACAAAGGTTACCTCATCCTTTGAGCTAAGAGGATAGAATCCACTACTATCATCATATTTAGCTATCTATTTCACGTAAGGATGAAATATAAACTCGTCCTCTATGTCAATGAGTTGCAACAGGAGTTGTTCAATGTTTCCCTTAACCCAAGCCCATGCTTTAGGAAGAGTAGTACTTGTTTCATCATTAACAGCAAGAAAAGTAAAATGGTTCGATATCGCTCATAGAAGAAAAGTTGAAGGAACCAGAAGTCTATGTGGGATATGTTTACATAACGACCTTTTAAGCATATAGAAGCCTTATGATATAGGTCCAAACGTTGATATAATAAACCTAGGTAAAAAGGAGCTAGTGCAAAGCACTTACCCTGGGCAATGTATATGGCTAAAGAGAAGAGCTGTGGGCTCATGCCTTCTTCAAGACCTCTAGGAAACACAAATAGGGAAAGCCAATATGCTATGAAAGCTACAAGTTCATACCTAAAAGAATAAGTCAAAAGGCATGAGCAAGGAATATGAATGATATATATAAATATATATAAATAAGTATGAAAATACTCACTGTTAACTACAACCTAGGTTTGATACTCAAGGCCTATCTTTTCTATTCTCCTAAAAAAAGTATGTAAGCCAAGTAGTTAAGTATGGCTTCCTCTTTCTATTATAGGCAACTTTCAAAGCTTCTTGTAAAGATATTGCAAAGCTATGCTTTTTGTGAGAAATCGAGGAGGTCACAATATTGGTTTTACCAATGCAACGTAAGTCCAAAAGTATAACCACATCTTCTAGAGTCGGTGTGATCTCTCCCCATGAAGTAATAAATGTGTGGGTTTGAGTACTCCATTGAGAAACAATAGCTCGCCATACTTCCATCTTGCTCATTTGTAGGAACTACAGTTAAGTAGAAATGATAATAGCTTGAAGCACCTTAGCTTTCTTCAAGAGGGCAATGTAGTCTAGTCTTGTGGTAATGTGATCTACTTAAGATCTCCATCCCAATGGTGGTTACCTAAGAAAAGCAAATTGAGTATTGGAAAAATGCAACTCTTTCCTCTCGTTTCTAAACCGCAACATAGAATCCCCACTAATGAGGTCCTTAGAACTGGTACAAGACTCTTGCTCAATAAAATGAAGTTTGCCATGAACAGGACATGTTTTAAGCAATTTGCAGCATTTAGTCTTGTCCCAAAATGTGTCTTCGAAGATGATCTCATCAAGCTAATTTTCCTTAGGGTACGGGATTGGTAGTGAACACTTATTTGAATGCACCAGTAAATCTTTTTGCTTGATTGGTTCGTTGTTCTAAGTCTAGTTATTCCTGCAATCCTTTCCCATCTATTGAAAATATTATTAGAAGTAGTGTTGATTATGAGATAGAACCTACAAAAAAAAAAAAAAAAAGAGGATTAATTCAATTGCACGAGGTAGAGAATTTCAAATCGCAAGTGTCAATGTACATACATGAAGAGTTAGAACAAAAGATAGGGAGATATGAAATTAGGAGACTATAAGCATGCAAGCATAACATGAGATATATACAATATAGGTTAAGGATTAAATATTAAAAGCAGCTATTTTGAAGGAATTTCAATTTAAAAAAGAAGAAGAAGAAGAAGAAGGAAATATGAGATGATATCATGAGATCCTTATATTATTTCTTGAAGATAGGATATATTGAATATTGGTACAATTTCTTTTGTGAGAAGACATTATGCATAGGGATGATCTTTCAATTTTAGTCTAATGTCAAGAGAGTCAATTTGAAATAATGGAAGAAGATTGTTTCCACTCATTATGGCTAGTAGATTTCGACTTATCGAGGACATACATAGTAAAGATAATTAATGCCTAAAGGCAATAACATAGTACAAGAAAATAAACAAGGAAAGTACACAACTTTTTCTTTTAGTAAATAAACAAGAAACAATTGAGCATTCATAACCTAGTTGTGATTAACAAGTGGTGTTGTTGTCAAATATTGGATTGTCAGTTCTTGTCTTTGTTTTAATGTTGTCCGAGCTCAAGATGTCCAGGATTCATGTTTACGATGATTATGAGAAAAGTCTAAGAGTTTCAATAGTCGCAAGCATTTACAAGTTCGAACTTATATTTTATAGTCTGAGAAAAAAGGAAAGAAGTATGTCTTTTGATTCCTCAAGTCTTAACGGGTATTGAAGTAACTCAATGCTTCCTCTGAAGGAGTATCGCAACAAAAGCATTACTCCATTTGAACTCATGAGTCAAAGATTGGAGTTTGAATGATGTAAGTATGGAATATACAGAAATAAATTAGTGATTGTTGTGTGTGTATATACATATAGTAACTACAAGCATGAAACAAAAAGATATGGAGATGACTTAATCTTGAAAGTTGATAGATTTGAAAGATACATTGGTATCTAAAATGGGATATGATATTGATAAGAATTTTTTTTGGAAAGAGAAAATATTACGGATGAAGTTTTCTAGAATAGACAATATTTGAAGAAGAGATTTAAAGGATTTAATGCCATATTATTTACAATATTTAAAAGGAAGAAGAAGAAGAAGAAGAAGAAGAAGATTTGTTTTGATATAATGAGCATGAGGACTAAGGGAATGAATCTACAAAATAAATAACTTCACCTTTAATTCGTTAGCTTGCATGCATAAAGAACTACAACTCCATGTCATGTTGGTCTTTGTATGGATTAATAATAATAAAAAAAAAAGTATCGTACTACAGGGGCATTCCCCCCATACCCCCACACTGTCTCTACGTAATGTAACATGACTCTTGCAATCTTTGCTTCGAAGCTCCACTTCACTTCACAACAACACTACCTTGTTTATTGGTATAGATGAGATACATAACATGGCTCGATAGAATACTACTAAAGCACCAGCATTTTTTTTAAATGCTTTGATGGCTTTATTTTTCTGCTAATGATCATAAAGTGAGAAAAAAATACTGAGAGGAGCCATCACACATTATTTAGTGAATTAATATCATGGTAACAATAAGTCAATAGTGCGATTCAGAAGCATATAAAAAATATACGTTCCATGGCAGCAAATGAATATTAGCATATCATGCTTAGCTCGTCAATGATCCGAAAAAAGCATCAATTCCATAGATATTAAAAGTAATCAAGCAAATGAAGTCAGCATTTAATACGTCTACATAACGGTTGAAGAAATAATTTCTAGAAGTACTAAAAACCCCCTTGAATGTATCTAAGGGACTCTTGGTTAGGGGACATAATGTAAGAGGCTGAAAATTACTATATTAATTATTGAGCTAAGCCCATTATTTATTTAGACTTGATTCGTTAAGCCTTGTAACAGGGCCTAAGGAGTTTGGTTTAGATATTAGGATGATTAAGGGAGATTTGGCTTAGTAGGCTTGGAATAAGGATCGTTGGATTGGTCCATTCACCTCCAACCTTTCTCAGGCAAGCTCATATACCGTAAAAAAAGTTATTAACCTTAGACCCTTACGAACTCATTCTAGATAATTATGGAATGAGTAAGACTCCATCTCGTTCGTCAATCATTAAGACGATCCAATGGATGTTATCAAGCCCAAGAGCTTATAATATTTAGTGATTCCTCTTCATTTGACACAACTCCAGAGATAAGAGAAACGATGTTCTATTGTGAAATCTTTGCTCTCTTAGATCAAATAACATTTAAGCAAAAATACAATCTTAATTTGCTTAAGAACTATAAGGTTGACATCTTAGGTCCCCTAGGCTCCTTTGTTTATCACTTGTGTATTCGAGACTCTAGAATTGCCTATTTCTCCTCCCTGTCATCCTTTCTCCAATCATCTCATCAAGTGTCATCTCTATGTCACTATGTAATTACGTATAACGCAATACTTGCATGACTTAAACATGACTAATCTAGTCAGAACCCCTCATCTACAAGATATGATAATAAAATTGATATTAAATGATTTATAAAGTTATAAATTTTAGGTGATAAGCATTCAACAATAAATGCATATAAAACTCTAGATATAAGAAAATGTCAAAATAATGAATATAAAATAAGGTCTCATTTACTACACAAGAATAGCCTAAATGGATTGGAATAGAATGAGGAGCGAAATGATAAATCCTTTCTTGTGTTTAGAAATGTACATGGAATATAATAGAATATAATGAAATTAAATGCGTATAATAGTAATTGTTAAAAATACCCTTCATTATTTAATGTCATAATTAAATTGAATGTTAAATAAGAAATTTAACTAATAATAATAAATGCGGGAGGAATTGAATTAGCAATTTTGCCTTTCATTAAGGGTATTTTTTACAATTATTAAATGTCCTTCTCAAAGGCGGAATCACATTAATTCTATGGAATCATGAATTTAGTTTCTAAATGTACTTTTAAACATAGAGAAATTTGAAATTGTGATTTCGTTATAGTCCATTCCTGTGTGCCAAACATGACATAAAAATAATCATAATGATTAAGTCCTTGTCTGCTAGATTAAAAACTTGATATCCCTTTTGTTTGTTAGCATGTCCTAAGAAGATACACTTTATTCCTTTAGCATCAAATTTATCCTTTTATGGAGTAAGCTTAGCAATGAAGCATAAGCAACTCATGATACAAAGATAATTACAGCTAAGTATTAATCAAATAAGACCTCATAAGGAGTATTTTGAGGACATAGGCATATAATTAATTGGTTTTTAAAACGTATTTCCCTAAAATTCCTTTAGCAAGTTGGAAGTCAATCTTAAAGTATAAGGAGTTTGAATGAGATTTATGTATTAATGTTGAACTCATGCTTTTTGTTTTGATGACTTAGACCATTGTTTTAAAGTAGGAGGGCTTACTAAACGTTAACTTTATATGATAAGTATGTTGAGGAAATGTTTGATACTCACAATTCCTATACATTTGACACATTGGCAACAATATTAGAGGTGGCAAGGCATAGTATGAATTATTTTCTCGGTTTTCCTTTACATATGGTGTTGAAGTCTTGGTTAGTTTCTTACACTAGATTACTAGAGAATGGTGCTCATTTGGTGATCTTATGATGACTCAAAGAATTACAAAAAAAAAAAAAAGAAAAAGAAAAAAGGGGAAAAAATTAGGGGTGATGCAAAGACTATGTCCTACATTGAACTCAACAATTATTTAACCATTTTTAAGTTTACTAATAGTATAAATATTCATGACTTCAAAATTTTAGATACACAGTGAAGACATATGAAGACATTTTCAATCATTTCTCATATGATTTAACAAGTTTGGAAAGCTTTAGCATCAACGATTGTCACTAAGCAAGTATTTAGAATGGCTAGATTGATCTTAGATGATTATTGGACCTAACTATCAACCTTGACTTTAAAAGAACTCTTGTTGACTTTGAAGATTGGTATAAAGCAGCGAAGAGGGAATGGGAAGCATATGCCACATCTAGCTTAAAGAAATGACTATTTAGTGATTTCAATAGATTAGATCGAAGTCCAGGTAGGTTAAGTCTCCAATCCACAAGGATAGAAATAACTAAAAATTAATACTTCATCAATTTAAATAATATGTAAGCTATAGGTGTTATTCGATGCCATCATAGATGTCATTTTTCTTTTCAACACTCTTTATGTGGGGATGGTAACACTTATCTATTTTTTTGGAATGGCTTTGCATTTATTTGTAAGGGGAATAGTACTCTCTAATTTATTTTAATTCTTAACCAGCAAGTTGAAAATGCAAAAGGCAAGGTTTTGAGTCCTCCCCCCACTCCTCACTTTTTTGTACCCTATAGATTTATGTCAATAAAATTACAGGATGGCTCCCATCATTATGCATGAGGTCTTTTGCAAACGAAATAAATGAACCAATTGCAATTCGACCATATTTAAACTATATCAAACTAAATGCTTGCCAGAAGATAGGAACGAACCAGGAAAGTGATTATTTAAATAAAAAGAAAGATAAATAGAGTCGCTCTCGTTCTCTTAAGAGAAATTCTCTCCTCTGGAGCCATGTCACATTGCATTCTCCTTCACATTTGTCCACTCTGGTTAACCATCTTACCATAACATAGTATTTCCTTTAAAGTTACTTTATATCCTCAGTTTCTGCGACTTTCGCTATTTCTCTCGGCTTCTTATTTGTTTTCGTTGTCTGTTTTTTCTCATTTAAGTTCTTAAGTGTTGTCCTATTTTCATTATGTCTTTAAACTGTTTATTTTTTCTCTCTTGTTAGTCTTCTAATTCACCCGCGTTCCCTGATCGTAATTTATTTTTATTTTGCTCTCTTGTTACAATCGTCTCTATATATCGTTCACTGTTCATAAGATTAGCCGCCCATACATTGAGGAAACAAGGAGTGCCCTTATCTATTAGACTTGGAGACAGGATCAAATACAAATGGGATACATCTAGTTGGAAAAGTTATTACTGATTCAGTATTGCCAAAGACAGATGTGTTGAATATTCTAACTAGGGCGCGGGAGAGATCTGGAAGTATCAAGTTATATCATCTGCATGATAATCTGTATCTTGTGGAAATTGTTGAAAAGGGGACGATGATAAAGATTATGGATCTGGAGCCTTGGTTTATGTTGGGATTTTCCAATTATTTTCAGAAAATGGGAATTAACGTAGAAGATTGATGATTTACAATTTGATGAAATATTGTTTTGGATTCAAATATATGGGCTTCCGTTGCATATGTTGACTACAAAGAAAGCATTTATTCTTGGTTCAAAAATTGGGAACGTCATTGAGGTAGATGAGGTTTCAGATATTAGGATGCATTTCTTAAGGGTAAAAGTTGCTTTCAAAGTTGTCAAGCCATTGTTGAGTGGGGTTTGGCTAAAACTACAAAAAGATGTCAAAGTGTGGATCTCCTTTGAATAAAAGAGAGTTTCTAATTTTTGTTTTGCTTATGGTAGATCGGATCATGGCGAAGAGAAATGCCCTATGAAAGAAAAACCTAGTTTAATCCATAAACACCTGGATTCTATTATCAAAGCAAGATCTCTGGTTTACTTTGGTGTTGATAGACAAGGGGAGGCTAGTAGTTTGAAGGAGAAGCCATTAGCGGTTACTAATTTGAAGGAGGAGAGAGAGAATGATAGAAGAGTGGAATTTCCTTCACACGTGGAGGATGATGTGGCTGCATGCCGTAGAGTGGCTAACAAGCAGTAGTTACTTGATATTCAAGTTTGTAACGTTGGACAAGTCAAAAGAAGTTATCCCATGTCAGCTTAACACTATTACCACATCGACTACAGGGCTTCTTTACTCGCTATCTCAATTAGTTTCGGCTAATGCGGGCCCCAATTACCAACCCTATTCCTCCAAAGAGAACCAAGTAGGTAACTTTACCCTTTTTCTCTCTAACCCTAAGTGATGTTTCGCTAACCCCTTCCTCAAATTATCTAAATTTAAACCCTAACAACAAAGTCCCTAACCGACAAATTGTGGACCCAATCTTATACAAAGTTGACAAACCAGATAGTACTCTAAATTCTCCACCTAGCTTTTCTTCTAATCCCAACAAATCCTTATCGCCTTCGATCCACCAAAATACTGTCTTGAACCCATATGTTTCCAAAACAGAGACATCCCCATTAGAGGAAGCCCTTCTAACTTTGTCTTTGAAATGCCCACGAATTGATTTAGAAGTAGAGGTGGAAAATTGTACTTAGCTAAAGAAGAGAAAAGAAGTGCTGAAACATAATGAGAAGAAAGGTCAAGTAAGTCAAAGAAGCAGACACTTTATTGCAAAATCAATACAGTGAAGCAGTAGTAAAGGACTAGAAGTTTTTGGAGAGCAACTACCAGAGGTCAAAGTGATACAGTTTGTTGAAAAAAATTTCGGAGATTGTCATGGCTATTCTCTAATAGCCACAAAATCACCATGATTATCATCATTTGGAGCGATTAAAGCTTAGGGTGGTCTTCATTAGAGAGTAAGCTTTAATGTATCATTTTGAAAGTTATGCCCCACCTTGTCTTTTTGATGGAGACTAGAAATAAGGAAAAAAGAATTGATCATATCAAGAGAAGGTTGTGATTTCCTCATAAGTTTTATGTTGATCTAGTAAGGCTCTTAGGGTATGTTTACCTTTGGTGGAAAGATGATATCTCTATGGTAATTGATGAGTGTTGTAACGCTTCAAGCTAAAAGCAATGAATAACCAAACCAATAAACATTAATGGATCATTTTCAACCATTGACTCAAAAGTTTCAAGCTTATGTTAATAAAGTATTTACAACCATGGTTTTATAAACTAGTATTACAATATCCTAAAATATAAGTAGGATACTTAACCATGGGGTCTCACAATCTTCTCTCCTTAAACACACGATGTCCTCATCGCGAGACTTTACAATTGGGTCCGGATTTCCCCCACCCCCCCTTTTCGGTATACAATTTGGGTCACCCACTACCTATAGGTTATCTTGGAAGTATGTAAGGAGTTACACTCTAGTGACACTTCCCACTTTTCTCAAACCCCTTCTCTAAAATGGAGCCAAACCTAAATCGTGCACCTATTGGTAGATGGTCCAGTCTAATACCATTTGTAATGCTCAAGACCAAAAGCAATGAATAATCAAGCCAACAAATACTAATAAATCATTTTCAACCATTGGCTCAAAAGTTTCAAGCTTGTGTTAATAAGGTATTTACAATCATGGCCTTATAAACTAGTATCACAATCTTTCACAATTCATGTAGGATACTTAACCATGGGTTCTTTTAAGTATAGTTTTACATTCATCCATCATGCTATTGTCCTAAACACTTTAAATTGTTTCTCTTTAATTTCTATGAATTTGCTACTGATTTAAGTCATTTTGTGATTTCAGCACTCAAATAAAGAAATAAGGTGAAAAGATAAGAATTCATCCAATTTTTGAAGGAATTTGCATTCATTTTGAATAGTAATTCGATGATAGCAAGTGTCGAAGAGAATCCTGCCGAGAATTTAAACTAAGTGGAAGACCATGGTCAACCTTTACAGTCATGTTCCTAGTGAAGCTCACATCCTTAATTTCTAATCAAATTTTGAAGAATTCTTCACCATGTATAAGACCATGGTTAACCAATACACTTGTATTATTCAATCATAATCCTCTCATCATCCATTTTAAGACAATTTCTCAAAAAATTATTGCAAAAAGAAGTCCACACCTAGACTCCATGACTATATACTTACTCAGAGACTTGCCAAGACTTTAAAACACTTGCCATTTGAAGATAATTTTGGCCAAACAATATAAATAGATGTCAAATACATGTACATAGAGAAGAGAGATGCACTAGGATAAAGAGAAGTTTTTTCTTAGGGTTTTATTCCATTTCATCATGAAAGAATGTGACTTTATCATGTTTGTAGTGTGAAAGTAGTGATATCTAAACCTATAACCATTAAGGTAATATGTAGCGTACATTAATTGTTATTATTTTAATGAAATTCTCTTATTCTTGTAAATTCAATTACATGTTTAGTCATGGATTAGGTTGTTATTTTTAAAGTCTCAATTTAATTGTCTGATTTCATGTATTTAAGTCATGGGACCAATATATAAATAAATCTACCGTAATTAAAGAGATTTGCAATAAGTTTAAAGATAAGTTATAAGCTTCTTCTAAAATTAAAATTTATTTTTTTGTTCGTTGTTTTAGATTTCTTGTTCTTAACACCGTTCTAAGGAGTTCTATTCTAGAAGTGATTTGGGTATGACGTAATTAGGATTAAAATTTAATAAAATAGCGATTCCTATTAAATTAACAATCAAATTCCTTTAATTAATAAGAATAAGAAATTCGTTTGAAACCCTAAGCTGCTACATCTTAATCTCTTAGTAACCAAAGTCTAGATATCATCATTATGGTTTATTCTTAATTAGTTTCTATTTCATGGCTTTCATTTAATTTATCATCACCATTGGAACCTATTCTAATAATTTAGTATAAGTGAGTAATTGTTCATTCCTTATGGGATCAATAACCTTATACTTTAAAAGTCGTTTACTTGACAGGTACACTTGCCTAATAAGCACAAAATACGCCCCCATCAAGTTTTGGTACTATTGCTGGGGACTATTGATTAGGCAAGCTCGTTCCTTTATTACTTTATTATTTTGCTTTCTTGTTGTTTTTCTATTTCTTTCTATTAAGTCAATTCAACTCTAATTTAAAATATCTTGTTGTCTTGAGGAGATTAAAGTAATAGCTAAAAATGGTAAAGCATCGAAGACTATGTTTGACTACATTAAACTGTTACCTAATGGAGTAGACTTTAGTATCACAAGACTAGCTATTGCTGCAAATGAGTTCATGATCTCACCAATCATCATCTAGATGGTCCAATAGCAATTACGGTTTAAAGGTTCTCTAAAAGAGGATCTACATACACATATTGCAAATTTCTTGGAGATATGTGCTACCTTTAGGATCAATGGAGTTATGAACAATGTGGTAAGGTTGAGATTATTTCCTTCTGCTTTGCTAGGGAAAGCAACGCAAAGGTTAGCCTCACTTCAGAACAATTCAATTATGTCATGGGAGTTATTTTAGAAAAATTTTTAGAAAAGCATTTTCCTTTAACTAAGATAGTTAAGCTTTGTAATGACATCTTGTCATTCACTCAGTCTGACGGTGAGGCAATTCATGATGCCTTGGTGCATTTTAGGGAATCGATCAAAAAGTATCATAATCATGCTATACCACTTTGGATGCAAGTATAAACTTTCTATAATAGAATGAATTTTACTACTAAGCAATTTATTAATGCATCTGTAAGAGGTACATTAAATTCGAAGACGCTTAATGAAGCCCATGCTTTATTTGAAAGCTTAGTTATGAACAATTATCATTAGGATGGTGCTAAACCCAATAGAAAGAAACCAGGTGTAGCAAATTCAAAATCTACCACAACGTTAGTAGGCATGGTGGATACACTAATAAAAGGTTAGATTCTTATCCTATATTAGCATAACCTTCTATCATGCTTAGTGTACTTAACCTTAGAGGATATCTAGCACCATATTACTAGAGACCATTTAATAGTTTCATAAATCAATGGGATTTTCAACACTTACTTTTCACGACCCTGAAGAATGGGGTAAGGAGTGTTTTCTTTACGTAGGTGATTATTTTTATGCAACTCATTTAAGGAATGTTAATATTTCTTACGAATTTAAAGCTCACCCTCAAAGAGGGGAAAATTTGAAAATGGAAGAACTGTTAACCAAGTATATATAAAGTAATGATGCTAGGTTGTTGAGCATTAAGAAACAATCTAAGTGATTGCCATATGCTTAAGCTGAAGCAGTAATCTTGAGAATTGGTATGGAGTTGCAAGTCGCTGAGTAGCTTAGAAAGATCTTAGTCAACCTAAACCAGTAGTAGAGGAGTTCAAAGACAAAGTTGCAAAAACTTCAAAACCACATAAGAAAGGACCAAAACCTCAAAAGGTTAGAGAGTATAAACCACCTAGTCCATATCTTTAGAGGCTGAGGAAGGAACGCTTAGAGGAGCAATATGGTAAGTTTTTGGGTTTATTTAAACAATCACACATTAATTTACCTTTTGTGGAAGCTTTGTCATAAATGTCCAAATACACGAAGTTATTAAAGGAATTGCTCTCCAATAAGAAGAAATTGGAGTAGTTATCCTTCAAAACAAGCTTTCCACAAAGCTAAAGGATTTAAGAAATTTTACCATCCCTAGTCTTATTGGAAATCTATCTATTAACAAAGCATTAGCTGATTTAGGTGCTAGTATAAATTTAATGCCTCATAAATTGTTTAAACAACTAGGCCTAGGTGAACTTAAAACGACTCGAATGAGTTTACAATTGACTAATAGATCAGTGACATACTTTAAGGGCATCATTGAAGATGTGCTTGTTAAAGTAGATAGATTCATATTTCCTATTAACTTTGTCATCTTAGATATTGATGAGGATATTGAAATACTACTCATCTTAGGTAGACCATTTTTAACTACAGCCAGAGCTATAATAGACGTTATCGATGTTAAGTTTATGTTGAGGATGGGAGAAGAGGAGATGATAATTAAAATTAAAGAAGCAATGAGAAAATGTGTTAAATAGGACAATACATGTTTTAGTCTTGATGCTACTAATTTTTTAGTGTTTAATACTTTGTAAGAACTACTATCTAAAGATCCTTTAGAGTCATGTTTGAAATAGGGATTCCAAGAAGAGACATCTAGTGATCTAGACATAGCCGATGCGGAAGCCTAGCTAGAAGCCAATCCTCCTTCCATGGAGTGAAGGTTTGAAAGGTTTGAACAGGTAAAGGAAGGAAATTAAAACCTTCTATTGAGGAGCTGCTAGAGTTAGAATTGAAGAAGCTACTAGATTATTTGCAATATGCCTTCCTAGAGGAAAACTTGAAATAAGTTATGATAATATCCTCAAGATTAACTAGCTAACAAATAGAGAAGCTTCTTAGTGTGTTAAGGGATCACAAGAGAGCAATCGCTTGGAAGATTTCTAACATTAAGCGAATTAGTCCCTTGTTTTATACTCATAAAGCTTTGCTAAAAGGTCACAATCCTATAGTACAACCACAAAGATGCCTAAACCCAAATATAAAGGAAATAGTTAAGGCAAAAGTGATTGAACTTCTAGATGTAGGTATGATTTACCCTATAATTGACAGTTCTTAAGCTAGTCTTGTATAGGTTGTAATAAAAAAAGGGAGGCATGACAGTAATACCAATGAGTGGAATGAGTTGATCCTAATGAGAGCAATTACAGGCTAGTAAGTCTGTTTTGACTATAGGAAGCTTAATGATGACACAAGAAAATATCACTTTCCTTTGCCATTTGTAGACTAGATGTTAAAGCGATTATAAGGTCACATGATTTATTATTTTCTAAACAGCTTATCTAATTATTTTCAAATTTCAATTGGCCTAAAAGACTAAGAGCAAACCACGTTTGCATGTCTTTATGGTACATTTGCATATAAGTAAATGCCCTTTAGTCTTTGTAATGCACATGTGACCTTTTAGCAATACATGATAGCAATTTTTAATAAATTTATAGAAGATATAATGGAAGTGTTTATGGATGATTTGTTAATTTTTAGGAATTCATTTGATAACTACCTTAGGAATGTACAAAAAGTTTTGGTTAGGCATGAAGAAACTAATCTAGAATTAAATTGGGAAAAATTCCATTTCATGGTACAAGAGGGCATAATGCTAGGACATAAGGTGTCTTGAAAGGGTATAGAGGTAAACAACACCAAAATTGACACCATTACAAAATTTCCCCCTTCTTACATCTATTAAAGCAATATGTAGTTTCCTAAGTTATGTTAATAGAAGGTTTATTAAGGATTTTTTAAAAATAATCAAACCATTAACCCAATTGTTAGAAAAAGACACCTTATTTATATTTTCCTAAGTTTGCTTAGATGCATTTAACACTTTAAAAGATAAATTAACTCATGCCCCAATAATAGTAACCCTTGATTGGAGCATACCATTTGAGTTAATGTGTGATGCTAGTGATTATGCTATAAATCCAATATTAGGTCAAAGGTAAGAGAAACATTTCCAACTGATTTATTATGCAAGCAAGACCTTCATTGAAACTCAAGAGAATTACACCACTACAGAAAAAGAAATCTTGGCAATAGACTTCACTTTTGATAAATTTAGGTCATATATTCTCTCAAAAGTTATTGTTTATACTATCTACTCTATTTTGAGATATTTGTTAAATAAGACAGATGCTAAGCTAAGATTGATTAGGTAGATTCTATTACCTCAAGAATTTGACTTAGAAATTATAGACAAAAAGAGAGTAAATAATTTGGCGACTAACTATCTTTCATACCAAGAAAATCTATCATTGGAAAAGCTTTATGAACAAGAGATAAATGATGAGTTTCCAAATGAAAAGCTCTACCAGCATGTCATTTACTTATGGAAATTGAGCATAAGGCCTATTGGCCTTCAAAACATGCAAACCTTAATCTTAAGCATATAAGCGAATATATGAAACTTTAGGTGAATGAGCTTGAAGAACGGTAAGGCATAGCCTATGAGAACTCAAGAATATTCAAGGACTGAGCTAAGGAATGTCATGACAACCAAATTAAGCAAGGAAAGTAATTCTAAGCTGGAGATAAAGTCCTATTGTATCAATCCCGGCCAAAACTTTTTCTAAGTAAGCTTAGATTTAGATGGTTTAGACCTTATATTATAATGCAAGTATTTATGTAAGGAGTAGTGGAGATTTCAAGTACTAAGATAGGAAATTTCAAGGTAAATGGCCACCAACTTAAGTTATATCCGATGTTAAACAAAACCACTTATTGGAAGACAACTTAAGATATTTTCATTTCTCATTTTCTTAGATTTCCATCTTGTGTCCTTTTGATTTATGTTTAGTTATGTAACAATTTAAAACAATTTTGCTCTAACAATTTTCTTAAGTGTTGTAAGGTGGAATACACTTAATGAGGAGCTATGATTGCTAACAAGGAAATGGGAAGGATCATGATCATGAACTAGAGCATAGAGCTCAAAGAAGAGAGGTAAAACTAAGTCTAAAAGGACTATGGCCAAAGACCACGCCCGTAGTCTAAACTGTACTCCTTTTGTATGACATGCACTTGAATTTGAACTTAGAAATTTAATTCAAGAGGGCCATGGTCTAAGATCATGCCTGTGATCTCAATTGGGTACTTTTAGACATGGAAAGTACGTAAACTTAAACTTAGAAATTTGGTTCAAGGGAGCCATGATTATACTTAGAAAACCTTCAAGACTTGGTTCAATGAGGAACCACCATCAAAGATCAAAACTATGCACTTGCAACAAGCATCAATCCGAAGTATACTTAAACCTTCCTTAATTAAATTGTGTCCTACTTTCCTAACTTGGACACCCCCCCCCCCCCCCCCCCC